>CABEEJ010000625.1:36070-56664 GCA_901482245.1 Timema douglasi
ATACTTAACACTTTGATGTAATTACTACATATTGGACTATTATTATGATTATTTAGCACCACGTATTACTAACCGTTGGGTTGTACGCTTTAAGTACTAGTTACGCTAATGGATTAGGAATTGGGAAGGTTGAATTAGAGGAAGTGAACCCGCATTTGCGTGGAGGGAGAGTGGAAAACTATTTAAGAAAAACCACCCCCAGTTCACCCGACCAAGATTCGAACCTCGATCTCCCCGTCCTCAGCAGTCGAGCTCAACACGACAAGCGCGTTAGCCAACTACGACACCGAGGCGTTGGACTAACCTGTACAGGTAATAAGACGTAGTCATAAATATATATATATAAATACCAAGAGTGACATCTGCAGATTACATGACTTGACGTATAAATACTTGAAAGTAGATCTAAAATATTTTCTAGTTGTAAAATAAGACCGTTCCTATAAAAATTGGATCGTGGTCTTTCAGTGTGGTTGTAATGTCTGCCTTATTTCCACTTTCAAATAAACAAATTCTACAAGTAAGGAAGAGCACGGCAATAAGCTATAAACCAATTTTTCCAAACCCTGTGTCCTTCAAACCCTTCTGTAAAAGAATCTAATAAAAGAAATAGGAGGTACAATGTTTTTCAATCCATGAATGTTTCCTCATATTTAAGTAGCTTATTGCAACAAAAGAGAGAAATTCTACTTTCCTTTGAAAGTATAATATTTCAAATATTGTAAAAGCGTAACACTGCTCCCAACAAAACGGGGCCCTAAAATCCCCCCTTCCGATGACATTCGTTCCGTTTCAATAAAAAGGAATTTTGCTGTCCTCTTGGTAAATAATGTTCTATCAACTCGTTTGCCCGGGTTTTTATGGCGGGTCAGGTTGGTAGTAAACATGTATTGTTGCGTAGGATTTTACCCAATTGTTGGGTCAGACCTAGCACAGTGAATTGTTATTACTCCTTAATTGAAGGTCACAAAAAGGTAGTTCAATGAACTTTTAAAAAAAATCATATAGTTGTTCAACTTTGAAGCTGTGTTCACTAGAATTGGTTTGTTTGGTTTCGTTAAATATTACAAACGGTTCTCTTTTTTAAGTTTTAATTTGGGCCTAGAACGTTTCAACCCATTTTTTTTCTTTTCAATCTTACAGTTTTTATACATATACACAATAAAATAATAGACATAATAACTATTGCGATTATTAGTATATTGTATTAGACAATAATTACATTCCACTTACCTAAGGTGGGGGTGTAAGGGACACGAGAAAATGTTTTATTGCAGCTCTTATAGCAAACTTTTTTTTTTAGCCAAAATATATAAAATATATCTCAAGTATAAACATAGTTTAATTTTCTCCACACGGTGATATCAACAATTGCTTAACACCTGTCAAGAGTGACCTTAAATTTATTGACAACTGTTTTCTCTTCTTCTAAAAAGTTTCTCATTTAATGCCGCTATGTTCATTATAGATCTTCAAGAATAGTGTATATCACAATGTTTAGGAAACCAAATTCTTTCCACCGGAGCAGTATTATATTTATTTTGGCCAAAAAAAATGAGTTGCTATAAAAGTAAAAAGACATTGATCATTTCTCGCGTTCCTCACACCTCCAAATGTAAACAACGTTACGTCATGTTTTTCTGATTAATTATTACTATTAGCACCACGTCTTACTACCCGTTAGGGTTATACGCACTTACGCTAATGTGTAATGGTAGGGTGATTGTGAGATAAAATGGAGGACCTACAGTTTAGCGCAGAATCCGAACCACGGTGAAGGCCTGGCATTCCCCACATTCACAAGATGTCTTGTCAGAGGTGAAGGAAGGGTTTGGTAATCAGATAAATTTGTGCCGGGACCGAAGATTGAACCCCGCACCCACAGCACAGAAGTCCAACACTTTACCTCTAAACCACCAGGTCACCGGCTTCTTTGATTCGTAAGAATACAGTCGGGTAGCTTACAAAAACATAATACTCTAAAAAGGTTTTATAATTTAATTTTATTATTTAGATTCATCTATATGTTATAAATCAAACTAGCTCAATCTAACAAACCTGGACTTCAATGTCTTGAACAATAATTAATATTAATTTATTTAAAGTATTAGTTGTTTTTCTGCAACGTTGTCACGAGTGTATAATATACAATTGTCAAACTAAATGACGAAATGTGAATGAGATATTTTATTCAATTCAATAGTTAAGTAATTATTGTCTAATACACGAGAGCAAGAACCATAATATTGACATGGCAAGTACCTTTATTTGTAATTGTGACATTTAAACCAATATTAATACAAGATCGTCTAATACTTCAGCTCATTAGGTAAGTGTGTGTACCTACTGAGCTAAATGCCCAGGGTTTGATTCATGGCATGGTCAATATTTATTTTATCACTGATGTACTGTATGTTCCCCCTTCACAGTGATGAATTGAAGGACAGGTGGGTATGTATATTCTTCGTGACTAGATAATACGTTGGATTAGAAAGTGCACATTAAAAAACCTCAAAATAAAATAATATAAAATAACACTATACCCTTCGTCTTGACATCTTTACCATGAAGTTGGGAAAGCCTATGGTTTAGAGATGAACATTTCCGAGAAATTTTCAATCACACACTTTTCCGGTAAATTTTCCACAGTAGTGGCTTGAGGCCCAATAATTAGGTGACGTAACTGGGATGGGCTAGGTGGCACCTAAAACCTATTACCTACCGGTACCTTATCGGATCAAACCACAATCAAGCCATAAAAAACGGTCAACCACCATATGTTGACAACAATAGGATCAACCACTACAGATAAAGGATGTCCTGTAGTAAGAACGAGCCCTCCAGCCATTAATATCAATTTTCTAGACCAGAATCGCTATTTTTTTCTTTATTTAAGTCACTCCCCATTTGTCCCCACGAGGCTGAGTTGACCCAATTCCAGACTAATTTGCTTCACAGAAAGTCTGGTAATGCCGGGGATCGAACTCGAGACTTCTGGATTCGTAGCCAGAACCTTTTTTCCACTAGACTACAAAGGAGGTCATTATATATACAAATAAAACCATCAAATATTTGGTTGGTGCACGAGTATGGGATGTTTTGGGGGAGATGTTTTGGGGGTGATGTGTCGGGGATAAATGCTGTTAGCGAATAAGTCTTAATCGAAATAAATAATACCAATAAATATATAAACATTTTACGGGAAACATTTTCAGATAACTGAATCCCCAGGGAAAGCTGATGTATTCCTTAAAGACCCCCCCCNCTCAAGAATTTGTTCATAGTGGAGCGTTGCAGCGATTTTAAAATATCTACGTGTCAACCCTCGTGTACTGTTTACCCTAGATCAACCATTTTCTGATAGCCTCTTTCTTTTCAAACTTATAACGATACTCTTTACTTTTCCCTTTACACAAGACCAGAAACTATTTGTACAAATTGATAAAGTCCGTGATGAATTCAACAATGTTTGATTTTGTATTGGAAGTCATGATAAAACGAAGAGTGAGCTTCAGCACACAAAACAACAAAGAGGTGAATGCTAAAAGCGTGGTCTCGGTAGGTTCATTGCGCATGCGTCAGTCATTCCGGGCTTGACGTCACTCGCACACGATCAGTTTTGGCTTGTCTGTCTTATCATTCCAGGCATGAAAGCAAATATCAAACACGTCTGATGCTTCATTCCCGGCTTGACAAACCGTCATTCCTTGCATGAATGCCCCGCTCACGATCAGTTTTGGCGTGAACGGTCCAACTGACAAACCTGGCATTAAGTGGGACATGACCTTGTGTGAGGACCTTAAGGCTTTGATTATATTATCGAAGCCTTATCATATCTGGGCAAAACCAGGCCCAACGGTATTTACACATTCAACCAACAAGCGCTGTATTCGATATGTAATTGTGAGAAGAGAACTGTAATATATTGTTTTACTCTATTATTACTAATATTAATGTTTCCAGTGTTCACGTAAATTAGCTAAAAAAAGTACTTAACTTACTGAATCGATTGATTAAATCAGCACATGATCTCTAAACTAGCATGCCTATAACATAAACAACAATCAGACTTCAGCCATTAATTAACCCCTATGTAACATAATCTCAGTTTTCAACCATAGGCAGATACACTACCGGATTAGCCAAGGTGTTAGACATTAGGCGATATTAAACTTGAGATTTTTCGATTGCATTAATTTGTTCTATTCAATTTGAGAGTGCAAGAATAGTGATTTAAGGGCAATATTTGTTGCAGTTTTTAAATCAAAACATTTTCTTTGACAAAATAAATCAAAGATTTCCCCGGTAGAAACAAAGAGTTAAATTCCCTTCACATGAGGTGTCGTGGAATTTAATGACAAATTTTTCATTTTATTTAAAAAATGTCTCATCTAATGCTGCTATGCTCATGACAGATATTGAACATCTGTTGATATCACCATGTGAAGAAAATCAAACTCACCTTGATTCTCTTTCTAGTCGGCCAGTACTTTATTTATTTAGGCCAAAAAATTTTTTGCAATGAAAACTCAAAACACTTTTTTTGAGTCACTTTCAATTCCACCTTAATTAACTAGCTGAATTTTTTTTCCAGAAAAAAACAACAAATGAAAACGTTCTATCTCATATATCTGCCAATGATATAGTTTTTACTCCTTTCTTTCTGTCCAGCGTCCTATTTTGGTCACCCATTTAGCCAAAGGCTTGACTGTAGGGTGTGTGAGGGGAGATAGAGGAGCAAATATCAGCTCCTCCCACCTTGGTCTCTCTCGGTCTTCAAACTATTTTATCTGGCGTTGTTCAGTTTAAGAAGACAAAGTGGTTACAATTCATAAGTTAGTCGGCGTTTGGTTTACAGAAGAAGAAGATCGCCCAAAGAAAGAGAGAAAGAAAAAAATGTGTGAGCTTGGATGAGGAATAAGGAGGGAAGCAGGGATGGATAGATGGCCATTGTTGCCAACCTAATTTTTTTTCACCCTCTCTAGATCTAGATACTCACAAGAGTGGGGTTCTTGTCTTTTAAAAAAATAATTCAAATATCGCCTAGTGCAGTTACATTTTTTTTACTTTCTGTTATAAAAAGAAAGTATTGTAAATGTGAACATTTTTCACCTTGAAAATCTGATGAATATTTAAGTTGTATTTGTGTACAAACACAAAAAAAAATAGATTCTACAAGTTTATCTGTCTGTCTCTGGCCACAGATCTGAAACGGTTTAATGGATTTTGTTCAAATTTGATATTTAATTTTTATATATTTTTTATCCTTAAATTAGATGTAGGCTGCTTACTGATAAATAAGTTTTGAATTCATTTTTTAAAGTGACAACGATTTTGTTCAAAACATAAATAGGAAGTGTTTTCCATTTTTATTTAATAACAGATATGTAGAAAATAAACTGAATTCTTACAATGAAAAGAATAATTTTTTATTATGCCCCAAAACAAGTTTGCTGTTATAAAAAAAACTGCAAAAAAAGATACTACCCTATTTTCATGTACAATCTCATTAACACATTCATTAGCCTGAATCTTTTGCTACATTTTATATACCCGATTTATTGACATTCTTTAAATTAAAAAAATGACACCTAGGGACGGGAATCGAACCCAGGAACCTTTGGCTTAGTACGTCAATGGTAAGATCATTGAGCTATCCGGGAATCAGCCCTTCCTTGCTCAGGAAGAGTGGAGAATGGCCTTGGAAACGGAACGATTCCTTGTTATATCAGATCGGTGGTTAGAGCTTTGGTGTACAAAACCAAAGGTCCCGGGTTCACATTCCGTGTCCAGATGTTATTTTTCTATTTAAATAATATGATAGTCGGATGCGGCTATATTCGGAACTAGCAAATATAATTTCTTACCTATTTAATCCATCATTGTTTATTAACACTTTCCAACGACACTAAAGAAAACATGACTTTTAGAGTACTTTAGGTGCCATTTAAATGGCAACTACCTTCTCTGTCTCCCCTAAGTGGTTTTAGAATTTCCTCGCAAGTGCCAAGAAACCAAAATTGCACTTTATTATAAATAAATGTTTAAAAATAAACTAGCGCTATCTCTCTTTCCTTCAGCAGGCATACCAACTCTGTAAGAAATCGATACCCTCCAGCCTGTGCGTGTGTGTCAGTTGGGAAGACTGTACTTTAGTTTGAAGACGGGTTCGGCAAGGCCTAGCATTATCCTAGGGTTGTTGTTAGGACAGAAAAAAAAGAAAGAAAGAAAGAGGGCCCCTCAAACTCCCTCCTGCACCTCCTAGCCAGCCCTGCCGGCCAACAAGAAAATGAGGGAGACGAAAGGTCAGTCAAGCCATTAGTTTCCAACCTTCTGTGGTTATTGGTTTTAGTTGGGAAGATGCTAGGGCCTTGCTGCTCTCTTTACTATCACCCCCCACCCCACCCTCTCCAACCCCTTTATCCTCGCCGCTTTGTCAACCAGTCGACTAGTTTACTGACGTTGCGCTATGAACTGTAAGGTTACTGACCATTCGTCACCAATTTTTCTGGTACGTTCCCCCTCACCCCCCGATTGTGTGCTATTTAAAAAAATGCCCATTTAAGATGGGAACATAGAGGATGCGAGCTGTGGATTGTGTTTTGGCAGTTTTTATAGAAAAACCACTTTTTGTTAAAAAAATAAATCAAATATTGCTTCAGTACAAACAAAGTATAATTTTCTTCACACGGTAATACCAACAGTTATATGTTAAGGTTGTACTGGAATTTAGTGATGGCTTTTTTTATTTATTTAAAAAGTTTGAGTAAATTAACTAATAAATTAAAATACAAATAAATGAAGAAAGAAAAACCAAATAAAAGAAAGGAGAATTATAATCACTTATATTTATATGTCAATCTTTTTAAATTAAATAATTTGTTAAAAAGTAACTAGGACTTTTTCGTCACCTTTAAATCTAGCTTTTCATAGGCTAGTATAAAATATAAAATATTCAGACTTAATTATTAATATATTAAAAAAATTGAAAATCTTAATTTTTATAAATACGTTTATATCAATTTTATTTAAAATTGTCTCCTGTAAAGTGTTAAATATGATTATTTTTTCTTTGCTGAGGAAGAATTATTTAATGTTAGTTTTTTAGTAATTTTTTTCGTTCTTAATTACAATAGAGGATTCGATTAGGTTTGTTAGATTGTGTAGTATGTATATATATATATATTTTTTTTTATACGGTCACAATATATTGTACCCTCACCACGTGTAAGGGATGCTGCTGATAAATTGGATTCGATATTTTCTCACCCTTATACCGGGGTGGGGTGAAAATGCCTCGGCCACGTGACTTTTGTGCCTGTCCTTCCTCTTTTGACTGTTTCTATCCACCATTGACATCGCCCCATCTGCCGATAATTTATAGACAGATACCTTATGTCGGACTTAAACCAACACACAAGGTTCACACCCATGTTTGGGTGTGAAAAAAAGGGATGCTGGGAGGATCTAAAATGTATACAATAGTCCTGATACTTTATTTATAGCTATGGAGACTATTTGAAATGAAACTAAAATCTTTTACATCAATGTCAACCAAATTTATTACCATTCGCGTACCCATTTCGAGTGCATGATCTAACAAAAGTACCTCTTCTTCCAAAGTAGGCTACTTCTTCCTTCATAAAAGATTAAAAAAAGGAAATGTATGCTGATTTAAAAAAGTATAAACAATAGTTATTTTTTAATAAAAACTATATTAAAAAGCCAAAACTTCGTTTTTTCTTTATAATCCTTAAGGCCCTTGGGTCTGTATAATGCAAGCCCAAAACCTATTTTGTTGGATGTTGGGCGGGAGGGTGAGAGGCATGGCTTCACAACCAACCAAAGTATCCTTCCGCGCCAACAAGAACATATGGATCACGGAAACAATAGAAGGTGTAAGCTATCGGACAGGTCTTGCGGAAATATCAGTTTTCTACATTTTCTTATTTTTTGTTTTGAAGCCAGCAGCTTTCTGTTGAAAAATGCCAATTTTATCGATATCTGATCGCTATTAAAGGAGGTATGTATTAAAAAATTATAGATTAATCAACATGCTTCTATTCCTGAACAAACCGTTTCCGAAAAGAAAATTGAAAAACAATAAAAATTCTTAAAGTTTGTTCCCATAGCTCTGCATTTTCACGTCAAATAAAAAGGGCAAAACACTTTAAAAATAATATTTTAGCGCCACGTCTTGCTACCCATCTGGGTTATCTACATATTTACACTAAGAAATATTATTATTATTATTATTATATTATCATTATTATTAGAACCGCGTCTTACTACCCGTTCGGGTTATACGCACTTACGCTAATGTGTAATGGTAGGGTGATTGTGAAGATGAAATGGAGGACCTACAGTTTAACATGGCATCCGAACCACGGTGGAGGCCTGGCATTCCCCACATACACAAAATGTCTTGTCAGAGGTGAAGGAAGGGTTTGGTAATCAGATAATTTGTGCCGGGACTGAGGATTGAACCCTGGACCCACAGCACAGAAATCTAACACCTTGCCCCTAGACTGCCAGGTCACCCTACACTAAGTAGGTAGGGATGAGGAGGCTAGAATATTAGAGGAAATGTAACTTCAATATCGTGGAAAGCTAGTAAGAAATCTTTTTTGGGGGAAAAAAGCCCCATACTTAATACATGCAACCGGGATTATAAACCTTATCTCTGGTCATCAGAAAAGTTCGAGAACGTGATACTGAAGTTCTTATCAGCATGCCACTGATACTGTGTTTCAGCATCCAAGGTATTTTTTTATATATAAACATCCAATATTCATATATTTACCAACATTATCCAAAGACGATTGAAATAGATCAACTTTCAATTATCAAGTTTATATACACTTGGTGTTCAAATTACACGGAATAGAGTTATATTGATTCAAGGTACTCGTATTAGTAAATTCCTTTTTTGTGGTGTGGCACTTTAATAGTGGCTAGTAGCTAGCACCATCCATCGAGTACCACTTCAAACAAAATAGATGGTGTTACTATTAATTTGACGTTCTAATAATTGTGTCATCTCCATTTTGTTTGTTTTAATTTTAAACACAAGTTGCATTTTCTCAAGTTTTTCGGTGGCCGCATGGTCTAACGCGCTACTCTTGCATTAGACTAGACTGCCGAATAATGGGAGATTGATGTTCAAATCTAGGTCGGGTGTACTGTGGGTGGTTTTTCCAAAATGTATTACCACTTTACCTCTACAAAAAATAAGGTAAAATTCCTCTAAATATAACCTCCCTAATCCATAAATCTATTGGTGTAACTAATAAATAAATGTATAGCTTGAACAGGAGAAAAAACGCGTCGCAAAAAAAATAAATTAATAATATGTTTGTCTTTAATAATTATCCTTTGGAACGAACATAAAATTATTTTGCTTGGAAACCATCGGAACAAACAATATCATCCTCGTAAGTAAAGGACTTACTGATTTACCTGCTTAATTTTAATTAACATTTTTTAACTAATGTATAATTATTTCTAAAATATTTAGTATTCATGCATTATTTGACTTGTGCTATTTTTAATAATACTTGGAAACACTCGGAACGAATGAACCTCGTAATTAAAGGACTCTGGTTACCTGTTTAGCTTTAATTAAAATTTTAAACCAACATAAAAATGTCTAAGTTACATCTGGGGGAAAAAAACTAATAGTCACATAAGTAATGAACTTACTGCTCCCATTCATTTAAAATTTGGATTAGACATATAGTTATGTAGAAAAATATATCGTATCCGACTTGCGTGGAAACCGCGTAAGTGGAGTACATACTGTCTGTATCCCATAGTATTTTCGATGTCACACACAAGGCACTTTATTTGGTATGTGGGAACAGTCAGTTTTATCAGTGGACCACGTTCTTACAACAGATCCTATTAATCACCCGACTGAGTAATAGAGAGCGCTGTTAAGTCTTATCTACATCTTGTAACGACTCGTCTCACCCCCGGGGTGAGGTTGGACAAATTTCTCCTCCTCCCTAGGAAACACGTGGATCTGGGACTGTATAGGAACCTTCGACACCTTACAGTCCACTACGTAGGGCAATAACACGCCAAGTACCAATACAGTAAAACCTCTAATACCCTACATAAAGGCGGCTGTACCAGTTTTAGGTAAGAAATTAACATCTTTAAAAGGCTAAGGATTAAAAAAAATATTAATTAGTAAATACATAATATATATAGTTACATAAAAATATGTTTTGAATATGTATGTACATACAGTAGCCCAATGGCTTCTTTGGTGCTGACTGACAGCTCACAACTGATTTATGACAATCAACATTTAGGTATATACGTAAATTTTGACTGTCAGAAGTGACAGCTGCTAGACATGTTTTTGCAGATCATATTGTTCGGCGTAGGGATACATAATTTGGTCTGGTAGCCTTTCAAAGCCATCAGCTGACAGCTGTGAGCTTGCAGTCAGCACCAAAGAAGTCATGCGGCTACTGTCTATTTTTTCAGCACTGCATCTTACTACCCGTTCGTGTTGTACGCACTTACGCTAATGTGTAATGGTAGGGTGATTGTGAAATGAAATGGAGGACCTACAGTTTAACGTGTAATCCGAACCACGGTGGAGGCCTGGAATTCCCCACATTCACAAGATGTCTTGTCAGAGGTGAAGGAAGGGTTTCGCAATCAGATAAATCTGTGCCGGGAGCGAGGATTGAACCCCGGCCGCCAGCACAGCTTATGTACTAATCACACTAATGGTTTTAAGGATCAAGAAGGTTATATTTATAGGAAGTGTACCCGAATTGCCATGGAGGTTGGTGGAAGACCTGTTTGATAAAACCACCGTCAGTATTTTACGCCAGACCGAGATTATAAGCGCAATAAGCTCAATCTACTCGTCATTGGCAGTCTAGTCTACTGTAATAGTGGTGTGTTGGACCATGCTGACACCGAGGCTGATCATAAATAATTTAAAAAAATTGTTAACCAATATAACGAGCTCTATTGTTTTGTATCTATAAATATGAACTGGTTTTTCTATTTTTATGTTAAAAATGTCTTTAGATTTAAATGATTACTGTATATCCTACTCTATATGAGCTGTAAATCTTAACAAAAATAGGTTTTACCGAAGTAGAACTTTTATTTGGCAGTTTAGGTACTGACCAAAATATTTATTTATTTAAGGTATTAAACGTGCACTCTCAGAGCAGACTGATTGTCTCAGCACATGTTAATTTCTATGAGCGAGAACAAAAGTGTCTACCAATTTTGCTGATAAATATATTTCACATACCTTCCAGGCTTATTTATCGTGCCACTAATGACACCGGAGAGCCGGTTATACTTCTCCTCCGAAGGAAGTTGAGCTACGATATTTTTATCGTTAAAAAAACCTAGTCCCCAGCTGGGTTTGAACCCACGAACATCGGTTTTTGAGACGAGCACTTTACCCTTAAGGTCCCCACACACGATCATGCCAGGAATGACAGCTTGTCAAGCCGGGAATGAAGCATCAGACGTGTTTTATATTTGCTATCATGCCTGGAATGGTGACAAGACAAACAAGCCAAAACTGATCGTGTGTGAGTGACGTCAAGCCCGGAATGACTGACGCATGCGCAATGAACCTACCGAGACCACGCTTTTAGCATTCACCTCTTTGTTGTTTTGTGTGCTGAAGCTCACTCTTCGTTTTATCATGACTTCCAATACAAAATCAAACACTGTTGGAATTCATCATGGACTTCAATTTGTACATATCGTTTCCGGTTTTGTGTATAGGGAAAAGTAAAGAGTATCGTTATAAGTTTGAAAAAGAAGAGGCTATCAGAAAATGGTTGATCTAGGGTAAATAGTACACGAGGGTTGACACGTTGATTTTTTTTTAAATCACTGCAACGCTCCACTATGAACAAATTCTCGCGAGTACAAAATGTACAATTCATGTAGTAGGGAATGACACTCCCAGCTTGACCATGTGTGGGGACCTTAAAACCACTGAGGTTGACCCGAAAATTAAATATACATAAATATAAAATGATATCCACTATTTTGGTTATGCATGGTTTCAGATATTAGAGATCCGTATATAAGGGGGGCGGGGGTTACTGTAATTATGTTTGTAGACCTTATTTAGTGCCGCGTCCTACTACACACATTTGGGTTGTACGAATATGTACTAATTACGTTCATGTGTTTAAAAAGGTGTAGTTTATAGGATGTGTATTCATATTTGCGTGGAGAGAGAGTGGGAAACTAATTAGTGTAAAATACCCTCAGTACACCCGACATGATATTCGAGCCCCGGTTTCGCGGTCATATGCAGTCCAGTCCCACGCGATACTGACGCCTTTCAGTGGTATTCAAACTGATTTATTCATGTACACTTAAATAATAGGTGACCTGCTGGTCTACGGGTAAGGTGTTAGACTTATGTGTTGAGGGTCCGGGGTTCGATTCTCGGTCTTGGCACAGATTTATCTGATTGCTAAGCCCTTCCTTCGCCTTTGACAATACATCTTGTGAATGTGTGGGATGCCAGACCTCCACCGTGGTTCGGATTCCACGTTATACTGTAGGTCCTCCATTTCATCTCACAATCACCCTATAATTACACATTAGCGCAAGTGCGTATAACTCGAATGGTTAGAAGGATGGGCAATAATAATAATAAAAATAATAATACACTCAAATATTATATAATTTCAACTCCTTACAATAAAGTTGTTGGTGATTAATGCCAGTTGTACACACTCAATAAATTATATCTAGAAGAGAAAGAGAGAGAATAAAAATAGTGCACTCAGGACACATATCCTTTACGTCCGGGTATTTTGTGGCTCAACCTAAATCTGGCCCAGACTATTCACTGCTTACCATGATATAATATAAGCTATAAACATATTTTTATATTAATTATTTTAAATATTTCGCCTTTCTCTAAGATGTCTTGGCCTACCCCTGGGCGTACGCGCATCCCAGGTTGATAACCATTGCCTTAGACCAATCTACCACTGAAGTGGGGGACTCTAGTTAAAATTAAGTTTCGGATTTGAGAAAAAAATCCGGTTAGACCTATCCATATTTTAACTGATTTTTTTAAAAATTATATTATTTTTAACGCCGTGTTCTACTATTGATCCGAGTTAAACATGGACCTAAAAATTAGTTGAAACAATAATTAATTATAAACATCTTTTTTTTTATTTACGGAAAAACCGAGACAAAGTGTGTTCTTATTCCATAGGCTTAGAATATTCTATTCCCTCACGGTTTATTTCTTGTATTTAAACTCCCTCCACCTCCTACCCTCTTCCCACCCTCTCTTGTCACATATTACCTCCCTTACTGGCCCAAACGCATACCTGGTCTCTTGATATAGCCTGTCACTTATTTTACAGGTCCAGTCAAAATAAATTTAAGAATCTACGATTCTAATGATCTTGTGGAGGGGGACGCGGAGTGGTTAAGACGAAAAAAAAAAATCAAATGATAGAAGAGCAGGGAATAGATCAACGCGTTCCTGAAATTCTTTCTACCATATTCCCTTTCTTGGGATTCTTTTACCGACACTCTTTAAAAATACTTCCGTGGTAAGCCCTCTCTTTCCTCACAAACACTTTCCATTGGTTTTGGACAAAAATTTTGCGGTGAAAAATTATTAAGTTAGGGCCGTTTTTATAGCAAATATTTTTTGCTCAAAATAAATCAAATATTGCTCGATTATTATTAAAGAGTTTAATTTTCTTCACGTGATGATATTAACCGTTGTTTAATATTTGTCAAGAATGTCATGGAAATTAATGACAGCTAATCTTCATTTAAAAAGTTTCCCATCTAATGCTGCTGTGCTCATGACAGATTTTTCAACAACTGTTGATATCACCGTGTGAAGATAATTAATATCATGTTTCTATTGGAGAAATATTTGATTTATTAAGACCAAGACCTTTTTTTCCCCTATAACTATTGTAAAAAAAGACTGGTCTTGGCTTGCGTTTTCTTCACTTCCGCCTTAACTTGATGCTATTTACTATACATATATACGTGTCGATGTTAAGTTTCCTTTTGTAAGTTTTGGAAAGAAGGAGTCAAAAGGATAAAGGAAACATATTTTTTGATTAATTTTATTTCTTTTAGGGGTGGTTCTCTTAAGAATGTAAGGAGATCACTTATCTACTTAACACAAGAGTGGGGCTAGTTTAGGGACCTTCTCTCTCTCTCTCCCCCCCCCCACCCCGTCACCCCCTCCAACCCAACAGAAAACACATTTGAATAAAAAAAAATTCTTCCAGTTCGACGAGAAACAAAACAAACTTGATCAAACGACTTTGGTTTACCTTTTTTTTATTGTTTAGTTTTATTGGTATACATGTGCACCTTAAATGTTAGTTTTATATGTGGAGTCAATTATTCTCTTATGGAAAAAAATAAAACAATATTATATAAAAGGGGTGCTATCGGTTTTTGGGTTGATTTTGGAAACGGGTCTGTTTCTTTTTTTCTATTATTTAACTAAACTACTATAGAGAAGCCATTCGTTACAGAAATAATAGTTTTGGTCCGTATTAATTTAGTACTCTTTCTATCCCCGATTTAATAAATAGATTAAATAATTATAAATGTTTATGAATTAAATAAAAATGTTTTAATTAAGTCAATTGGTAAAGGAGTAAGTGTAAATGTAAGAGTTGACAAAACCATGTTACAGTACAGTCTCTTAGCGAGCAACGAATATATATTACCCGTCCTGACATAAAAAAAATGGGTTCTAATTGTGTGTAGACAAGCTCACTTCTTTCATGTACTGTAACTTTTACTTTCTTTATTATAATAAATGACTACATGTATCTAACCTAATTTACTGAGACAAATATACAAAATGTGACTATTAGTTGGTCTATGTAACATTTAAATGGCAGCTATCTTTTACCACTCGTTACAGTGATTTTAAAATGGCGGTTCCCGAAAATAACAAGAAATTAATTTAAGGAATTGAAATTTTTTTAAATACAGTAGAGCTTCGATAATTATGACTAATTGGGGATCTACTTAGTCCAGATTTTCAATGTGCAGATTTTTTAAAAATACACAACTTATATGTATAAAAAAGCATGGACGGTATACTTACGAAAACTTGGTGTTAACATAGAAACATTTTCACTTTATTTAATCAATTAACTCATACAGTGTTTATTATTGATTAATATAAAAAAAATTAAAGAAATATAAGGCAAAAATCTAATCACGAAAAGGTCTTCTATTTAAAAAAAAATTAACACTGATTAAGGTGCGTTTTTTGCAGCTTTATGTCTGATATTGATACCAATGTGGTTATTTTTTTATAAATATTGTTTTTTTCATAGCGATCCAGATTATTGATGATCTAGATTTTTTGATGACCAACTTATCGACGCTCTAATGTACTAGCTTAATAGTTATTCCTTTTTTTGTCACCATCTAGTACTACCTGTTCAGGCAATACGTTACTTGTTATTTAGCACCGCGTCTTACTACCCGTTCGGAATATACGCTTAAGTACTAATTAAGCAAATGGGCTAGGAATTGGAAGGTAGATATAGAGGAAGTGGACCCGAATTTTAGTGTAGGAAGGGTGGAAAAACTATTAGGGACACCCCTACCACCCCAGTTCACCCGAGCAAGATTCTATACTTGATCGCCCGTCCTTGTCAGTCTATCTCAACACGAAACTAGCGCGCTAGCTATCTACACAACAGAGGCGGATCAGGCTATACTATACGCATGCGAAAAAAATTATGCTAGTGTGATAAGGGTGAGACAGTTTGATTTTGAGGTAAAATAGCTGCATTTGCGTGGAAAGAGAGGGTGGAAAACATTTGAGTAAAGTTCACCCTCAATATACCCTACCGGAATTCTAACCCCGATATAACAGTCATAGGCTGTCCAGTCTATTGCGAGAGTGAAGCCTTAAAGAGGCTTAGTCCATTTTACCACAGAATATTCTTGCTAAATCCAAATAAACCATATTCACAAAAGAAAAAAAACTATGCCGTTAACTTCTAATTTTGTATTTATTTTCCACTCGCATCATGGACGCGTGGTTCAAGGAATCAGTCTTATGGTGGACTGTAATTCCTGTTAGGAGGAAGTCAGGGTGTGAACCACAGCCAGGTTTTGTGAGAACATTAAGCTATAATGGTTTATTAAAAACAGAATCGAGTGTAATAAATTTCTATCCCAGTATTTTCAAGTAAAAAATATTCAGGCATTACCTTGATCTTTAAAGAAAACCTTTTTTCGATTTAAAATATTCACTACTGTGTTTTTATAATACATATTTGGTACTAGAATGCACCGGAGAACTTTCTAAGAACTGAACCATGTCAAAAATATCTGGCCCAAAAGTTCATTAATAGCTTGTAAATAAATTAAATTATATTGCCAGTCCTTGATTATGTACTCTTCGCCTTATGTGTCCCCTCTAATTACCTTTGAGTCATCAACCGAATTGGGGGAGGGGAAAGGTGGGCAGGGGGGTGATGTAGGGACCCAACTTCACTTCTTAAAAAGAATGATAATTTATTATAGGTCTGAACCAAGGTATGATGGACTTGATTGGAGGGGGAAAGGAAGGGGAGAGTAGTCCCTATCCCCTGGGGTTCTGGTTTTGACCGGCGCATCGCCTCTTTGGGCATCAGCCCACAAAAGGCTACATACACTGTTAATAATAATAATAATAATAATAATAATAAAAGAGCATCGCTGTGTTTACTGTTTTTAGAAGTGTGGGTAGAGGGGGTAGGATATGTTGGGGGGGGGGAGGTAAAACGGGAGGTAAGTAAACAATTCCTTAGTTGTTTACAACCAAAAGTAAGCTGGTTTGGTGGACCTGTTTTGTTTACCTAAGACTACGCTACTGAGTTTGGAAATGGATTGTCGGTAAACATTAGGGAAAATAGACTAACCACTTAGTGGGCCTTTATAGAGACTGTGGACAGGGGTTTAGGGAGTATTTTGAGGGGGGTGAGGCTCGAAATGTTGAAGTTATTCTTTAAAGTCTTTTGATGTAGTGGCAAAAATTTGTTTACATTTCAAATAAATAAATAAATATATATATATATATATATGTGTGTTTGTAGTAGAATAAAAAGAAGTAGAAGTTAGTTTTCAAACAAACAAATGTGTACATTTAATTAATTATACCTTGATTTTCGCAAGAATAACTGTATGAAAGGTATTTTTTTACTACCTGAATCCAAATATTTAGCAGGATTTTGTTACTGTTGATGGCTCTAATTTAAAGAGAGAAAAAAACAGATTTGAAGTAAATTCTTAAAGGTTGCAGTGTAGGTAGCACGAACTAATGGTGGTATTTCTTTTTTTAATAGTTTTTATATAAAATAGTTTTTTTGGTCAAAATAAATCATTTAATTCTCCGGTATAAACAATAATTTTTTTTCGCCTGGTGACCTTGTGGAGAGATGTTCCTCTATTCTCATTGCTTCTGCAACAATGTATATTATTTTGTTTAACACATCTTACTATTTTTTTAGTGAATGTCTCCCTATTAAGATAAAAGAGAGATAAAGTCTGTGCAGTGCACAGAATCATATTTTTTATCAAGAGCTGAAAAGGGTGCGTTTGTTAGGTCATGGCCTAGTAAGGATTACGCAACTGGCTAAAAAGTTTGTAAAACACTACTTTAAACTATCCATTGCACCCACTTTTTGGGGGAAAAGGGAACAATAGAACCTCAATGATAAGTTAGACGTATAAATCAACCTCAAATCAACCCGGTTCATATCTTGACACCACTGTCAACGGTAGTCTAATATTTCTCAGTCTTGACGCCTAAGACTACGTGGCCACTAGTGTGTTCTTATTCACCAGGGGTTGGCAATACTTTTTGATTTCGCATAGCATATGGTTTAAAAATAAAAAATTGTGTGAGCCATTTTAAAAAAATATCGAGAAAAATTAATTTATACTTTATATTTATTATATAATAGTTAGGTGAAGTTTTAGCGTACAGCCCGAAAGGGCTGTAAGACATGGTACCTAAAGAAAGTTAGTTGTTTGTATATTTTTATGAACAGAGTTGCTTGTTTGATAACCATTCCATTTAAGACTTAAATTATTAGCACCTGGTACATCCAGATTACAGAAAATTCCCGAATCGCGCCGTTGCCTGTTATGAACTACAGTGTACTTCAAATGTAGGGCTTAAATGTTTCTGAGTCTGTTCTTGTGACTATAGGGATGATGTACGAGGCACGTCCAGAAAGTAAGAGTACTGGTTGCCCTCTCGTGCTGTGAGATTTTTTATTTCCAAAGTTGGCAACACTGAGTTGTAGTGGGGGTTCTTCTGAACCCAACGAAGCAGAGGTGGACCTCGTTAGTATGAAAACTCGCCTTCTAGTGTCCGTTTGTGTGAAGTGTGAAGTATGTCGATAAGAAATCCCGCCAAGTGCGAGGTGCGCGCTGTCATCAGGTTCCTTCTCACTGAAGGGAAAACACCGACTGAAATTTTTTCACGGATCAAAACTGTTTATGGTGAAGGTGTTATGAACCGAACGAACGTGTTTAAGTGGTTTCGTGAGTTTAATGAAGGCAGAACGAATGTTCATGACGATCAGAGGTGTGGAAGACCTTCCATTTTTTCCGATAAGTTGGTGCAATAAATCGAGAAAACTGTTCGTGAAGACCGCCGATTGACAGTGGATGAAATTTCTGCGATGTTTCCACAACTCTACAGATCTCTTTTACACGAAACAATTACAGAAACGCTGGGATTCCGAAAATATTGCGCAAAATGGGTCTCAAAACAACTGACAGAGCAGCACAAAGTGAATCGGATCGCTAGCGCTCGCGAGTTCCTTGAGCGATTTGAATTGGAAGGTGAGGACTTTCTGAGCTCGATTGTGACTTGGAGATGAAACATGGGTGGCTCATTACACTCCTGAGACAAAAAGACAGTCATCACAGTAGGGGCACACCAGTTACCCATCTGCCAAAAAATTCAAAACCTCAATTTCGGGCAAAAAAATCATGGCCACTATGTTTTGCGTCCGAAAAGGGATCATTTTGATCGAATTTCTGCCTCAGAGGGAGACGATTAAAACAGCACGATACTGTGAGACCCTAAAAAAGCTCAAGAGAGCAATTCAAAACAAACGGAGGGGAATGTTAATGAAGCGAGTGCACTTGTTGCACGACAACGCCCGCCCGCACACGGCCAACACCACTAAGGCGCTTTTTGACTAATTTGGTTGGGACATTTTGAACAGCCCCACATACTCCCCTGACTTGGCGCCTTCAGACTTTCATCTTTTCACCTCCCTCAAGACTCATATGGGTGGGGAAAAAAATTCAACTGACGAGGAGGTGAAACAAGAGGTCCTGAACTGGAAGAAGGATATGACGGGAGCATTCTTTGAGGAGGCCATCAAAAAGCCTGTGCCACGGCTCACAACCTGCATAGAACGGGAAAGAGACTACGTGGAGAAATAACAGACATATTTACCAACAAAATCCTGTAATTTTGTTTTAAATACAATTTTATTTTTAAAATAGAAAAATCGAGTACTCTTACTTTCTGGACGTGCTTCGTATTTATCTGGTGCCATTTAGGGTTTGTAGGGGTGAAGCGATACTTGGTCACTCTTTTCAGTGTAAAGGTAAACTATAACTAATATCACTCTTACATCAATGAAATAAGGGTAGTTACAAACAATTATCCTGCTAGAACAATAACAATTACGTGGAAAGTACACAAAAGGAAATGGTAAATTATTAGTCATAACATATTAAATAGACCCAAAAAATTTATCTCTTATATATATATATATATTTTCAAATGATTCACAATTGTGATTTTAAAGTTTTTTTTATTTTACAATTCTTACTTCTCAAGTCCAAGTTTCTTTTATTTTTTATCTCGGAAATATCTAAAAGATTTTATCACGTCTGACATTGGTGCGAAACGAACTATTTTTAAGATCCAACGTTTTATTACACACGAATGCATCTATTGGAAATGACCGATCCAGTTATTTACTCTCCTCTCTTATTTATTATTTGAAGAAAAAAAATCAATGATTTGCAACTACATGGATAGCCTTATAAAATCACCGGTTCGCTACAAGCTGGCATCAAAATAGAGTGATAAGGAACATGATATAATATTTTTGGATAAAACAAATAAAATTTTACTCTTAGAAGATAACGTGTAACATTAGCCGCTAGCTAATGTTACAATATACTGCAAACTTACCCAATTCTACCAAGACGTCCACGGCCATTCCCAGGTAAACACTGCAGCCACCTATCATCACACATCCGAACATCACGACCTTCCTTCGAATACTGAGGCGTGCCCGCTAAAAAACTTCACGCCAATTCTACTCGTCCAAAGACCATAAGAAGAAAAGAAGTAACACTCCACCGAGTTTACGAGCGAGAATCTACTGGCTACGAGTGGACTCTAGAAGCTTCTCCACCCTATCTACGTTCTTTGGCCCCCCCTACTCACCATGTGATGCAAGCTGTGTTTTGTGCGTATAAAAGATCAACCCTGTGAATTGTGAGCCACTCTTGGGCTGGCGGTGAAGGTCGCTTGA
>CABEEJ010000625.1:60423-124995 GCA_901482245.1 Timema douglasi
TATATATATATATATATTAAAGATATACATTATTTTTCATTTATAACAATTAAGTAGAGATGGGATTCTTAAATTCTCAACCTATGGTATTCGAGAGATTCGAGTTTAGTACAAAAAAGGTGTTTTTTTAAATTATTACTTAGATTAAAATCAATCGAATTAAGGCAACAATTAAATATAACTAAGACATTTTAAATATAAATTATTCACAGATTTAATCATGAGAGTAGATTTATTATCATTTTCAAGAGTAATAATACTCGCAGGTAAATCTGTTCTTAATTAAATTAAAGATGTGTCGAATTTAATATCGCTTGATTACAAATCTTAAAATTTCTTTAAAATCTTAATATCAAATTTTAATCCACTAATATTTTAAAAATATACTATTTTGGTTAAAGTTAAAATATTTTTTAATCTAAAAGAAGAGTGTTTTAAGTCTCGATGCCACTAACGAATGATATCATGTCTGTTATGTCTATTAAGTCATATACAAACAAAAGGCAACACTTATTTTAATAAATAATTAAATAATTTGAATAATCCCTAATATACCAATCACTTACACACTTTAGAAGTAAACTTCTGATGGATATTAAACCATGTAACGTTTAATGGAACCTCTCCATGCAGTGGGTGGCAATTGAAACGTTACCTATTAAAGATATCGTCTGCTCTTATGGGAGGAACCGTTACCATGGGGTTGATAAGAATAATTAAATATAACTAACTTTAAACACCAGGTTTACTTTATCATGAAAATAACAGATATATAATTATGTTTGATTCATTCAAATAAAATGACACATTATTTAATACAGTAAGAACGAGATGTTATCAATACTCGGTAGCTTTAGAGTTTGAAATTTGGACATTGGCATACCGTGAAATTTTACCTACAGCGGGGTTGTAGGCCCAGTTAAGTCAGAAGAGTACAGTAGCCCGATGGCTTCTTTGGTGCTGACTGACAGACCACAGCTGACTTCTGACCATCAACATTTAGGTGTATACCTATATTTTTACTGTCAGAAGTGACATCTGCTAAAAATGTTTTTTGCAGATCATATGGTTTGTCATAGGGATACATAATTTATTCTGGTATCTTTTCAAAACCGTCAGCTGTCAGTCAGCACTAAAGAAGCCATGGAGCTACTGTACTTTTACTTTATAGTCAAACAATAAAGCATCTAGAATCTTCCACTTTCATGAGATCGCAACATGTTTCATCAGTTTTTGAAACGAAAGAGAAAAAAACACGGGCTAGAAAAGTTAGCTGGGAGTGCCTTGTTGTAGACATTTTACTAGGAAGAGGGGCTTAAACTTGTTATCAAAAGCTAAGACTTTACGATGAGCTTATAGACACTTAATAACAATAGAAATATATCAATTAATTAACACCAAAGTTTGTTAAATCAACAGAGAAGATTTTAACATAAAAGTATTCAAAGTTAAATATTTTTAAAATTGTCCATTAACTTGAAATATATTAAAGGTGGTAACGTTTGATTTAGAATAATATTAGAGGGGAAACTGTACATAATTAAAACCACTGGTTGAAAACCCGTTAACGGAAGTTCACTCTCACATACTGCACACAGTATGTAAAGTCGCTAATACACGAAAAAACAAAACAACCCAAGGTTCTACTGTCTCATCACACCTGTAAAATACATTCTTAAATTAACACTTTTGATATATTATGTCCATGATGGCTATCCCAGTCGGAGGTTGTCAAACGGAAATTATTTGGTAACAAAAGGTTAGCGGTTTAGTAAGCGTTAGGCCTAAGACTGCAACAAAAACAAATAGAAAAACAATCTTTTTTATTTATTTTAATTTTCTTTACACTTTGTCTATTCCTCTCCCATGTTAGTGAAACAGACGGGTAAAACTACTGCCCGGACGTGGAAGTCATTCTTCTTTGGTCGCGGGACAAGGGTGAGGGGGAAAAAAATTTAAATTAAACTAACATAGAAGATTGCTTGGTCCAAGAAATACAGTAAATAGGAGGGATAGACACACATTTATCTAGCAGACCATCTGAAGAGGAGTATAGTCGGATCCAAAATAGATTGGACTCCTACCTCATACTATATCATAGTAGTCTTTTTTATAGAACTATACTCACATAAAAGTTAGTTTTAATTTTACGGTAATTATACAGTAAAATTATATTAATTTTTATTGAAAAAAAAAGGCGTTTGCATTTTATAAAAGATTATTTAGGCCTAAAATAGTATTAGATAAACTGTATTCCCCAATATCACGTTAGTTTGAAGGTCACATTCTGACAATCTGTTAATTCATATTATTATTACTATTGGCACTGCGTCTTACAACCCATTCTGGTTATACGCACTTACGCTAATGTGTAATGGTAGGGTGATTGTGAGATGAAATGGAGGACCTACAGTTTAACGTGGAATCCGAACCATGGTGGAGGCCTGGCATTCCTCACATTCACAAGATGTATTGTCAGAGGTGAAGGAAGGGTTTGGTAATCAGATAAATCTGTGCCAGGATCAGGGATTGAACCCCGGACCCCAGCACAGAAGTCCGACACCTTACCCCTAGACCACCAGCTCACCATTTTAATTCATAAAATTAACCACGTTAAACACACCAACGAAAGATAATTCAATATTTAGATTTATCCGCATTGGTTGCAGTATGGTTTAAGGCGCTACTTTCACAGATGATTAAACTGCTGAAGACGGGGAGATCGGGGTTCGATCAAAGTCGTATGTACTGAGGGTTGGTTCTTCCTACATGGTTTTCCACTCTCCCTCCATGCAAATAAGTGTACACTTCCTTTAAATTCAACCTTTCTAATCCATAGCACATTACTGTGATTAGTACATAAACGTATAACCCAAACGGTTAGTAAGAAGTGATTTTAAAAAGACATTAAGATAAGGCCCAAATTCTGACAGAACAACCATTCATCATTTTATTTCGGTTTCATAGATGACTACACCTTAAATAAACTATTTTCCTAAACTAAAGTATTGTAATTCTAACATTAATTAATAATTTAGTGCATATTTGATCTATTTTTTTCTGCTCATCAACTGTGTGTGTGTCCGGCACTTTATCTCAGTCAGTCAGTAGTGTGTCTTTCTACTGAACTAAGGGACCTAGGATCGATTCCTGGAATAACCAAATAAAGGTTTCATTGGAAAAAAAAGTGGGTTTACCCTTTCATAGTGATGAATAAACGATTTAGGGTGACCTGGCGGTCTAGGGGTAAATTGTCAGACTTCTATGCTGGTGGCCGGGGTTCAATCCTCGGTCCCGGCATAGATTTATCTGATTACCATACCCTTCCTTCACCTCTGACAGGACATCTTGTGAATGTGTGGTATGCCATGCCTCCACCGTGGTTCGGATTCCACGTTAAACTGTAGATCCTCCATTTCATCTCACAATCACCCTACCATTTTATATTAGCGCAAGTGCGTATAACCCGAAATGGTAATAAGACGTGGTGCTAATAATAAAAATAATAATAATAATAATAATATTAAACGATTTGGGGGATGGATGTTATGCCTGTTGTAAATTTAAGCTAGTTTATAAGTCGTGTGCTGATAGTCGGTTTAGAAAGTGCACGTTAAATACCTCAAATTAATTAAAACAAAAAACCTCATGTGGTCGGTTGACAATTCCTTGGTATAGGTAGAATTTACCAAACTAGAGCAAGTCTGAACGCGATGGTATAGGATATTATTGAAGGGGTTGCGGTGACCTGGTGGTCTAGGGGTAAGGTGTCAGACCTTTGTGCTGGGGTCCGGGGTTCAATTCTTGGTCCCGGCAAAGATTTATCTGATTATCAAACCCTTCCTTCACCTCTGACAAGATATCTTGTGAATGTGAGGAATTCCAGGCCTCCACCGTGGTTCGGATTCCACGTTAAACTGTAGATCCTTCATTTCATCTCACAATCACCCTACCATTACACATTAGCGTAAGTGCGTATAGCCCGAACGGGTAGTAAGACGCGGTGCTAATAATAAAAATAATATTAATAATTTGGTATAGGTAGAATTTACCAAAATAGAGCAAATGAACGCGATTTTTATAGGATATTATTGAAGGGGTTGGGCAGTTCATAGTTTATACGTGGAATCTTTACTGTGTGCGTGTGTGTGTGTATATATATATATATATAAGTTGAGACGAAGACTAGGGGAGCATTTATGTCTACGTGAACACAGTTTTATATAACACCGATTTTATTGTGCCAATATGCAGTGTCGACACTAAGTGTATATCGATAAACAGTACTTCCAGGGCGGAGTGTTTTAACATTTAAAACGAAAAATACATATGAAAATGCTCTTATGTTGAGAGTAAAGATCAACCAATTTATTGAAACAAAATCTCTTTTTAACTCTCTTTTATATAACCGTAATATTTTCTCACATATATTATTTTTTTTATCACCGCGTCTTACTACTTATTCAGGCTATACGCGTATTATAATAACTGTTCTAATGGAGTAGAGATGAGGAAGGAAGCATTTTAGATATAATCTACCTACATTTGAGTGGAGGGAGAGTGGAAAAAACATTTAGAAAAAAACACCCTCAGTAGAACCGACTGAGATTCGAACCTCGATCTCCCCCAACTTCAGCAGACCAGACTAATACTAGATTAACACTTAAGAACATTCAACTCCTGAAGTGGGTCTCATATGAATAGAGTATTGTAATCGTGAACGTTTTATGACTTGGTATTATGATTATTGATTTATCTTTAACTTTTATGTACTCTCGAATTCATAAAAGGGAGTCATACAATTTGGTTCGTTTGTCCTTGGAGCTACAGTAGCGTGGCGACCTACTGAGTAAAGGGTCAATTCCCAGCATGGCCGAAAAGCTATCACTGATGAAAATATGGGTTTACCCTTTCACATTGATAAATTAACGGCTGGGGACTGGACGTTGTGCCTGTCCTAGTCTTAAGTTAGATTATAAGGCATATGAAGCTTCTTCAAGGCGAGAAAAACTGGTAGGGGAAAATATATGGGCTTATTAAAAAAAAAACTAACCCAGGCCGGAAACTGTAATGGATGTAAAAAATGATAAATATATAATCCATTATTTATTTATTTAGAATATTTACTAAAGTATTTGGATACATTTCTTTAGAAAGACGCAAAAAAAAAGTTTTCGATGATTACTCTTTCGTCTAGGTTACATCATAAATACAAACCCTTTTTTTAATGCTACTCGGTCCCGGCACAGATTTATCTGATTACCAAACCCTTCCTTCACCTCTGACAAGACATCTTGTGAATGTGGGGAATGCCAGGCCTCCACCGTGGTTCGGATTCCACGTTAAACTGTAGGTCCTCCATTTCATCTCACAATCACCCTACCATTACACATTAGCGTAAGTGCGTATAACCCGAACGGGTAGTAAGAGGCGGTGCTAATAATTTAATGCTACTGCTCTTCTGAAATAGATGATTGAAATTCAACCATTTAATATTTCAAGAAAGACATATAGACCAAATATAAGATCAATATTTAAAGACTTGTTTTGTACATTCCAATTTTACTAAGAAGAACCTTATCTGACAGCTACAAAAGTAGCTATAATTACTTTCATAATTAATTTATATTTATTTATATTATTATTATTTAGCACCGCGTCTTACTACCCATTCGGGTTATACGTTTTAAGTACTAATTTCACTAATGTATTAGGAAATAGGAAGGTTGAATTAGAGGAAGTGAACCTCTATTGCGTGGAGGGAGAGTGGAAAACCATTTAGGAAAGACCACCTCCAGTTCACCCGACCGAGATTCGAACCTCGATCTCCCCGTCCTCAGCAGTCGAGCTCAACTCGACTAGCGCGTTAGCCAACTACGCACACCGAGGCTGGTAATTCACTTATAAGTGTATCTTAAGATATATAATGTCAAAACCTATTAAATGACACTAATATTATGGTAAAATGTAATCAATGTTGACTAAAAAAAAAGTTTGTATTTTCCAGTAAATGTTTCTTCCAACCAAAATTCTACTATACGTAAATTAATAAAGTTGAGAGATAAAATAAATTATATTTATTTGACACAAACATATTATACAACATTATTTGTAAATTAATCGCGGAGTGGTATTCATTTATCTTTTAACAAAACAGTAGTTCCAAGGTTCTTCTAAAATAAAAAAAATATTACTTTCAGTAAAGACAAGATGTAAACGAACCTTTCATTTACAGAATAAGCCCATTCATCCAATGATTTTAGTGGGTGGTGGGACGGGATCGACCCCCCCCCCCCCCNNNNCCCCCCCCCCCCCCCCATTCAAGAAAAAATAACCAAATCAACCTGCCCGTATAAATTAAAGCCAAAACATTCCCGAAACGAAAAATGACGTCCCACAATAAGACTCGCTTAGAACGATGTTTTATTTTAATGTGTGCACATATATTTTCCTTCGTGTATGGTTTATCTTTTCACTTAGTTTGACTCGGTATCTTCATCTAAGTCAGGGGTATACCAGTCAAATTGGAAACGACCAAGCAAATAAGTCTGAAAAAGTTAGCTATCTTTCCTTTGTTTGTACAGTGATTCCAACGCTGGGATTGAATACATATGATTAACTAATCTCCCTGTAGGTGACCTGGTGGTCTAGGAGAAAGGTGTCAGCCTTCTGTGCTGGCGGCCGGGGTTCAATCTTCGGTCCCGGCACAGATCTATCTGATTGTCAAACCCTTCCTTCACCTCTGACAAGATGTGTATTAATCACAACTTGTGAAAGTGGGGAATGCCAGGCCTCCACCGTGGTTCGGATTCCACGTTAAACTGTAGGTCCTCCATTTCATCTCACAGTCACCCCACCATTACACATTAGCGTAAGTGCGTATAATCCGAACGGGTAGTAAGATGCGGTGCTAATAATAATAATAAACTAATCTCCCATATCTGGACTTATAATATCCGAAACCCAGCATACAAGAAATGGCTAACTGCATTTTTGTTCATGTATTTTTTTAGGCATCTAAAATGCCCAATATAGGTTTTACGTCGATTACACTTTTATTCGTTAAGATATACAAATAAACAAATAAAAAAGGAAAAAGAGTTTCAGACTTATTTAATAAGAAATGATAAATGTAGTTTGGATGTATATTTAACGTTGTTATATTTATTTAAATAATGTGAAAGCATACATATACATATAAATGTAGTTTGGATGTATATTTAACGTTGTTATATTTATTTAAATACTGTGAAAGCATACATATACATATAAATGTAGTTTGGTTGTATATTTAACTTTGTTATATTTATTTAAATACTGTACGAACATACATGGACAAAATAAAACTTTTCTGTAAACATGTATTTTATGTAATTTAATTTTTAACATTAACTCTTCAGAGGAGTATTAATTTCATATCCGAGAAAAGTAAATCCACCTTTATTTCATTTAAAAGATTTTTTACTGTAGTAGAATTTTGGTGGAAATAAACTTTAAGAAAATATTTACTTTTTTGCAGTCACTTATGTATTTTACCATATTATTAGTACGGACCGGATTTTGCTTTTTATTAATCATAAAACATAAGGAATTGAGATAAATATCCACTTCATGTTGTTAAAAGTAAAATGTCTTAATTTTATAGTGCCTATAGTTGCCTATTATATTGGTTTCGTTCTATTTTATGAATAAACACCCTGACACCCCTATTTTAGCAGTATCTTCTATTTTTCATAGGGTATGGATTTTCTGCTCAAAGAGAGTCCAGCAGTTTCAAATAAATGATAGGTTTGGGGCAATCTCGTTTGGACTAGGTTTGAAAGTAGACAATTGATAACAATTTCTCTCAATAAGTCTAAATTGGGTGGAGGACAGACAATGAGAGCAGTTGCAGACAACTTGGGAGGAAACGGCAAATTTGAAATTTTGTTCCTTAACATCGTGTGAAATAGAGCACAGCTTTACCAATTAAAAACAAACTAATATCTAAAAAATATAACCAATTTTACTACTGGGAATATATAAAAAATATCTAGTGATTGTGACGCGCCTCGGTGGTCGAATAGGCTAAGGAATCACTCTCACAGTAGATTAGATTATTAATGAATGGGAAGATGAGGTTAGAATACCGATCCAGTGTACCTAAATGTTTTATAACTACATGGTTTTTCCCTCTTCCTTCATAAAAATGCGGATACATTTTGTTTAAATTCCAGCTTCCCAACTTTTAATGTATCAGCGTAATTTTTTTATCACCATGTCTTACCCCTCTGTTCAGGTTGTACGCCTATGTATTGTTATTACTATTATTATTAGAACCGCGGGTTACCTTTCATTGTGTACGCACTTACGCTAATGTGTAATGGTAGGGTGATTGTGAGATGAAATGGAGGACTTACAGTTTAACGTGGAATCCGAACCACGGTGGAGGCCCGGAATTCCACACATTTACAAGTTGTGATTAATACACGTCTTGTTAGAGGTGAAGGAAGGGTTCGGTAGTCAGATAAATCTGTGCGGGGACCAAGGATTGAACCCCGGACCCCAGCACAGAAGTCTTGACATTTTACCCCTAGGCCGCCAGGTCACCCACCACCTATGTACTAATTACACTAATGGGTTAGATATTAGGAAGGCTTAATTTATAAGAAATGCACCCGAATTTGCGTGGAGATAGTGGAAATTCATATAGAAAACCACTCTCAGTGCACCAAACTAGAATCGAACCCCAGTATTCCCATCTTCGGCAGTCTAGTCCAACACGAGAGTAGCGCTTTTGACCAGGTGGCCACCAAATCGGGTATTAGTGTAATTAATACATATGCATATAGCCTGTTCTAAAAGTGACACGCGATGTTAAAAAACACTTCAATGTGAATTATTGACTGTAGGTAATAAAATAGCAGGTATTAAAATCAATTTTACGATGCCTGTTGTGTGGTTTATTTTTGTTTTCAAGGTGACTTGCCCTTTTAATTTGACGTGGAAGTGCGAAAGCCATGAGAACAGACGGCTATCTTCAAGAGTTGTTATTGATTTGCAATTTTCTTTTCGGAAACGGTTTGTTCAAGAATAGAAGCAAGTTGATTAAGTTATACTTTTTACATACACACCTCCTCTGTAATTTTAACATTGATAAAATATAGATAAAATTGACATTTTTACGTAGAAAACTGCTGGGTTCATAACAAAAAATTAAAAAATGTAACAATTGATAATAATTGATATATTATCTTAGAAGGGCCGTTGAAAATACTAACATATAAATTTCACTCATTCTCGAGAAAATTGATATTTCCTAACGTATGATTTTTCCGCAAAACCTTTCCGGAATCTAGAACCATTTACGGTTTCCGTTATTCATCTGTTCTTGTTGACGTGGAAGGATATTTTGGTTAGTGTCTAACCCACGCTACGCTTTTCACCAACCCACAAAATAGGTTTTAGACTTGAATTTGACAAGGCCAAGGGCCGTAAGTGCCTATTTTGGTGCCTAAGCTCACATCTTTAGTGCCTATTTGCCTGCCTAGTTTAAACACTTTTGGCACATAAGAATCCACTCCCTAATAATTTATTAGTGTTATTTTATAGGTAATTACAATATGTTTCGAAAAAAGCAGCTACATATCACATCACATCACTTGATGTACCACAAATTTATTTGGTTCTAATAAAGATAAATTGTTTCAGAAAAGTTTTCGCATTTTATTGAACAATAGAATGTTGAATGAAACATTTCATTAGCTCGCCCACGAAATCCTCAATAACCCCCCAAAAATTAACTTAAGCCATAAAAAATGACGCCTGAGAACTAAGGCAAAGTTTTACCAATATATTTAAATTGTATGTCAATATAATAATAATCAGTTCACTGTTTATTTGTACAAATTATGTTTTTAGAGTCGCTACGTATCGGTTGCGGACGTGGTGAGAAGGGACAGCCCTATCTCGTGTTCGTAGAGGACAATCATCGTTAGTGTAAAAAAGGGGTGTTCAGAACGAACAACGATACCTTAAACCATGGAGAGGAGGGAAGAAAATTCCTTATTGTAAACAACAAGATGTTCAGAGCAGATGAAGATGAGCTACGTGTTGTTATTGACCTCTCTTCATTTGACCAGAGAAGATAGACGGTGACACAGCGACTAGAGTGCTGTTGAAGTTACAGTGGTTGCGAATAACAAGGGTAAACCTAGTCTAATCGCCGACGGTTACCAGTATCGTCAAAATAGGCCCAACAGCTGGATGTGTGTCAAGTAGAAGAAGGAGGAGTGCCGTGGATCTGTGAAAACTACTATTGATAAAAGTAGTGATAAAATAATTATGTTGAAATCGGCACAACACACTTGTGTATCAGATGTGGCAGAGATTGAGATTAAGACGAGACTGGAAAATTGTTGATAACGCGTGAAAGCTGAAGTGTTGGTTTTTTGAACGAAATTTTCATAGATTATATGAAGGATCTCTACACTGAGGACTACAACTTTGTTTCTACAATGCCAAAATACTACAACGTGGAAGGTAAACTATATTAACTATGAAGGACATAACTGGGAACTGAGCAGACTCCCACACGAAGTGAGGAAATTCTTTTTCCAGAAGATATACGGGAACTACCAGACACTTCAAGTTTCTTGAAATATGATCAAACAGTGAATTAGAAAAGACTGCTCATTTTTGCAGGCGAAGAAGCAAAAAATCTTCTAGAAGAGGGGAACACCCTTTTCTTTGGCAGGAAATTTAGCAGTTGTTCACAACCATTTTAACAACTTTACACATTTCATATTGATCTCCGCAGCACATCAGAATAAACTAGGGTGCTTCCCGTAATATATGCATTTCTTCCGGATAAGGAAAGGAGCACTTACATCAAACCCATTAGATCTGTCATAAACTTATCCACAGTGGAATCCAGAATGGATTAAGATGGACTTTGTGATCCCCCCTGTTCAATCTGTGAATGAGGAGCTACCAAACGATCAAATATCTGGCTGTAAATTTCATTTTAGTCAGTGTTTATGGCAAAAATATTCAAGCGCATGGATTGACATCGAACTTCAAAAACAATTAATCTGTTCACAAAACGCTTAAGATGTGTGCAACATTCTCTCTGACACCTCAAGACTGCATGTATGAAGGATGGATGATTATCGGGGTCGACAACGACAGAAAAACAACGTTTTGGACTATCTCACTGATCAGTGGCTCCAAAGTCACAGCAACCCTATCAAAACATGGAACTTCGTAGGTTTGAGGCATCGAACGAACAATGCTGTGGAAGGATGGAACCACAAGCTCAACCCACGTATGGGGAAGAAACGACAGAATATTTTCAAGTTCGTGCAGACATTGAAAGAAGACGCCTATGAAGCTGCTTTCCAAAAACAGAGCCAGGCTGAAAGAGAAGAAAAACAAAAACTAAAAGAGACCAGAAGATTGGCAATATTTTGAAAACTTTCATAAACGGCAAGGACTTGAATAAATGTCTCCAAGCACTCAGCTGAACCACAAAATTTAACTGAGTTGCCAAAAACATATGGAAATGGAAAACCAAAATATAAAAATACAAATAACATACCGTTCTGGATTAACTTTTAACACACCCGGGCTGTAACATAAAAAAAGCAATAAATGAAAAATAAACGGAACCAAGTCAAAAATAAAATGTTCTGCATGAACTTTAATTCAAAAATGCCTAGTTATGCGTTAAGCCATTCAATAGACAGTACAAAAAAAAGCACATGCCATCTGATCCCATATAGCCATCCCATGATATAAAAGACATACATAATTGATTATAGCTTTCGCCACCTCCCCTCACCTAACCACAAATGCTGTCCGCTACCAACACGCAAACACCTGACCACTCTCGTCCGCTGTGACCACCAGTTATTTATTGTGTCCCTTACAACCTCAGTCCGCTACCGACATGTAACCGTTAGCGTAACATTTTTAGAACACAGGAAACTCAAAACGCCTTTAATTTCTATGAAAATAGTACAGTTTTATTTATAATACTAGCGGAATCCTCGCTCTTCACACAGGATAGTGTTATTTATTTTTGGATGAAAATGAGGAATTTTTGTTTGAAGCTTAATGGCATGGTTCTTAGCGCTACCCGGGAAACATTGCAAGGAGGTGACCATTATCGCTTATCATGGGGAGTTTTATTTTTGGCAGGCCCCCTTGACCTACTGCCTGGGGCGTTATCAGCTGAGCATGGCTAAGCAGGTCTCACCCTCCCTCCACTCTAAACCACCCCACACCACCCCGGGCCGGGCCCTCTCACTCACACAGACACTGCAAACACCAACAATTCAGGAAAATATAAACTACTGAATTCAACCATCTCTTGGAGTTGCATATTAAAACGTAATTACATATTTTAATTAATTGTCTGTGTTCGTTTTTTCCCACCCCTTAGAAGCCTCTACAGGGTTAAAAATAATTGCTGCGAACGCATTATTAGAACAAGCTTATAGGATTATTACGCTCTAAACGCTTAAAAAGAGTTTATAAAGCAATAATATTGTTTAGGATAGCTACCCCAATCTCACCTCCTTAATCACAAAACATCGGAATGAAACATCATTATTTGTCCTAATTAGCTTATAAGTAACACCTTTGCCAAATTTCAGCCCTCTAGCTTCGTGGGAAATGAAAGAGTCAGTCAGTCAGTTAATGCTTTAACTTATTTATATATATATCCACCCGCTTGGTTAAAATAACTTTAATTTTTTGCTATAAAACCTCTTAAGATACAATTATTAACTAGGGATTATTCCAACCTGCCTTAACGTATAAATTCTCAACCCATATATTATACCAGCATACGACTTACAAGCTAACGTAACCTAGAACAGTACGTCTAACACTACACATCGTGATACAGTCCTTGACTAGTTCTAAGCCTGTCTATGACAGACTTATCCCATTATCACCCAACCTTACAAAACCAAAGCTTCAATATGTATATATTTGAAATATTAGGTTTTGTTGGTTGGACTAGCGTCTTATAAAAGTTGTTTTACATTTAAATAATCATCAACAAATGTTCATAAATATTACTTTTAGTCAAAAGCCAAAAAACACTTTCTATCACTTAATATGAATACAAACCAACCAAATTAACCTTAAAATTTGGTGATCGTATGTATTTCCTGTATTTTATATCTGGATTTAAATTCTAAGTAACCTGCTTTGGGAGCCAGATGTTCTAAGACGTCATTCTCAAAATAGACTGGATTGCCAATTACAGGAGGATCGTGGTTTGAATCCGGTTCGGATGTCCTGAGATTTATATTTTTCTAAATTTTCTTTTTACTCTCCATCCACACAAATGCATGTACAATACCTCTAAAATTCAAACTTTATCATCTCTAATATATTAACGTGGTTAGTATAATATAGACGTATAACCAAAAGGGGTAGTAAAAGGTAGGTACTTGGTTTGTTTTAGTGTTCCAGCGTTAACTCGTCATACACACACAGACACACACACACACACAAACCAACAATCAAACAGATTTATTTATAAGGTTGTGTCATTTGTTACTCTGCACTGTTAGCTGTATTCCATTAGAGTAGTAATCGGTTTGTACGAATACATATCTAGGTTATGTAAGTGTAAGCTCGAATTAAATAAATAAGTTTGACGTTACCTGTCAAACTTCACAGGTCAATGAAACACTGCCGGCTGATGTGAATACAAATCAAACAAACCATATAAACATATATATAATCCGGCATTTTTCTTTGGATTTGAGATTGGAATTTATATTTTAGGTTCTCTTTGCGTTTGACTTTCATTTATTCATACGTCAGGCCATAGTATCTGAATTGTCACTTTTTACTTTCTCTTGGCTCCTCAGAGAGAAAGTATTATAATCGTAAAAAAAAATCGCGCTCAAGATTTTGATAAAAGTTGACGTTTCATGACCCCCTGAAACAAAAAAAAAAGTTTTCACGATGTCTTCTGTCCGTCTAGCTGTCAGCTGTAACTTGGGATTAAGCCAAAATTATTTTACCGATTGGGCTAAGACTTGGTACCTGGGGCTTTCATATATTCCCACTAAAAGATTTTTGGAATTAAATGTCTAACCTTAAATTTAAGGGTTGTTTACTGATGGATAAATAGAGAAAAAATTGATTTCCTCAAAATTTACATTAACTATTTTTATTATATTTTTTTATCTAAACACTGTTTATGATCATAAACAAGATTGAATCTTTCATTTTCGTATGAAAATGACTGAGGAGACTTTAAACATGAAATATTTTACCATTTTCATCATTTCTCCACAACTATTTGAGATTTTAAATATTTCATCATTGTAAAGTTACATTCTTATAAAGAAAAAAAAAAATTAAATATATATTTTTTATAAAATCAATAATTTATTAGCTGTAAGCAAATATGTATACTTTTTAATTTAGGGTCTTATAAAACTAATTTTAGCATGATCTTTGGTGTAGGTTTTCTTTAAAAATGAATAGACCTATTATTTCGTTTCATAAATCTTACAAGTTTTGAGTGAATAATGTATATTTTAAGATAAAAGGGAAAGAAAGTCTGTGCGGTAACCCGTACCATTTATTGATAGGCATACATTTATTATTATTATTATTTTTAACATAACATCTATATATTGGTGACCTGGTGATCTAGGGGTAAGGTGTCAGAATTCTGTGCTGGCGGCCGGGGTTCAATCCTTGGTCCCGGCACAAATTTATCTGATTACCAAACCCTTCCTTCACCTCTGACAAGACATCTTGTGAATGTGGGGAATGCCAGGCCTCCACCGTGGTTCGGATTCCACGTTAAACTGTAGGTCTTTCATTTCATCTCACAATCACCCTACCATTGCACATTAGCGTAAGTGCGTACAACCTGAACGGGTAGTAAGATGCGGTGCTAATAATAATAATAACATCTATATAGTAAAATGTAAACGATGTTGGCCACATACAAAAATATGTCTATATTCTCAAAGTTATTTCCTTTGAAAATTAGAATGTAATTAAGATAACTCAAATTCCAAAATGGTTAAAGAGTACTTATTTAAAAACAAGATTTGGTGGAAATTAAATTTATTTGGAGAAAAAAAAGTGTCACAAAACTAAATTATTTTCCCGTACGTTCAGTGGTATGTATGCATGCTATTGTTTGCAAATACTTCTCTGCGTTTGTAGACAATCAACTAGGTTTTTGAGGCACTCGTAGGTAGAAATCTGTCCGTTTCGTCACCCCTGCAGAAAGCGATTACATCAATCAGCCACAACCCCCCCTCCTCTTTCCCCCACAACGCAAACCACCATCCGTGCCATTCATTTGTTGTGATGTGGACAATAGTTCCCTCTCTCTCTAGACCAGCCGGGGAGGTGTGATGTTTCTTATTAATGGGCCGTGTCTTGTGGGGTGTATTTGGAAAGTTGGCGTGGGGATAGGTGGGAGGGGAAGTGGGGTGCGTGGGTGTGGTTGCGCGTAAGGATATCAAACTGGGCCCCTTGACAAACGGCTACACACTTAACACAACAGGCTACCGGGCTGTCGCGCGACGGGATATGATTCTACTGATTCTATCTTGCGGGTATGAATCGAGGGGGTTTGTTATCATCATCATCATCATCATCATCATCATCATCACCTACACCAGGATAATCACAACCATGGTCAGGGCCCTGGGTTCGAATCTCATGCCTAAAATGTCATTTTTCACCAAATTGAAACTTAACGCACAGTGATTTTACATATCAAAAGCTACCCTCTAAAATATAACCAAAACAGATTGAAAGTTACAGGCAATATCAATTCTAATAAATTAATTTTTTAAATAATAAAAATATTCAAGGTGCATCCGTGCTAGAGAAAGAGATCCACTCTGCAAGTCTGCCTCAGAAGTCGTAATCGCTCTTCTAAGCCTACCACTTGTATGATTAAATAGAGTCAATAAGAAGATCTTCAATCTTCAAAAACCCGCCTCGGTGGCGTAGTTGGCTAACGCGCTTGTCGTGTTGAGCTCGACTGCTGAGGACGGGGAGATCGAGGTTAGAATCTCGGTCGGGTGAACTGGGGTTGGTTTTTCCTAAATGGTTTTCCATTCTCCCTCCACGCAAATGCGGATTCACTTACTCTAATTCAACCTTCCCAATTCCTTATTCATTAGCGTAATTAGTACTTAAAGCGTATAACCCGAACGGGTAGTAAGACGTGGTGCTAAATATTATTATTATTATTCAATCTTAAATATATTTCTACAAAATGTATTCCATTCAAATTAATGGTAATACCACATTTCTTAGCGGTCGCTATTTATCGATGAGTTTTTTTTAAAATTTATCTCTGTGTGTAACAAAAGAAGTAGCCAGATGAGCTAGCCTAAATTACACACATGCTTAATATATAGGTAACATGCACATAATATGTCACTTTTATGCAAGACACATTATTAAAGACTCAATCTCATTAATAAGAACTCCACTCATATAATTTCCTCATCACTAATTAATATTTATTACCACATTAAATGTTGTTGTGATCGACCGTTGAATCCAGTAGCTTTAGTAAAACATTATTTTTGTGATAATGGACTATTAATGACGGTGTAGTGACTGGTGACGGGGTACAATTGGATTGTACATTCATGTCCAAATGTGATCAAAGATAAATGAAAAAGAATCCAGAAGTAACTGCACTGTCTATTTTATTCAGAATAAGGGTGACCTGATTGTCTAGGGGTAAGGTGTCAGACTTCTGTGCTGGCAGCCGTGGTTCAATCCTCGGTCCCAGCACAGAGTTATCTTATTACCAAACCCTTCCTTCACCTCTGACAATACATCTTGTGAATGTGGGGAATGCCAGGCCTCCACCGTGGTTCGGATCCCACGTTAAACTGTAGGTCCTCCATTCCATCTCACAATCACCCTACCATTACACATTAGCGTAAGTGCGTATAACCCAAACGGGTAGTAAGACGTGGTGCTGCTAACAATAACAACAACAATAATAATAATAATAATATTCAGAATAAGCATGCAAAGATGGCTTTATTAAAAAAATACTTTCCATTACTGTTTCCAGCCAATGGTTTGGGTAAGTTTTTTTTTATTCAAGTCAGATTTTTTCCACTACCAGTTTGATAGACCTGTCATAGCTTCATATGCCTTATAAACTAACTTAGAAATTAGGATACGCACAACATCCAGTTCCCACCCGTACATTTATCATTATGAAATTATAAACATATAACCCACCTCGGTGGATTAGTTGGCTAACGCGCTAGTCGTGTTGAGCTCGACCACCGAGGACGGGGAGATCGAGGTTCGAATCTCGGTCTGGTGAACTGGGGGTGGTTTTTCCTAAATGGTACTCCAGTCTCCCTCCCCGCAAATTCGGGTTCACTTCCTCTAATTCAACCTTCCCAATTCCTAATCCATTAGAGTAATTAGTACTTAAAGCGTATAACCCGAAACGGGTAGTAATACGCGGTGCTAAATATTATTATTATTATTATTATTATAAACATATTTGATAAATGATCAATTTTCAGCTATGCCGGGGAATTGAGCCCATGACCCTTAGCGCAGTAGACAGATATGCTACTAACCGAGCTAAGATGTTGGATATTGATACAACTAGATATCAATATTGGTGATACATTTACTCATATAAAATCCGTTAAATAGTATTGGATTGTGTTACCTCTCCGATTGAAACTTAAATTTAACCGACCGACATTAGTAAAGTCCTGTTTTTTTACTTTATCATTATTATTATTAGCACCGCGTCTTAATACCCGTTCGGGTTATACGCACTTACGCTAATGTGTAATGATAGGGTGATTGTGAGATAAAATGAATGACCTACAGTTAAACGTGGAATCCAAACCACGGCGGAGGCCTGGCATTCCCCATATTCACAAGATATCTTGTCAGAGGTGAAGGAAGGGTTTGGTAATGAGATAAATCTGTGCCGGGACCGACTATTGAACCCCAGCCGCCAGCACAGAAGTCTGACACCTTACCCCTAGACCGCCAGGTCACCACTTTTCTTTAACAATTGGTATTTCATCCGTCTGTCCAGATGTTTGTTCGATGATAAATGTCAAGTGTGAGAACCATTTTAGAAAAAAATAATTTGATCTGAAAATTCTTTGAGCCTCGGATGGACTTTTTATGAGCATAGTTCTTAGATATGGTTATCCATCTCACTTAAGCAGCCTCTCGACAAGATTTTAGTTTAATTTATCTTCTCACTTGGTGTGAATTAAAATTTTTAAGTAATGTTTTAAATTTTACCATATATTGCGAATGAACAACGGTGATCTTCTATGAATATAATATACTATCGAATTTAATAATAGTTTATTTTCCTTCTAACTCGACAGCAAGGGGAAGTATTTACTTCAATTTTAATTTTTATTTAGAGCCATGTCTTACTTTCCGTTTGGGCTATAAGCTTATGTAATAATTACGCTAATGGATTAGGATTTGGGAGGATTAAATTTAGAGGAAGTGAGCTTGCATTTGCGTGGTGATAAGAGTGGAAAACCATTGAGGAAAACCCGCCATCAGGTCACCTGAGTAAGATTTAAACCTTGATTTCCCAGTCCTCATTAGTCTAACTCAACATGAAACGAGTGCGTCAGCTAACTACGCCACCGAGGCGGGTATGTATACTTCAAATACAAGGAGAAATTAAAGGAGATATTTCAACTGGAAATCCAAGGATAAAGTTATCCAAAGAGTGATTTTAAGACTGTTGTAACGATTCGAACATGACAATTCTTTATCTTTAAAACATGGAGGGAGCAAGATATATGGAGGATAGGATGACACAATCACACGAACTTTCTTATATTGTGTACTAGAGCCTCGAATATAATGTTAAAAATCAGGTTTTAGGTAATTACCCTTAATTGTGTTTTCTTCATAAAAACAAACACATCATCCTGTTCATCACAATAAAAACTTTATATATAAATTTTAAACCAAATTGTTCAAATGTATATAAGAAAAATCAAATTTTCACAAGAAAATTATTCGTAAGCTACCTTAGAATTAATTGTTTATTGAAAATATAGCAATATATTCTTATATACCATGAAAAATAATTAAATTTGAATTCAATCTTTAAGGTCAAATTCAAAAAATTTAAACATTGAAGATTTGAAACAACTACCCTTAAATTAATTTATTTTAGATAAATATAGAGAAATTATTTCTAATCATATAGAATTGTCCCTCGATACCAATTTTTAACCAAATAATTATAGCTATTTTCAATAAATTCAAATTATAATAAGATTGCTCAATACTAATAAAATTTTTTTTAGAAAAAACAAATCCATACAACTATCTTTAATGCAAATAACCTAACAAATACCCATTCTGAACCAAATAACTAAAGCCATTTTTTTTAAATATTTAAAAAAAATTAAATCTGTAAACTAAACATGACAGCATATGAAAAATCATTCATCAGTAAACTACCTATACAATGATTTCTTACCTTAGGAACAAATTAATATAGTTTTGTTTATATACCACACAGTCCCCCGATAAACATTTTAAACAAAATATTTAGAAACATTTTGCAAAATATTTAGAATTTTTAAAAATTCACCATTGGTTTACTGCCCTTAAAAGAATTTTTCCCAAAAACTATTATACAGTCCTATTGGTCATTGCAAACAAATCATAGATATTTATATTGATCATAATCGTTAAAGCCATTTTCGAAATATATGAAACTCAAACAAAATCACTTTTCAGTAAACTACCCTTAATTTGAATGTTTAACGTAACAATTTATGATGATGACGTACTGTGCATGCCCCACTGTTGGGCAGCAATTGAGACGTTACAATTTACAATATAGCCCATCGGTTGGTGATAACTATGATAATTTTATGGTTCTAAGCAGTGCGGTCAATACCTTTATTCATGCCCCTCCCCCTCCCCCGCTCACCTATACGTGTTTGTTTACAAGTACAGTTCTGTACTCCGTTAGTCAAGGTCAAACCTCTCGAGCGGTTACGTGCGCTGTTCTTAGTGATTATGTCGTAGTGATATTCTTGTGACGTGTGAGTTTATTCGGTTTTGTTGTTTAGTTTTTGCTTAGTACATACTGTACAGTAGTTGGGTGTGTGTGTGTGTGTGTGTGTGTGTGTGTGTCATGACGTCACTGTCCAAGCCACAGTCATCAATCATTAACTTTGGTTGATGAAGTAGCAGTGATAAAGAAAAAGGAAATTACTTTAAATAAACTTGTTTAATTTGAATTGTTCCCTGGTACATTCAAGTTTGAATTATTCAGGTTCCACTGTAACTGGAAAATATTCACAACTTATTGAGGGTTAGACTTATTATTTAAATAAAAAACCCAAATATTATTGATTTTAATACTTTAATACTATTTATTAAACTGATTACGTACTCTTAAGATTGTAACTTGAACATTAGAATGACATAGATCTTGTTTGTGAGACCAAAGGACTCGGACTTGTCTTCTGAAGTTTCCTTTCCATCCCTTATATAAGGCTGCTCTCTCCCTCTGCTGTTGGAAGTAAAACCTGGCCTCATCATTAGTTTTGTTTTTAGTTATAGAAAGACACTGAATATTTTTCTGCTTGTATTTGTAATTGTCGTAACTTTTAATTATACTTTTTGAAAACATTTTATATGTTTAAAGGTGACATGGCTGTCTAGGGGTAAGGTGTCGGACTTCTGTGCTGGTGGTCCGGGGTTCAATCCTCGGTCTCGGCACAGATTTATCTGATTACCAAACCCCTCCTTCACCTCTGACAAGACGTCTTGTGAATGTGGGGAATGCCAGGTCTCCACCGTGGTTCGGATTCCACGTTAAACTGTAGGTCCTCCATTTCATCTCACAATCACCCTACCATTACACATGAGCGTAAGTGCGTATGACCCGAACGGGTAGTAAGACACGGTGCTAATAATAATAATAATAATAATAATAATAATAATTTATATGTTTAAAACACGTTAAAATAAATAATACGAATTGATCAAAATGATATTAATAGTCAAATATTGCTAGAATTAAGAATTTAATATTAAAAATGTTATGCTTAAAATTTGGATGAATCATAAAATAATGTTTTATTTATTGTTCTTTAGTCTAAAAGATAAACATTATACTTTATCCTTGATTTCAGATAAATAAGAGGGGCCCAAACCATTATCATTACAAAGGCTAGGGTTAAAAATTTTAAAAACTACCCGAGTTAAAGCTCAATGAAATCTAAATATCAAGTTTGAGCAAAACTCATAGACCATTTTGGATCCAAGGCCAGGGACAGACAGACAGACATACAGAATTTTAAAATCCAACATTTTTGGGGTTCACGTTCACATAAAACGTGAATCATCATAATCCAAAGATTGACTTTTTTCATTATTATAATACTTTCTCCTGATTTGAGAGAGTAAAACTACGCTAATATATATTGTATGTCATAAACAGTCCAATAAATTTGAAATTTCGAATCTATTTTCAATTTATTTAATATAAAATGTGATTACGGAGGTTAATAATGTTTTAAGGGGCATAGGTTCAATATTAGGTGTTTCTTAAAATATTTTATCATAAGATGATTTTACCAAATAGCTGTACAAGTAACTAAAGTTGGACTTTTAGTATTTGATAATGTTTAAATTTGTAAAACATTCGTGATTTTTTTTCTTTCACCTTTGGATAAAAGTAGATTTCTTCCATAAAATAACAGCCTAATTCACCAGAAATACCCTAAAATATATATTTTTTAAAGTGAAAATTTTTTTTTATTTAATAATTAGGTTTCTAATAAATGGTTTAACTTGGTGTATTGTTCTTTGAGATTTGTATTAAGCCTTCCGTATTTTACATGGATTAATTAAAATAGTAATATATATATATATATATATATATAGAGAGAGAGAGAGAGAGAATCTAACAATTTCAATAATAACAAACATTTTAGTAAAATCAATTGTATTTTAATACGGATAAATAAAACACATTTAACAAGAAACAAAACTTAACAAAAGGATTACATTATCGCTAATAATAAATTTTGATAATTAAAGGAACATATTTAAAGGTTGGTTTTGGGGTTATCCATTTTTACTGTTCAGAACTTCAAAACGTTGCTTACTAAGAGCTTTGTAATCATAGATGATAGCTTTTATATTCATGATAGCACCAATGTTTACGATGAACCATGCTCTAGTATTCATGATGACTCTTGTATTCATGATCAGAATCATGATGGCCCTCAACCGGCACGTGAACCGGCACCTTAACCAGGTATGGCACCGGTTTCTCCACAGGGTATGGAACCGGTTTCTCAACAGTCACCTTCACTGGATAAGGCACCGGTTTCTCCACTGGGTACGGAACCCTTTTCTCGACCTCGACAGCGTACGGTTTTGGCACTGGTACGGGTACAGGCCTGTCCACCGGCACCTTCACAGGGTACGGCACCTTCTTTTCTACTGGGTACGGCACGTGTTTCTCTACAGGGTAGGCCACATGCTTCTCTACAGTCACCGGGTACGGTTTATCCACGGGTACAGGGTAAGGACGGTCAACGGGTACCTTGACCGGGTATGGTACCCGTTTCTCCACGGGGTAAGGTACATGCTTCTCAACTGTCACCGGGTACGGCTTCGGGACCGGAACTGGATAGGGCCGGTCGACGGGAACCTTGACGTGTACGGGATACGGCCTGTCCACCTCTACGGTGTAGGGCACCTTCACGTGCACGGGGTACGGTTTGGGTACGGGCACCTTGACGTGGACGGGGTATGGAGACGGGATGGCCACCTCTTTCTCGAAGTAGACCGGGTATGGCTTATCCACGTGAACAGGGTACGGTTGAGGTACGTGGACCTTAACTTCCACCGGGTATGGGACCTCCTTCTCGACTGGGACATGTACCGGGAAGGGACGATCCACGTGGACCTTCACCGGGTACGGGACATGCTTTTCTACTGGGTACGGCACGGGTTTCTCGACCGTAACAGGGACAGGACGGTCAACGGGTACCTTCACAGGGTAAGGTACGTGTTTGTCGACTGGTACTGGGACTGGCTTCTCGATGGGAACCTTGACGGGATAAGGATGAGGTACAGGGTAAGGGACCTTTACCTCCTGGTGGATCGTGATAGTCTTGCTGGGCAGCTTATAACCGTGGCCGCTGTAGCGCTGGTGGACACCGAAACCCCCGTGGCGTAGGTTGTGTCCGAACCTGTGACCGCTGAAGCTGTGGCCGAGGCTTCCACTACCACGTCCGAAACTACCACCACCTAGTTTGTAGTTCCCTGACCCTTTTCCAAAACTGCTCCCACCATGTTTGAGACTACCTCCGCTATTACCTAAACTTCCAGCACCATGTCCAAACTTGATTCCACCTTGCCCGAAAATTCCTCCACCATCACCGAAGCTTCCGGTGCTGTGTCCAAAACTGCTTCCGCTGTGTCCGGAACTACCTCCACTGCCACTGAAGCTTCCAATATTGTGTCCAAAACTGCTTCCGCTGTGTCCGGAACTACCTCCAATGTCACCGGAGCTCCCGGTGCTCTGTTCAAAACTGCTTCCGCTGTGTCCGGAACTACCTCCGCTGCCACCGAAGCTTCCAATACTGTGTCCAAAACTGCTTCCGCTGTGTCCGGAACTACCTTCGTTGCCACTGAAGCTTCCAATACTGTGTCCCAAACTGCTTCCACTGTATCCGGAACTACTTCCACTGTCACCGAAGCTTACAATACTGTGTCCCAAACTGCTTCCGCTGTGTCCGGAACTACTTCCACTGTCGCCGGAGCTCCCGGTGAGGTGTCCAAAACTGCTTCCGCTGTCACCAAAGCTTCCAAAACTGTGTCCAAAACTGCTTCCACTGTCAGCAAAACTTCCACTATTGTGTCCCAAACCGCTTCCGCTGCCGGCGAAGCTGCCACCCTGGGAGAAGACTTCTGATCCGTAACCACCCCCGCCCAAGTCTCCTCCAGGACTCAAACCGTAGACTCCTCGCTTGTCATGCTTCCTCAGGGTGTCCTTCCTCAGTTCTTCTGCCAGGACGGAAAGCACCATAGTGGAGAATATCACCTTTAACGAACAACCACAAGAATGTTTTTTTAGCACCACTTCTTAAAACTTATACACTAGGTTAAACGCATATGTACCAATTACGCTAGTTAGTTAGGGAGGAGGAAGATTGAATTCCGAAGAATTGCATCGGCATTGGCCTGGAAGGATAGGGAAAAACCATTTTGAAAAAAAATCACCCTCAGTACGCCCGTCCATGATTCGAACCCCAATCTCCCTGTCATTGGCAGATCATTCTATTGCGAGAAAGACATCTTAGACCGTGCGGCCACCGAAGTATGTCACAATATATTAGTAGCGCTTGGTTTCAAACGTGTGCATTGGGAGAGATTTTTTTTTAAGCTAGTTTAAATATATTTAAGCTAGTACAAGCTCCGGTGGTCGAATAGTCCTAAGCCATTTTGGTCCAACTGGTTATCCGCACTCACCGAAAATGTGGTCCTTAAATTATCTTGTAGTGAGGTTGAGGAGAAACACTTCGTGGAAGATGTGAAATAGCTAATGATTAAAATATAGATATTTAATTTAAAAGGTCATAATTGCATTTTACTATGCATTTATTTGATTACTAAAAATTTGTATAGCTATATATTTATAGCGATAAGTTGTCTTGGGAATGTGTGCATACGTATTTCCTAATATATCTTTGGGAAATAAATTTTTTTTTGTTTATAAAATCTGAAAGAATTGAATTTATATTCGAATATTAAAAGAAATTGTTTATTAAGTGTTTTTATACCTGAATTTAGTTGATTGGACTAATGAATACCATCATCAGCCCGGGGTGCAAACTGATAATCAGATTTAGCTCTAGGGATTATATATGTTTGAGCATCCTGATCTAAAACGATACTCTCGTAATAGATTGGACTGCCGAAGTGAAAAGATTGGGGTTAAAATCCCAGTCGGTTATCGAGTGGTTTTTCCTAATTAGTTTTCTAGTCTATCTCCACACAAATTTGGGTACAGTTACTATAAGATAAACCTTCCCCATCTCTAAGACACCAGCGTAATTATTAAATAATTGTAATATAAAATAATTAAAAAATATATTCACAACTATGGCCAACCTATCAAATACTAAGAATTTATTTATTAATGACCCGTCTCGGTGGCCTAGTTTACTAACGCGCTAGTCGTGTTGAGCTTGACTGCTGAGGAAGGGGAGATCGAGGTTCAAATCTCAGTCTGGTGAACTGGGGGTAGTTTATCCTAAAATGGTTTTCCACTCTCCCTCCACGCAAATGCGAATTCACTTCCTCTAATACAACCTTCCCTATTCCTAATCCATTAGCGTAGTTAGTACTTAAAGCGTATAACTCGAACGGGTAGTAAGACGTGGTGCTAAATAATAACAATAAAAAAAGTTCTCAATAGTAAACCGAGGTATGTATATTTTTGATTAACCAAAGTGGAAACAGTACACTTTTAAACTATGATTACCATTCAATATAATTTTAAATATAAAATCATCGGAAATAGTTTTGTAGTTATTCCAGTAAACACAAAACTCTTGTACTAATATAAATTTTATAAATATTTAACTTGAGTGAAACGTCTTATTGCCAATATCTCAGCTACTTAGGAACCCCCTTAAGGTGGGAGTGTAGGAAACGTGAATTAAAGGCAGTGTTTTTGCAGTTTTTATATATAAATATTTTTGGTCAACATAAATATAGAGGCATTAGAAGATAGACGTTTAAAATTAAGAAAAAGTTGTCAATAAATTCCAGGACATCCTTGACAGATATTCAACAACTGTTGATATCATAATGAAAAGAAAATTAATCTCTGTGTTTCTACTGGAACAATATTTGATCTATTTTTATCCCCCCAAAATTTTTTTTAATAGAAATCTGTAAAATAATATTCTTCGCTAGGAATCAAACTGAATTATTCAAAACTTGCTGGGCCACTTAAGCAAAGAAAATAATAATAAAAAAAATATCAGCTGGGATTCAAACTGGGTATTCTCGCAGGAGAAAGAAGCTTGCTTTCAAAAGACAAGCAAACACGCGCTCATTACAAATCTAACGAATGCGGGCATCAAACTGCATCACGCAAACTTTTATCACACAATTAGTGAGAAAGGAAAAGTGAGATGAAAATAAAAAAAGGAAAATGAAGACAGGAAAAATGAAGGCGATATGAAATAAGGTTATATAGTTTTAGGAGAGAGGAAAAAAACAATGGAATAAAAAAAAATTATAACCGTTGAAAAAATATATCATGACCGAAAAAAAAAGAGCCCAGTCGCGTGTGTTAGTTTTTGCTTTCGTTCTTTCCCTATTAACTTTACTGCACGATAATCATCTATGGTCTTATCTGATCTCGACTCCACTCTACTGTGTGACCCAGAAATCCACTTTCTAAAATAAAATAAATAAATTAAAACTTCAAACATAAATTGAGATAGCGTAACGCGTTTTGATTCAAGTAGCTGATTAACTCTTCAGAATAATGGGCTTTCAGACAGTATTATTTAATTAATTTGGTAAGGGTGAACCATTTTAAGAGGACGTAGCCGTAGATGCAAGCCTACTTTATTATACCATAGTGAGATGCAGCTCCGTGAAAGAGCGCATCTATACTGTTTTATTATGAAGGGAGAGAATGACCTACCGATACTCGAACCCCGATCTGACCATCTTCGGCGATCCAGTCTATTGTGAGGAGATTGACTCTTTAAACCAGGTGTTGGCATCAATTTTGATATTACAGGCCGAATGGTTTTATTTTGTGTGTAAAGTTAATGGGCCAGTTTGAAAGAAAAAAATTCGAGCAAAACGTTTTAATTTTATATTTTTCATATTGCAATAATAGTTAAAAATCTATTTTTATTAACTCAATTAATTTTTTGCTAAATCTTTGCAAAATATTTAGTTCGTGAACTTGGGAATGTATATTATAAAATTAGAAATAATAGGCTACACTAAGACCCCAGTAGACCGAAAGCTGATAGTCCGGAGTTACAGATAATTCAAACACACCTATCGGTAAACCGTAAAAAATTTAATTCAAATGGAATATATCTATTGTTTAAACAAGCTCAAAGTTAAGAGAAAATTAATTGTAAAAAAAACCCCAGTGATATCTGGTAATAAACTATTAGTATTTACATTTTATAGTCATCACAATGTGCTTTAATGTAACAAAAATAATAACAGTACATTTACATTGTTATACATAAGTTAAATAGATGAAAATTTGATTAAACTCATTCAACTGTAATTTAAAATCCGTGAAAATACTGTATCACTGTATTCTCTCACTTAGTCCGAATTTTCGTTAATTCAAAAAGCTTCAGTCTCACTTAGTTCAGATTAATAAGGTTCCAGTTTATGGTACTCTATAAAAGGCAACCACCATGGAAACTAAGCTCTAATCCCGTAACTATTGAGAAGAAATTTAAGCCCCTTAAATTTTCTCACTAATTATCAATCCTCCACCCCAAAATACCATTTCACAATTTAGTTTATACAACGATGATTTAAAAAAAATATGTAGGCCTACCCAACTCTAAATGAGGGCAAGGTTTCAATCTTGTTTCGTCGTGTTTGTCCGTGAAAGGAAGGTCGTTATGTTCAAGTCAAAATCAAGTGTACTGAAGTGGTACTCCACGAATGGTGTCCCAAACTCCCTTTCACAAAAAATTTAGTTTCACTTCTACAAATTCTAGTTTCCTCATTCCTACCCCCGATGGGTATACAATTGGGGATAGCTCGGGGATAGTAATACCTAGAGCTCTATATAATCTAAAAAAAATATTAAAAAATCATATATTTACGTCTAGTGAATACACAAATAGATCAAAGTATAGTGTGTGGAACATAAGGAAGGAGTAGGTTATGTAATTATTATTAGCACCGCGTATTACTACCCGTTCGGGTTATACGCACTTACTCTAATGTGCAATGGTAGGGTGATTGTGAGATGAAATGAAGGACCTACAGTTTAACGTGGAATACCGAAACACGGTGGAGGCCTGGCATTCCCCACATTCACAAGATGTCTTGTCAGAGGTGAAGGAAAGGTTTGGCAATCAGATAAATCTGTGCTGGGATCGAGGATTGAACCCCGGACCCCGGCACAGAAGTCTGACACCTTACCCCTAGACCTCAAGGTCACTGGTAGGCTATGTAAGATGTTGCTAAATGTTGTAGACGAATGTGTGAAAAAGAAAAACACTAAACGCTGGTTCACACAGAATGCTAGGCTAAGCTATGCAATGCTGTGCTGAGAGGTTTTATCAGTTGGTTTTCACACTCATTTCTAAGCTAGGTTATAGTTCTTTTCCCTCCTGAATTTAACTGTTGTTTATTTCTGGTCTTATCCAGTGAGGTCATGTCATTCTCCAAATTGTATTGTTTGAGTTCAGAGGATTGAAGTGAGGAAGAGGAGTTGCTACTATTGGCAGCTGTTTTGGAAGAGGAAGAAAATGTAGGTGGTGGAGGTTTGACTTGTACCATCAACGGTTTTATTGCAATATAAAAATCCTTTTTAAATATAAAACTTATGTAGAATATTATTTAAATACACATGAGGTATACTGTAAACAAAACTTCAACAATTATTTGGTTAGTTTCAACAATTCAGCACTGCGTCTGTTCAACAAGTAGCTCAAGCTTCGTTATGCGAATGTACACCATAAGATGGCTCAAGATGGAATATAGAAAAATTTTCCGGCTAGCAATAGGAAATAAAATTTAAAAGAGCACTGTAGCAAGGCAATGCATGGCTTAGCTTAGCTTAGCTTAGTTGAGCTTAGCTTTCAGTGTGAATCAGCCTTTAAAAAAATAAAGGAGCCTGTATGACTCCGTGTATGGATGTTGTTGAAGTAAAGGGAGTATGAAATGATATAGAGGTGTGGAGAAAGTTGGTGAGGACGAATTAAGTACGGAGTGATTTTTTTTTAAAATTATATGCCAAAGTTATTGCTTTCCCCATAAGGGAACGTCATGATTAGATAAAGTCCGTTCACCGTAGGAATTGTTTTCTGAAAGACCTTTTTCCCTACCAGAAATCTATTATATAGTAGGATATTGGTAGGAAAAAAGACCTAGAGAGTAATTCCTACCGTGAATGGCGTATATGTATGTGTGTATGTTTAAAATCCATACGTCACACCAAAGCTATCTAAGGACTTCTTACAGTTGAATCCAAGCCACCACCATGGATCCAGACCTTACAAAACACCCAACATTTCCCAAATGATGACCAACTCACCCATCTCATCGTGTCTGCTGGTGTGAGCCGAGGATCCAAAATTCACAGAATGTGACTGTCTCTACGTCCTTACACTCTTATATATGGTTCGTACCGATGGAAGAGTACTTTCGCTCTTGACAATGTTAAAGTCACCGCCCCACGTGAGTGAACGCATACCTCGTGCTCATGATGACATGGTAGGTAGGCACACATGTACCCCTTCACACACGCTCACCCAAATGTTTCAGGGCCGCTACACATGACAATGAACTCTTCTTATTCTTCTACGAATCTTTGGGTGCGTGGTTAGATACTGATAGCACGGGCGAGTAATAAAACTGGGCGCCAAAGTATATAGGTTATTATTATTGCAATTATTATTAGTAGTATTGGTGTACTAGTTACAGCCAGTCAAAATCGTCACAACCTATCTCTGCTCATTCTAAAAGTCAATCAATATACACAGAAAGATAAGCTACAGTAACCCCATGACTTCTTTGGTGCTGACTGACAGCTCACAGCTGACTTCTGACAGTCAACATTTAGGTTAATACCTCAATTTTGACCGTCAGAAGTGACAGCTGCTAAACACATGTTTTTTTAAGATCATATGGTTCGGCGAAGGGATACATAATTTGGTCTGGTAACTTTTCAAAGCTGTCAGTAAGCTGCAAAGAAGTCATGGAGATACTGTAAACTAAGATATGCTGTGCAGTGATAGGACTTTGTCAGTTTGGTTTTCACACTCATTGCATCTTTAACCATCCTACGTTGCGCATGCGCATAATGCGGCTTGGGTTCCGTGTTGAATACACGCAGTACAGCGTATATAGCTCATCATTATGTAACCTCAAATCTCCAGTATCTTCGTCCCTGTTTGGACCAAATACTTTCCAAAGTAACTTGTTTTCGAAAACCCTAAATTTCTTCTCATCATGTAAGGCAGTAAGAGAACGTTTCACAACCATAAAGAACAATTAGTAAAACTTGTTTGGTGTATTCAAAGTTTTTGTAATTTATTGTACTACACTGAATAAAGCGTATAACCCAAACGGGTAGTAAGACGCAGTGCTAAATAAATACACTGAATAAATGTTCAATAATAATATTATCATACAGTAAATATTATATAAAAGGCTAATAATTTTATTTTGCTTTTTGTCACATATATTCATATGTGATTACGTCAATGAGATATATATGTGCAACGTACATTTGGGAGGAAGTGTACCCACATTTGCATATAGAAAAAACCACGCTCAATGAACAAGGCCGGGACTCGAACCTATATCACCAGTAAACTAGACTAAACAGACTTGAAGTTTTTCATGCATGCCCATGAATACAGGTAGATGCATAAAAAATTAACCAAAAATATCAATTTATATTTAGTATATGCTCTAAGAACACGTTTATTAACTTTAAGAGATAAAAATGTGAAGAAAATAAATACTTTTTGCGTTAATCAAGAATGTCTAAGGATTTAGAACAAAACAAATACAATTAATGGGCTCATGACACAAGACAACGTCTGTAATTAATATTACAAGACTCTCCCTGTCTGTAAGAAGGGTCCATGGCCCCCCTTTTCCCTGCTTCTTCCATCAAGTGAAATACATGATGTCTACTTTAACGATTTTGTATTTTTCAATTCACTTGATTCTCCTTCACTGAAAAAAAAATGGAATACTTTAATGTAGAATCTTATCTCGATATGGTTGAGTTGGACAGATTAAGCTCTTAGATATTTATTTTCCACTCAACGAAAGCTAGTATATAGTTTATGATATTTAATTACATTGGCTCTTATATTGTCTTACTACAATAGTATTTACAAACTTTGTAATAAAATGGTGATGGGGAAATTGTGCCTAAAGCTAAAAACTAAAATATGATTGGAGTTAAGATTATCTAAAGAAGTGAAGCTGCATATTGTATGCACTCTCCCAAGAAATGAAGCGTAACGACCAACGCATTAAATTCTTGTTATGTTTTATAAATAAATAATGGGTTTACGGGAGGGGGATTTTAATTAGGTTAAGAGTAATTCTGGCCTATTTATTTATTATGAAGGTATAGTTAATATATTTATTCCTAAATTGGTGTTGGAGAAGATCAATTAAATGCTAATAAAAGGACTATTAAAATTAGGTATAAAACACAAATGATTTGGGCATTTCTTCATGATGAACTCCTAAAAACGTTTACACCATCAACATTTTCACCAATAACTATTTTTCCCCTCCTCTTATCGCCACGTCTTTATCAGTTCAGGCTATACGCATACATTATAATTACTTTACTGGGATAGGGATAAGAAAGGAATTATTTTAGAGGTAATATACCCACATTTGTTTATCAGGAGAGTGGGAAACCATTTTGGAAAAGCCACCCTCAGTAGAACCGACCGAGATTCTAACCCTTATCTCCCGCTCTTCAGTAGACCAGTCTAACACGAGAATGATGCTTTAGACCATTCTGCCACCGAAGTGGCTACCACCAATACTATAATACCTTCTTGGACAGTACCGGGATACAAACCAATATCTCTACTATATAACCTTTTCTTAATTTTAATGTAATAAGAATTTTAATACATTACGCAAATGTATTATGCCAGGTAAGTGATTCAATGGACTTTTGAATACTGTTCTATAATATTAGCGGTCCTGAGACTTGTTATAAAACAGTAAAGAGTTAAGTCAAATGTTTGGGGCTTAAATATCACTAAAGAAAAGATTTAAAAAAATATAATTTTACCTTATTAAATTATTTTTGAATGGAATTTTGTAGAACCAAGCCCTGCATCGGTGATCTAAATAGACTGGAATACCAATGAAGGGAATGTCAGCGTTCTAATCCCGGTGGGGTGTCCCAAGTTGTTTTTTTTACTAAAATTGTTTTACATTATACTTTGATGTATATGCAGATACACTTTAAAAATCCATCCTTCCTCAAACCTATCTCATTAGTGTAATTATTATTCTACATATGCGTATAGACCGAACCGTTAGTAGGATACGTGGTGCTCAAAATATATACAATGAGGCCCTCATTCAAACATCCCATTTCTCAAATACTCTTAAACTGTAATCTTAGTAAATTATTATATTACACACACAGATCAAGTTCTTTGTGCCAATTGTTACATTTAACTTAACATAATTATGTTGGGAGTGTAGAGAATACAAGCAAAGGGCAGTGTTTTTTTTTGCAGTTTTTATTTAAAAACTTTTTTTTAGCCATAATGATTAAAACTGTTCTTCGGTAGTAAAATAAAATTAATTTTGTTTCAAATGGTGATATCAACAGTGGTTGACTATCTGTCATGAACCTAGCGGCATTAAAAGAAATTTTTTTAATTCAACAACTGTTGATATCATCAAGTGAAGAAAACTAAACTACTTTTCTACTGGAGAAATATCTAATTTATTTTGACCTAAGACAAGTTTGGAACTTTGATATATAAACTGCATAAATAGGCCTACTGCCCTTTGCTTGAGTTTCCTACATCCTCGCCTAAGAGATTATATTTGGGAGTCAATTGAGAAAATAACTTATTTATATTTGTAAGAATAAAATCGCGAGAGATTTCACAATATCTTAAGAATGCGTTCCATAAGATGATCTCATTTTAACCATTAATACCTGCCTCAGTGGCGTAGTTGGCTAACGTGATAGTTTCTTGTTGAGCTAGACTGCTGAGGACTAGGATAACGAGGTTCAAATCTCACTCGATGGAACGGGGGGGCGGAGGGCCCAAAATGATTTTCCCCTCTCCCTCCACGCAACTGCGGGTTAACTTCTAAATTCAACCGTAATTAGTACTTAAGAGTATGGTCCAAACGGGTAGTAAGATACGGTGCTAAATAAATAATTATTATGATTAAACATCGCATCGGTGGACAAGTGCACTATAAGTGTCAATCTCGTACACCTATTACATATGTCGCCAGTGACTGGTAGATTGGTGTTCGAATCGTGTCCATGATTAATTATATTTTACCACTCTTCCTCCCCGAGATTAAGGTCATATTTATTTTAAATTTTACATTTTTCATCCCTAGACTAATAGCGAAATTTAATGAGCTCAAAAGGCGCAGTGCATTTAAGTTTTCTTACTCATTTTACAATAACAAATCAATTTGAAAGTTTTTTTAACTCTTATATTTCGATTTAAATTTCTTAAAATCACTATTAGTCAGCTATAAAACTTTAATATGGGTTGGAAAGGGACGTGAATAAATGCCAGTGTCTTTGCAGTTTTTATGGCAAAACTTTTTTTTTTGTCAAAATAAATAAAATAATTCTCCAATACAAATGTATAGTAATTTTCTTCACATGTTGATATAAACAGTTCTTGAATATATCTCATGAGCATATAGGCATTATCTAACAAACTTTTCAAATTAAGAGAAAAATTTGTCATTCAATTTCAGAACAACCTTGAGATACATTTAAGAAATGTTGAGGTCACTGTGTGAAGAAAATTAAATTCTATGTTTGTACTGGAATAATAATGTATTTATTTTGGAAAAAAACATTTTTGCCATAAAAACTGCAAAAACACATTTTCTCAAGTCCTTTACAATCCCTTCTTAAATGAATAAAAAAATGAAATACATTTGTACTAGACCTATAATAAGACAGTACATTTCTATGGTTTTAAAAAGCAAGCATTGGTTTTGTTTTATCGAGTTTGAAATATGGTGTAATAAAATGTAATTAAAAGTATTAGTTAAATACTTTTTCACTCTTCTATGAGAAACAGTTGGAAACATTTCAACAGTGAGTGGAACGATTAATAATCTATAAAGCCATCTTATTATCGATTAAAATTAAAAACAAATCTTAAAACAGACCTCTCATATTATAAAATAATGTTGGAGAATACAATATAGCATATTACAATAACAGTTTATGCATGTTTTCTATCAGCGACATTAAGAAAATAACAGCAGCTACTACTGGATCACGTACTTTTTGTTATGATAAAAAGAGAAAGAGGAAATGAGCACTCGTGTGAGGGGGGGGAGGGGGAACCTTCATCGAGTATATTTGTGTAAAGAGAGTGCAGTAATAATTTATGAAAGTTAAAAGCTTATGACAGAGAACTGGGGCCATGTCGCGGCGTCGCGTGTCGTTCTGATATCTTTATCGAGCCTTGGGACTGAAGTACGGTATCACATAGCTAGTGGCGCCCTCCAGACCTGCTGGTGGGGGAACAGGGCCTGTTTACACTGGATACAGGGCCTGCATGAGCAAGGAACAGGGACTGCTTACACTGGATAAAGTGCAGGCTTACACTGTAACAGGGCCTTCATGAGCAAGGTACAGGATCTGATTACACTGTAACAGGCCCCGTTTACTCTGGATAAAGTGCAGGCTTACACTGTAACAGGGCCTTCATGAGCAAGGTACAGGGACTGCTTACACTGGATAAAGTGCTGGCTTACACTGTAACAGGGCCTTCATGAGCAAGGTACAGGGACTGCTTACACTGGATAAAGTGCTGGCTTAAACTGTAACAGGGCCATGCATGAGCAAAGCACAGGGACTGCTTACACTGGATAAAGTTCAGGCTTACACTGTAACAGAGCCTTCATGAGTAAGGTACAGGGACTGCTTACACTGGATAAAGAGCTGGCTTAAACTGTAACAGGGCCTGCATGAGCAAAGTACAGGGACTGCTTACACTGGGTATAAGGCTTTCTTAAGTAGACTACAAGACCTGCTTACACCAGATAAAGTGCTGGCTTACACTGTAACAGGGCCTGCTTACACTGGATAAAGTGCTGGCTTACACTGTAACAGAGCCTGCTTACACTGGATAAAGTGCTGGCTTACACTGTAACAGGGCCTGCTTACACTGGACAAAGTGCTGGCTTACACTGTAAAAGGAGCCTGCTTACACCGGATAAAGTGCTTGCTACACTGGGTACATGGCGTGTTTATCCTGGGTACAAGGACTGCTTACACTGGCTACAAAACCTGTGTATACTGGATTGAGTGCTTGCTTACACAGGGCACCGGACCCACTTTTACTTCTATGTTTCAAATGAGGGAAATACCCATTTAACGATTGAATAGTCACCTGACAAAATATACTAAAAAATTCTCTTTATGATTGTATATAGCACTTTTAACATGAATAGAATGTTCCTGAAATGATAATAGTGTAATATGTCCTGTTGGGCGTGCTGACATATTATGCTCACGTGGAGGTCCATTTCCGTGTCTGCAAAGTCATAAGCAGTCGAGTGGAAAATGGAGTTCCCCAGCTAATACGGAATGAAAACGTCAAGTTTGATATATTGCTGGGTATGGGTTAGCATATTGATAGTGAAACATCACCTGCCCGTCGAGAAAAACAAAAGAAATTTATTCTAGATAAACTATAAACAAGCTTAAAACTTAGAGCTTTGATGGAAATTCATACATAATATTATTTTTATCATTATAGTTTTGCACCACAAAGTAGTTTAGTTTAAGAACTAAACATTTCAAATTAATTTAAAAAAAAATTTAAACAAAAAAATACTTTTTCCTTGATTTTATCTATTTATTCATCTATGATAAGAGTGTGACTTGCTTCAGTGGTCACGTCGTTTAAAGCGTAGTTCTCGAAATACACTGGACTTCCGGTTCATATTAAAACCGGGTGTACTGAGGTCGCATCTTACTAAATTACTTCCTACTCTCACTCTACGCTAATTCGGGTACACTTACTCTAAATTCAACCTTACTCATCCTTATCACATTATGTTAATTATTAGATAAGGGTATAATATAAACGGGAGTAAGACGTGGATCAAAATTAATAATAATAATATATGTTTAATCAATTAACCCTAAAATTTTTTTAAATTATTTTATTCATGACATTAGCACGTCTAGCCAAAAACACCCCAAAAAAATCTTACATAAAAATAAAATAAAACTTTCTCACCTCAGAAATAAAAATTCAGATTCCAAAACTCAATTTCTTCATATGACGTTTGTTCTTATTTTTCCATAGTCCAAACATAACCTTGGGGTTTGAAATGCTATTATTTTCAAAACAAAAATAAATAAATATATAAGTGAAATGAGTTTTATCAACCATAAAATAAATATATAGTACCACAGTTTAATTTATTTGCTTGCTTGCGTTTAAAATTAATAAATTTTTGGGCCCATCACCCCTTCATTAACATTTATGATGTTAATCAAGCAATTAGATAAACATATGTTCTAGGACTTTTTTTTTATTTAAAACCTCGCAGGAAAATTCCTACAAACCATTTTCTTTCAAAACATATTACATAGCTTAAGTGGTATATTGTGGTTTTTTAATTTTTCATCGCATCAGCCTGCGAGCAAGAAGTACCAACTTAGTGTATATTACATGTTGGCGAAGATAGTATCAACATTTGCGGATATAGGGTGCCATATGGTCAGTACAAAGAACCTGCCAGCTGTCAATCTCAGTTTTCTGGACGGGAGCTACTACTTATTTATTTTAGTAGCTACTCATTTCTCCTCATGATTTTGAGTTGGTCCCGTTCCAGGCTGATTGTTTTACATACAAACATGGAAGGGACAGGAATCGAACCCGGAATGAATGCAAAAAAAATTCTTCAAGAAAAAACATGTTTAGTAACGCTGTAAGACTATTTTTATAACTAAAGAATATATAGATTTTATTTAAATATTTAATATACATATTTAAAATTCACTGAATATAACCTAAATACATTAATATAGGAAATCACATATTTATTTACTGCTACGCCACCGGCAGGTGAAGTACTTATGGTAGTGATTCGGGGTACAAGAGTTAAGGTCAGTTTTTCGCAGTTTTTTAGATCAAAACATTATTTGGTTAAAAATAAATCAAATACGTTTCCGGTAGAAACAAAGTTTAATTTTCTACGCATGATGATACAGTTTTTAAATATCCATCACGAGCATAATGGCATTGGATGAGAAACGTTTTAAATAATAAAAATAATTATCATTATATTCAAGGACACTCTTGACAGGTATTAAACAACTGTTAATATCACCACACGAAGAAAATAAAAATTTTCATATCTACAGGAGAATGATTTGATTTAATTTTTCATAAAAATATTTTTTGCTCTAAAAACTGCAAAAAAAAGCCATCCTTAGCTTTTTTCTCCCCTATATCCCCACCTTAATTTGAGGCTATTGAGACTTATTATTTCAAATAAAAAATATTTTCACTGGGACTAAATCGGCCATCGAAGTTTTCGATCAATTTTATTTCAGCTGGAACCCGCCTCGGTGGCGTAATTGGCTAACGCGCTTGCCACGTTGAGCTCGAGAGGACGGGGAGATCGAGGTTCGAATCTCGGTCGGGTGAACTGGGGGTGGTTTTACACTCTTCCTCCACACAAATGTGGGTTCACTTCCTCTAATTCAACCTTCCCAATTCCTAATCCAATTACGTAATTAGTATTTAAAGCGTATAACCCGAACGGGTAGTAAGACGCGGTGCTAAATATTATTATTATTATTATTATTCAGCTGGACTTTGCCTAGCATTCAAAATAAGGTGCAAATATCACGTTTAATATTCGCCCCATACCCTGACGCCTTCTCCACACCATTTATTGCTGTGGACTTTGTTTATTTATTTATTTTGCACCGCATCTTACTACCCGCTCGGTTTATACGCTTTAAGTACTAATTACGCTAATGGATAAGGAATTAGAAAGGTTGAATTAGAGGAGTTTAACCCGCATTTGCGTGGAGGGAGAGTGGAAAACCATTTAGGAAAAACCACCCCCAGCTCACCCGACAGATTCGAACCTCGACCTCCCCGTTCTCAGCAGTAGAGCTCAACACGAAAGGCGCGTTAGCCAACTACGCCACCGAGGCGGGTGTGTGTGTGTGTGTGTGTGTACTTTGTTATAAGACCTGTTTGCGTGTGGGGTTCCCTTCGATTGTGGCAATTTCGTAACCATTACGCTCCCTAGCATAAAAAAAATATTTGGTGCGGGTAGTATAAACAACCCCATCGCTTAAGGGTTGCGAGCTAACTAAGATAATATTATTCATTCCCAGTATCTCATCAACACGTGACAGCACTTTCTAACAGGGTGAATAAGAGCGTAGGAGGGAGTTGACATTTTCCTTTTAGCGCTACCTGCGAGAATTGGCTTAACTATTTCTTAGCCCTCTTTGGTGGTCGCATGGTCTAAGAAACTACTCTCGTAATATATTAGGCTACCGATGACGGGGAGATCAATGTTCAAATATTGGCCAGGTTTAATGAGGCTGGATTTTCAAAAATGGTTTTCCACACACACACTCTCTTTCACTCTCACTCTCATTTTTAAAATCATTAGAGAAATTTATCTATAAGCGTATATAGCCCGAACGGGTAATAAGACGTGGTGCTTAAAAAACTATTTCCAGGGATGTTGATGGAGTTAGTCTGTTTTTGCAGGAAGGGAGCGATAATATTTAGGACTTCTAGAGGCCTACCTCAAAATTCCTTACGAATCGACTTTTTGAGCACTTTGATTTCTTTTTTATTCAGCACCACGTCCTACTAACTGTTCAAATTGTACACAAATATACCAAATAACGCTAATATTTTAACGATATGTAATATTTAATTTAGAGGAAGTGTATTCACATTCACGTGAAGGGAGTGTGTTAAACAATTTATTAACTCATTGTAAGTACAATACAACAAACTGAGACTCGAACCCAAATTTTCCAGCCTTCGGCAATGCCATACGTTGCGAGAGTGACGCATTAGAAAATTTGACCAAAGAAGCTGGTAAGTTTGATTATGATAGAGTCGATGTTAGATTTTTTTTTTTCAACAACATAGGTAGTCGACCTTGAAAGTCAATATAAAATATGTTATCCTTAAATAAAGGAAAAATACAGTCGATAAATTGAGGGTGAGTAGATTATATTTTTATCTACTACGTCCATACGTTTTAACAATACAATAATCACGTTTTTAAAGTTTCGTAATTTTATCACATTTTTCAAAAGTGTGCGCAAATATTAATAAAACAAGATAATAGTTGACTCAAAATCACAAAAATTGCATTAGATTTTATTAAAAAAATTGTACTAATTTTATTTAATTCAAAAAACCGTAGATAATATATATATATCATTATATTGTTTTAAATACATTATTGTAAATTTATTTTTCATATAAAACAATATATTTAATTGACAAACCATTTGTAGTCATGCCACACAACTATAAACAGGCGCGGATTAAAGGGGGGGTAGGGGGATTCTCAAAGGGTCAGTTGAACCCCCTGTGAAAGTCAGAAAATTAATACAAAAACAAAATAAAAGTTATGATTTTAGAAAGACAATACAACACAGATAAATTATACAATATCTTATCTTTTCACGTGCAGGCACTTCTTAAGCCGGGTTCACAAGTGCGTTACTCGTCTACGCTTTTTTTTTTTATATGACTTGGACAAGTATGAGAAAAATATTCGTTTTCCCATAACAATATTTGTCGTGTATAGCGAATAACAAAGATTGTTACGCATAGAGACGGAGACTGACTACCACACATCAAATAAGACTAATAATCGTCCGAGAGCAGTTCATCCACGATTACCACAGATTATGTATGGACAGCAGGAGTGGCGAAACTGTGGGCAACTCTGACCCCCTGGAAATAATTTGCCTATACCGGGAGTCAAATTCACCCACCAAAAATATTTCAATTTCTCTGATACTATCGAATATGAAGCTGAAATCAAACTCCAAATGACTTATAGATGCATTCTACTGTCAAAAATTCCCTGGAGAAGACCGCTTCAAAAAGTCATGGGAGGAAAGCTCAAAATAGCTTCTCGATGCATGTCATTTTGAAGAATTTTCAGGTGAGGACCACCCCAAATAGCCTAGTTTCTGAAATAATTCCATTTTCAAAATGTTGTCGGTGTGTAAACCTGTTACAACACTTAGAAGAAAAAAAGCGATTGTTTGGCTCACCATTCCGGCCCCAGTTGACCTCGTCTCAGCCACGCTACACTCAACATCACTCCACAAACACGTCCCGGCACTATCAACATAAAACTGAATCGAGTGGCCTGGCTTCAACCCTCACCGCGACCAAGAAAAATGACGGACGATATGCGCAGCTTGGGTGCGCGTCGCCGTCACTGTTCAAAGACTATCAGAATATTGTTGAGCGCGCCGTTTGAAATAAGCATAGACTATTGGAGTATGTTCTGGAAGGTTGCTACCCCGTACCCCTTCTCCCCATCCTTTGGTTCCGCGCCATGGCTTCACTTTGTCTGGTATATACAGGGCGTCGTTCTGTTATGTTGGTACACATTACTCTGCGATAACTAGGCGAGAAAGTTTGTAGCTAGAATAGGTTTACGTCAATACTATTAAGATTCCATTTGGCTCGAACAATTCAAAATTACTGTTTAAAATTTCATATTTAAAGACTTATGAACTTACTGTACCTGGTCTCCTTTAAATTACTTGCGGGTCACGGATAGTATATATATTTTTACACGGTTTGACCGAATATTTTATTTAACGTCACTTTTTGATTTATTGGAAGAACTCTTATTTATTATATGTACTTTCTGCTTCTTCTGCTTCATGGATGTTCTTATTCCTTGGAGCGCTGCCATCTTAGGTCCATTATTGACTCTTGCGGCGTTATACTTTGCTTTGACGATTGTGTACATTTAAATGGTTTTATCTATTGCTGTTTATTGGAAATTAATTTATTAGTGTTACTATTTGTTAAATTACTTGATGTTGGTTGGATGTAGGGCCGCGAGTCGGCAGGTTTGCGGTCTAATATGGGTTTCATATTTAACGTAAATGCAGTCAGTCGTGTCATTTGTTTCTAAATTAAATTGTTGTTTGTTTATAATATGCCCAATCGTGGCCGGAAAGATAAGTTAAGAACCCTTTGTTCCCTGTTTGAGAACCGCCGGGAGTGGCGTGTAAATGCCTTTTACGACATAACTAATGCCTTTGGCTATCCTTTTATTACTTTCATAGAATGTGTACGGAGGTCAATCTAACTTCTGATTGTAAGATTTGTTTTATGTCACCGTTTAAGAATATGGGAAGGAGTCCCGCATGTTCCATAAATTATGGTTCGATGATTGTTGTTTTCAATTCCTGCGCCAAACGATATTCATGTCTCCCTCTTAGAGCTATTCTTGTTGTGTTTTCTTTGAATAAAATATACTCTCTTGTGACCAACCTGACTATTATTGAGTAGTAATAAAAGGGGGGGGGGGCTTACAGTTGGGATACCACTTCAAAGATTATATTCTAGAGGAATCTAATCATCGTAAAAAAAAATCAAGGTGAGAATCATTCTAAATAATTCGAGGGGCATCCAAATTTAAAAAATGTATCGGTGAGGAACACTTTAAATGTTTTATAAAAGAATCTAATTAAAAAAAAATCTAGGTTAAGACTACTCATAGCTTATAGAGTGAACCATTTAAAAAAAAATTATTTAAGATGGCCCACTCCAAATGATTTATAAAAACTATCCGATTTAAAAAAAAATTTGAGAGGATGACCACGGCTTAAAACATACATAAGATCAAATATGAATGAAAAATTATTAAATGGCCTCAAACATAAATTTAACAATAGACGTAGCTATGTTATTTATAATTATGACCCCCTCCCTTATGAAAATGATCTGGATCTGTCCCTGTTTGTGTATATGATAAGAAATGGATTTGGGCAAAACATAAAAATACATTCCATACTAAAATATTACAAAACATTAATATTCCATCAACTTATTCCTAAAAAATATTTTGAGTGGACTCTTATGAATGTGTCAAGATTTATTAAATAAAATTTTATTTATATTTTTGTAATATACTTACATTTAGGTCTACGTTAAAAATAAATAAATGCACTTTACATAAAATATAGGTTACATGATGGCGAAAAATATTCTAAGTTGAATTAATTACTCATCCAAGTCATAGAGTTTGTGGTAAAGCCCTGAACCAGGTAAGAGGTTTTGTGATATTTTGTAAAAATTGACAACCTTTAGCTTATAGGCCTTAAAACTTATTTATAATATATTCATAATAAAAGGAAACCTATAGCAATAGCATCCGTACATTTTTTATTTATATAATCGCTATTTAACATTTAATTTCTGAACCAACTGATTATTTCAGCACATGAAAATTTCTACGAGCGAGAGCGAAAGTGTCCACTAATTTTTTGTCAGGAAACGTATTTTAACATATTTTACATGGTTATTTTTTATTTACTCAACAATCGACATGTGAGCGACGGCTTTACTTCTTCTCCGAAGAAAGTTGTGCTAAGTATTTAAATCGCTCAAGAAAGATCCTTTGAACTCGGTGGGGTTTGAACTCACGAACATTGGGTCCCGAAGCGAGAACTTTACCCCCAAGCCCATCGAGGTCAACTGTACATTAATGTACTGTAACTAATTTAAATTATATAATACATTATTATTAGCACCGCGTCTTACTACCCGTTCGGGTTATACGCACTTACGCTAATGTGTAGTGGTAGAGTGATTGTGAGATTAAATGGAGGACCTACAGTTTAACGTGGAATCCGAACCACGGTGGAGGCCTGGCATTCCTCACATTCACAAGATGTCTTGTCAGAGGTGAAGGAAGGGTTCGGTAATCAGATAAATCTTTGCCGGGACCGAGGATTGAACCCCGGCCGCCAGCATAGAAGTCTGACACCTTACCCCTAGACCGCCAGGTCACCCTCACAGTTGTTTATTTCAAGTAGTATTCAAGAGATGGTGAAGTTTTATACATTGATGCGATTTGAATTACGATATACACAAATAAATTAGGATTCTGTTAGCAAAATACCTTTATAAAATACAAACATAGTTTTTAGCTATCTACAATGATATAAACTTACTATAGTACTGTTGTTTCTTTATTTATATTGACAGTATCTCTCAATAGTGACAGCTGAATATCACATACGTCATATGAATACTCGAAAATAGATCTAGAAACTTTTCTGTCAGATAAGGTTCTTCCAATGAAAATTGGATTAGCTTAATAAATTAAACATAACTGTATATTTATTAGTCCTATCAATCCTATAATATGATACCAAGTGAACTACACCGACCGAGTGGCCACCACCGTTAGCGATGATAGTGCCAATATTTGGTGTATAGAAGGTGTCATTTGGTCAGCACATTGTGCTCTCCGGCCGTTGTTAACATCAGTTGTCTAGACCGGAGCTGCCACTTCTTTATTCAAGTAACTCCTCATTTGTCCTGATGAGGCTGAGTTTAACCCCGTTCCAGAGCCACTAATTGACAGAAAAATTTTGAAAATGCATGAGATCGAACCCAGGACCTTTAGAAATGCAACCAGGAGCTCTAATGATATTTAAGTATAATTCATATGTAGCTAGGACTCTGACGAGATTGATATATAATTCAAAAAATTAATAAATGTTTACACATGTAAGCCTACGTTTGTGTTTTAATAAAAATGTCTAAAGCTATTTTAATTTAGTAGGCTGAACCCTACTTGAAATAACTGAGTACAACTTTCATTATTTTATTCCCAGTTCCATTTGAAGTATACGAATGAACAATAGCAACGAAATAAAGAAGGAATGTAAATTAAAACGGACCAAAAAAAACTCCCAAAAGAAATGTAAATATTTTAAAGCAATCCAGCAATTATGAGTTAATCATAGAGATGGAAATATAAAAACATTTAACGTGACTCTTATAAAACGTGAGTTCTCTCTTAATTACATCTAGATTTTCTCATATTAATTTTCTGTTGGGATCTCGTAAATTTTACTAAAGGTTCCTTTCAAGCGGACATGACGTATATTAAGCTAAAACCATATAGGATATTTATTATCTACACTATGGATTTGCAAAAAATTATGTCTATATATATATCTGGGTTTAAATTATAATTATTATTATCACCATGTCTTACTACCCGTTCGGTTTGTACACACTTATGCTAATGTGTATTGGTCGGCTGATTGTAAGATTAAATGGAGGACCTACATTTTAACGTGGGATCCGAACCACGGTGGAGGCCTGGCATTCCCCACATTTACAAGTTGTGATTAATACACGTCTTATCAAAGGTGAAGGAAGTGATTGACAATTAGATAAATCTGTGCCGGGACCGAGGATTGAACCCCGGCCACCGGCACAGAAGTCTGATACCTTACCCCTAGACCAGGGATGTGTATCAAAAAGGTTGGATTTTAAGGGAAAGGTATATGTATTTTTGTGAAATGGGAGTGGAAAACAATTTAGAAGAAAATGAGGCCCATAGCTAGCTTATAGTTGGACAGCCCTGTTCTAGAGGAAAGAAGAAGGAGGGGTCCTCTCCCTACTAAGTTGACGTAAAAAGTCGATATAGTTTGTATATAAATATAAAGATAAATATGGAGGTTGGAAGGGGTGGAGGGTGTGCATATGTGTATTTATCAATTAAATTAATTCTTACTAGTAACGAACATATTTTACTCCTTTCTCAGACACACTAAATCGTTTAGTTCCATTGCTCTCCGATACTATTAAACTGTACCAACAGAAATTTGTTATTTGAAATACTGACAGAGCTAGTGCTCTAATAGGACGTCTTAAAGAATGTATCTTTAATATAATTTTTTCTTTTCTTTAGCATCACGTCTTACTACGTGTTCGGCATACATTATTATGTACGAATTACGCTAATAGTTTTAAGAATTGGGAAATCTATATTTAGAAGAAGCGTTTACGCATTTACTTGTAGAGAGAGAAAGTGGAAAAGTATTTTGTATATACCACCCCGATTAAACCGACCGAGATCCGAGACTCAATCCCTCCGTCATCTGCATTTTAGTCTTCAGCGATAGTATCACCTTAGACTATGCGGCCACTGAAGAGGGTGTATGTAATATTAAATTAATAGTTAACTAGTATTTGGTAATTTCCTTATACATTTAATACTGAAATTAAAAATATAAAATAAACATCATGCGTTAGTACACACATGTTTTGGGGGCCCCACATGCTATATTCCCTTAGGCATTTCTCTCTTGGCATACATTGGATTGCCGATGACAGGAGATTGGGGTTCGAATCCCAGCATTGCACTAAAGGTAGTTATTCAAAAGATCTGATCACTTTCTATCCAGTTAAATGCTGATACATTTCCTTTAAATTCAACTTTTCTTATATTTTTTAAATACCCGAATGGGTAATAGGATGCGGTGACAAAAAAAAATAATTATTCGTAGTTGGGAGGGTCCATCAATTTTGAGGAAAGGAGGAGAATCCTACACCCACCTTTCTGCACCCACGAAGCCAGGGCAGCGGATGGATACACTGTGACGTGGGCCTACAGTCACGAAATAGAACCAAAACAAAGTGTTACCCCGAGACATAGCCGGTTCTATCCCCCAAACGGTATCCTCCATTACCAACATTGCAGCGTAATGCGCGGTTAGAAAGGGAATTGTACATCGCGACGGTTGTTTACCTGCCATATAAAGAGCGCGTGTGTTTTGTTAGCAGTCCATATAGCACACACGTTTCACCAGATAGTGAGCCCGATCATTATTCGGACGGATAGCCTCGGGTCTGGATGGGAACGTGTGGGTTACAACGGGGCGGGAAAGGGGGGTCCCCGTGGTTGAGTGGTCAGAGAGCCTGAAATAGTGTGACCATTTATTAAAGTTGGCCTATAAGTGTAGCAGATTTTCTTATTTTAATTTTTTCACCACGTCTTACTACCTGTCTGGACTATACGTATACGTACTAATTAATATAGTGTGGTAAGGATCAGAAAGGTTGATAATAATAATCATAATAATATTTAGCACCACGGTTTACTACCCGTTCGGGTTATACGCTTTAAGTACTAATTACGCTAATGGATTAGGAATTGGGAAGGTTTAATTAGAGGAAGTGAGCCCGAATTTTCGTGGAGAGAGAGTGGAAAACCATTTAGGAAAAACCACCCCCAGTTCACCCGACCAAGATTCGAACCTTGATCTCCCCATCCTCAGCAGTCGAGCTAAACACGACTAGCGCGTTAGCCAACTACGCCACCGAGGAGGGTATCAGAAAGGTTGAATTTAAAATACGTTTTTCCTGCATTCACAAGAAGGGAGAATGGAAAAATATTTTTGTAAAAATCACTTTCAGTACACCTGAAAGGAATTCGAACCCCCTCTTTCACTATACACAGCAATATAGTCTGTCGCAAGAGCAACATTTTAGACGATGCGGCCACCAAAGTGGATGACAGGTGTGATAAAAATCACCATTTGGGCCTAAGAGAGATGAACCAACGTGAAAATGGAGAGATCTATATAGTGAATAGCTTAGTGGTTTGTATACGCCTCTAAACATACTATTGATGATCAAGGTTCGTAGGATTAGGTGAGGTGGTCATGTGGCGCGTTGGGTGATGGCAGTGTTTACATAAGTTTTTAGTGAATTATTTACCACTGGTGCAACTGAAAAAAAGAAGTTTGGAAGCATTTGATACATGTAGCTACGGAAGAATGTTGAAAATATCAAGGACTGGACCCTTCCCCCTTCCCACCTCCACCGCATTATTATTTTCAACACACATATTGAAGAATCATCATAGACTCTACCATAAAATATAAGTGACTATCGACATTTTTATGGGGAATAAATTAAATTTTCAAAAAAAATATAGCCTATGCTACTCGCTGATAATGTATATTTATATTGGTGAAAGAATTTTTAAAATCGGACCTGTAGTTTTTGAGTTTACTAGTTACAAACAAAAAAACAAATCTTTCCTCTTTATAATATTAGGGTAGAAGTGTGGATAGAGATGGTATCAAATATAGAAGTGCTAGGAAATTGAGTCTAGGATAGACAAAAGTGGAGAGCTACAGCAAAAAATTCACAAGATTGATGAACCAACGATTATATGTGGCTATAATCAAACGGCTGAGAAATTGCAACTTATATACCCCAAATAAATATGATGTATAAACATGAGGACAGCTTGGGCTGGTAGTAATAAGCGGTGCACGTGATGAACTTACCCTCTTTTTTTTCTCTCCTCGCTGTTCGACGTATTCCCCTTGACACAAGGTAGCACCAATATATCGAAGAAATGAAGGGTCCGTATTCCTCAATAAACAAAAATAAAATAGTAAGCGTGTATATAAATATATGCGTCAGGTTTAGGTTGGTACGTATTCCAAGAGTCAGATACTGTCGAGTTTATCTTACCCGACCAAACCGGGAGGAACTACAAGGTGACACGCACAACATGATCCACAAAATATCGCAGCTCTGTTTGTTCTTTTTCACCCCCACGTCTCACTACCCTCTACCATGTCTTAGTAGCCAATAAAATTACATGACTACACTACACTAATCGGATGTGTATCAAAAAGGTTGGATTTTAAGGGGAAGGTATATGTATTTGGTGAAAAGGGAGTGGGAAACCATTTAGAAGAAAAAACCCTCAACACACCCAACTGAGGTTCAAACCCGACATCTCCGTGACCACTAATCCAGACCAGCAGGGTAATGAGAACGCGAGCAATGTTGAGGGTTCAAAGAATAATAAATTGTCAGCACATCTCTCTACTTGAGTGGGTTTTCCATATATGAATTGTTTATGATAAAGTGTTGGGGATGATTAAGGTTGAATTTAGAAGAAGTGTACCTGTATTTGTATGTAGAGAGTGTAAAATTACCCTCAGAAATGTTGACAAGTATTAGAACCTCAATTTTCACAATGTCAAAAGTCTAAGTCTATTGTGAAAGTGATAAACTCGTAGATGAAATTTTAAGGTGAGGGTGAAACGAACGAGAGCTTAGGTAAGTGTTTTTTTTTTTCAATTTACATTTAAAAAAAACATTTTACTTGGCCAAACTAAATCAAATATTGCTCTAGTAGACGCATAGAGTTTGATTTTGTTCACACGTTTATATCAACAGTTGTTGAACATCTGTCATGAGAATAATAGCATTCATTAGATGATAAACTTTTTAAATGAAGAGAAAAAGTTGACATTCGATTCCAGGACACCCTTGACAGATATTCAACAACTGTTGATATCACCTTGGGAAGAAAATTAAACTATGTTTCTAATGGAGCAATATTTTATTCTTTATAATCAAAAAATGTTTTGATATAAAAACTGCGAAAAACATTTTTTCTCACTCGTGTTCCCTAAACTTTCACCTTGAAGGAAGTATTTATTACATTTCTATTTTACTATTTGATTTTTTTTATGAAAGGAGACTGGTAGAATGGATAAGTTTAACTGCCTTATGCATAGCCTAGTGTAGGATTTTAATAATTAGAAGAATATCTGAAAACTCCTTCAGTGATCAAATTGTCTAATACGTCGTTTTATTAAACTGGGCTCGGGCGTGATTATCTCAAGACCCGTGAGCCCATTTTAAAATATTCTTTGCTTATCACTCTATAGAATATCATAAGTTATAACTATTGCCAATTTTTTCCAATCAGAATAAAGGACATCTGCCAGTGTCAATGAATTATCTTTAAAAGAGAAAGAAAAATTAAAATAAATTATGCATTAAAATAAAATTTTAGGAAGAAGAAATTACAAAGTTTTTGGTTTAAATATTCATGTAATACCCTGAAATAAAGAATCAGGACTTGAATTTTTTTTATGAGTTTCACAAAAAGATATCTTTGTTATCAAAACCTTTTACTGTATACTGCTACAAAGACTTACTTTATAAATATACTAGGTCTTGAAAACTATCTGCACTTTCAGGTTACAGCCATAACTACAAGTTTTGAAGCACTTGTGGTCAAATGTAAGCCCCCGCGACCTACTAATATATATAAATTTTGCATTTTCCACATGGAGCTTGTAGCAAAAATAAGTATATGTGAACTGTATCTTTTTTTTGAATATTTATTCAAGTATTAAACTATAAAATATTTATAAGTTTTAATTATTATTATTATTATTATTAGCACCGCGTCTTACTACCCGTTCGGCTTATACGCACTTACGCTAATGTGTAAAGGTAGGGTGATTGTGAGATGAAATGAAGGACCTACAGTTTAACGTGGAATCTGAACCACGGTGGAGGCCTGGCATTCCCCACATTAACAAGATATCTTGGCAGAGGTGAAGGAGGGGTTTGGTAATCAGATAAATCAATGCTGGGACCAAGGATTGAACTCTGGCCGCCAGCACAGAAGTCTGACACCTTATAGGTGACCTGGCGGTCTAGGGGTAAGTTTTAATGTCCATGGTATTAGTTAGGTTTTTTTATTAGGGCTCCAGATCGTATTTTTTCTGTTACAAGAGTTCCTTAGGTTTGAAATGTTTTGTAACTCCTGATCTAAGACGTCACTCTCACAAAAGATTAGATTGTCGATGATGGGGAGATCAGGGTTCAAATCTAATTTGGGTGCACTGAGGGTGTTTTTTCGTTATTGGTTCCCCCCTCTCCCTATATATTAAGTCAGTTACACTTTTTTATTTTTCTACCTCCCTCATTAGGGGGCACACTTTAAATAAGTACATAATATGCGTAGAACACGAAGGGGTGGTAAGACACTGTAACAAAAAAGAACGAGTTTGGGAAACAATGTAGGAATAAAACACCACCGCACATTCAAACACCGGCCAACCAGACTAAACGAGACCATGTCTTTTTTTCACCTACCTAGAGACATAAGTATGACTATGAACATACCCGCCTCGGTGTCGTAGTTGACTAACGCACTAGTCATGTTGAGCTCGACTGTTGAGGACGGGTAGATCGAGGTTCGAATCTCGGTCGAGTAAACTGGGGGTTGGGGGTTTCTAAATGGTTTTCCACCATCCCTCCACGAAAATGTAGGCTCACTTCCTCTAATTCAACCTTCCCAATTCCTAATCCATTAGCGTAATTAGTACTTAAAAGCCTATAGCCCAAACGGTTAGTAAGACGTGGTGCTAAATAATAATAAATAAATAAAAACTACGAACAAATAAAAAATGCCATCTGAGATTTGAGTTAATATTTTCGTGTCAAAAGAGGAAATAAATACAAAAATAGTATACAAAATAGTTTTTGATATAATAGTTTAGTGTAAGATATTAATTATTATGATTAAATATATCGTTTTTCTTTTTTGGAAAATCCATGTAGTATTCCGATGTCATAACGGTTGAATAAAAAAAAAATCTCAAAAGAATTGTTTCGTGTTCCTTTTATTTTGTTGATGTTTGTGTGTTTGTGTATGTGCGCGTTGCGTCAGCGTCCATATTGTAGGGTCAAATGACAGAGCGTCATAAAGATGTTTGCAAGGTAAAGATCGTCAAAACTTTAGAACGAAGTCTAGACTTGGAATTTTTTTTCCTCTCTCTCTACAATATGACTCTTGAAGTTCTTGTCTCCATGGGAGGGCTAGGCTCTTTCATAAAAATAATAACTCACCCCCCACCCCCTGCTAGCCTTCTCCCAAAAGGCTTGTCCAGTTTTGCGTTGTTCGTTTTGATACAGTTTAGGAGTGTATGGTTGTGGGCACAGCAAGGAGTTCCTTTGTGAATAAATAAAGACCAGTAGCTTTCCAACACTAGTTTTCAATAGAATTTTAATTACCTTTTATAATTGGATGTTTTATTAACCAAGGGGTGCATTCCTGTACTTAATCACTCAATCAATATGGAATTTATTTCCAAGATAATAATATATTGATTCTTAACGTCTGTTAAATATCAAATTATCTAAGTTCATTATTACTGACATTAATTAAAAAGTCAAAACCAATTTTGGATTATTTTTTTTCCGTAATTTTTTCTGTAGGAATTTAGTTTAACATAAATACAGCCTATTTTCATTGAAAGGACCTACACAGTTCAAACTAACTACCTAACCTGGAAAAGAGCCACAACACGTGACTTCCCAAGCATTACAATAATCTTTATATTCTTTATATAAAACCACAAATAGCTCATTTTTAAAACAAAAACTTCAATATGTTCAACAGATATGTATTATTATTATTATTATTATTAGCACCGCGTCTTACTACCCGTTCAGGTTATACGCACTTACGCTAATGTGTAATGGTAGGGTGATTGTGAGATGAAATGGAGGACCTACAGTTTAACGTGGAATCCGAACCACGGTGGAGGCCTGGCATTCCTCACACTCACAAGATGTCTTGTCAGAGGTGAAGGAAGGGTTTGGTAATCAGATAAATCTTTGCCTGGACCGAGGATTGAACCCCAGCCGCCAGCACAGAAGACTGACACCTTAACCCTAGACCACCAGGTCACCCTAACAGATATGTAGATATATATACACGTCAAATTTGTTTAGTTATTGAAAAATATAACCTGATATTATATTTTTCTTTTATCTGATCAACCTTCATAACATGGGTGTAAAACTAATATTTTATACAGAAAAAAAAAGTAACGTTGAATTTTGCAATATTCATGAGTATATACTTGAATATTAAATTTTAAAGTTGAATGTTTGAACTCTATTAAGAGGTATATGCTTTGAATGACTATAGCACATTTGATATGTGTATATCATATTTTTATATCCTGTTAAATTTCTTGTGTACATGTTTAACCAAGAAACATACGTTTCAGGTGTTTTTTTTACAAGCCACAATCGACATGGGACCGATGGCTTTACTTCCTCTCCAAAGGAAGTTGTGCTACGGATTTTTATCGCCTGAGAAAAATACATCAGCCATGGCTTGGTTTGAATCCATGAACATCGGGTCCTAAGGTGAGAACTTTACACCAAGACCACAAAGGTCGACGGAATCGAATTGAATACTCCTAAGATCAGTATATACAGGATTACTCTAACTGAGGTGCAGTGACGAGTTTTGAGCTGAAACAAAAGTATGTGTATTGCATTAAACCATTTATGTTTACCGTCACCGTGTCTTACTACCCGTCCGACCTATATGCATATGTATTAAACTAGTTTAAAGTGTTAGAAATGAGTCAAAATAAATTAAGAGGAAGAATACCTACATTTACTTGGAGGAAGAGTTGAAACACATTTAGGAAAAACCACTTGGCCAAGATTCCAACTTTGTTCCACCCATCAGCTGTTCAGTATAATTTAAGAGCGACGCCTTAGACAACGTGGCCACCGAAGAGGGTCTCTAGGTTAGTAACAGTTTAATTTAAGGGGTAAGGATGATGAAGTTATTCCATAGTAGATACGTTTAATAAAACGTGGTGTAATGCTTTAAACTAGAACTTTAGTGTCTACTTAGTTTTTGACCGAAAGTTAAATACTCGAATCCTGGTAAGGTACATTGAATACTATTTAATTAATTTTCACAAATATATTACTTTGCTTTGTCCACTATATTTCTGGTAACCTTGGCTAAAATATCCTCATTCCAGCCCGCTTGATTTATTCATTAATAACTTTAATGATAAACGTAATAGTTAAAAAACAAAAATAGAGCTAAACAAATTTTATTTAGAGTTAACGTGTGCATTAATCTTTGTTTAAAAAAAATGAATTCGAACGTGTCCTAAATGAATAAAAAAGCACTGTTAATGCAGGCAGGTCGTGTGATATTATCTCTACATTATAACTGATGACGCATCTCTCTTTGCTACTAAACATGAAATCCAACATCAAACAATGAAACCACAGTGAAGCGTCATTTCGCAGAGCCCCTAATTATCTGATAGGTAGGCACTACAGAGAACACCTGTGCGCTGACAGCTACATACCTCTGCAGAGAGAGAGATAATATTTATTTATAAAGGTGAGAGAGTAGATAACATGTGTTAAGTTGGGAATGTAGAAAATGCAAGAAAAGGCCACTGTTTTTGCAACTTTTACAGAATAATATTTTCTTGGCCAAAATAAATAAGATTAATTCTCCAGTAGGAACATATATTTAAGTATTCTTCACATGTTGATATCAATATTTGTTTGAAAATCTGTCAAGGATGTCCTGGAATTTAATGACAACTTTTTATTTTCATTTAAAAAGTCACCATGCTCAGGACAGATGTTCAACAACTGTTGGTATCACCGTGTGAAGAAAGTTAAACTCTTATGTTTCTCCTGGAGCAATATTTGAATAATTTTGGTGAACAATTTGTTTTGCTTTAAGAACTGCAAAAAAACACTAAACTTTTCTTTCTTCACCAAACATCTCTACTTTAAACTATGTTTAAAACTTAATGTTTACGATTTCATTTCAAGAGGGAGTATTGTAATCGTGAAAAGTTCTTACCTCGAGATTATGATGAATCTTAACGTTATATGATAATACCACGAGATGTTATTTTGATTTTGACCCTAGCCTTTAATTTATGAGTAGCTTACGGTCGAGTAGTTTTTTTAATTTTCTTGAAAATGACAAAATTTTATGTTTAAAATGTATGTTGTGGGAGTGTTTGACCTCTAAGAAAAACTTTACACTGGTTTTTAGGCCGAAAATTAGTTTAAGGGTAGTTTACCGATGAGTGAATTTTGAAAATTTAAATTATTTTAAAAATTGTTCTGTTGATATTGTTTAAAATCATATCTGAGGAATGTTTGACATGTAAAACAAAACCATATACTTGTGTTTTGGGGGTATTTCGAGTAAGGGGTGTTTACTGGTGAATAATTTGTTTTAATAATTTGGAGAAATTGTTCTAACGATTTGGTTCAAAATGGGTGGATGGAAACTATTTTAAATAATATTTTTTTATAGATTTTCTAAAATAATTAATGGAAGGCTAGTATACTACTGTGAAATTTTAAAATTTACAAATATTTCTAAAATTTATGGAGTTCATGAATTATGTATGGGAATACGTTTTTAATGATATATAATATAATTTTTTTTTTTAATTTGATTTATTTGAGGGTAGTTTACAAATAACCTATTTTTGAATTTCTTTATTTAAAGCTTTAACACTAAAGAGTTTGTCTTATTATTAATTTTTTATAAATCTGTGTTTTTTAAAATTCACAGCGAGTGACTTAAATTTGAGATTAAAATTATAGTTAAGCTCCCGCCTCTTGTAGCCCTAATATAACAGACACATAATCTATCCTCACCGAGATTTAAACCAAATTATATTTTATTTACCATACTAAATAAAAACGGTATGATCATGCCCAAGTAGGAGGCTGTTTTCCTAACGTTCATTAATGATCCAAAGGCTAGGTCAGTATAATGGTCTTGTTATGAATTTAATTAATGTAAAAAAAAAATCAAACACAACCCAGACTCTCAACATAAAATAATTGTTCGTAATAAAAGGGCATATTACGAATTCATTAATTTTTATCTTTTGAAGTTAATGATGTTACCTACCTGTGACGTCATGTTAAATAAACCCAATATTTTCTAAGTTAATATATTTACTATCTATCCACCAAATTTTAATAATATAACATTGAAACTAAAAGACATAAATTCCTACACAATTCTAAAAATACCCATACACTATCGTAAATATATTTAATTATCTACAACTTAGACTATTTGGTTCATTCACTAAAATTGTTTGAAAGAATATTCATAACAAGATTTAGATTTAAAAAAAAAGAACAACCATGGAAGTATCATAACTAGAATAGGAACCTCTCCAAATTTATAGAATGATGCTTGGACTAAATGACCACAGGCATGGTTTGTACAAAATAATACACTTATTAAAAATATTATCATTCACTAAACTTTTTTCTAGGATATAACACCAGGTTTTATTAGCAATATATTATTTCTTGGTCTTCTACTGTCAGTGGAAAATATGTAACCGGCTTCTGAGGTTGGGGCACCATATCATTGTGGTTACTTCGTTCAGTTGAGATGACACAATGATTATGTGGGGCCAGCAGAAATCTCGACCTATATAACTAGACTATGGAAACAATTTCAGCAAAAATACATTTCGTACCACCGAGAATCGAATCTGGAACCTCTAGTTTATTTTTATCACTGTGTCTTAACTGTTCAGGCTATACGCATATGTACGGATTACGATAATGAGTTAGGGATAAGGAAGAGTTAATCGAAAGGAAGTGTACCCACATTTGTGTGGGGGAAGAGTGATTTTTTAGGGGGGGAAACACCCTCAGTACACCAGCTAGAGATTCGAACCCTGATCTCTCAGTCATTAAAAGTGTGCTCTGATACGAGAGTGACGCCTTAGACTATGCGGCCACCAAGGCAGGTCTCTAGATTAGTAGCCAAGAACGCTAACCACTAGACAAAGAGCCTGGGCTAACTATACAATCATTATTTATGATTAAAAAGTGAAATAAAATAGGGTAAAGCTATTTACATACTCGTTCAAAGTAATGGGACGTTTCAATAAAGTATTGGTATCTTAAGGGGGATGTTTCAATATACTTGGTCTCTTTTTTAGAATCAGGGAGTTTTGATTCGAATGTAACAAATTAGGATACAGATTCAGGAAGTGTGGAACTTTTTTGTTTTGTTTTTGCAGTGAACATATATTATTAATCGTGTGGTATTTTGACCTTGTTTGGTGGCCGCAAAGTCTAATACGCCACTCTATCACAATAGACTAGACTACCGATGACGGAGAGATCGGGGTTTAAATCCCAGTTGGGTATACTGATAATGATTTTCCTAAAGTGTGTATCTACTCTTTCCTTCTACGCAAATGCAGGTACATTTCTCCTAATTTCAACCACCCTCATTCCTAACACATTAGTGTAATTAATACATACACATATAGCCTAAACGTGAAGTAAGGTGCAGTGCAGTCACATGACTTAACGTATGAATACGATAAATTAGATCTAGTAACTATATTAGGAACTCCCAGTTAAAATTGGACAATAGTTTGATGTCGTAGAAGATAACATATGTAAAAAAAAACCAATTTCATGGAATTTTTCACTACCAATAAAAATAAAAATAAAATGTTGTTACAATGGGTAGAGCCAGCGTTCAGAAAAACTGATATTTTTTGAAAATTTACGGCACCCTTAGCGTTAAATGAAGGATCTGTAAAAAAGACTTAGCCTATTACGCACTAAGAAACATTTCCCCTAATACATTGTTTGCCAACATGTTGCCCAACTGTTGCCTAATATTTTAAATGGGCTGCAATAAACCACGTTTGCTAGTCTGGACGTGTTGACCAACATTTCCGACAGCAAAAACACGTTGGCTAGTAGGTGAGATTGCTGATCTAAATCATGCATCTCTTTTCACTATACTGGGATAAAACATTTGTTAAATAACTTCAAAATCTGCAAGAGACATGCGAGTTAAGTTCCTAAAACCACCACCGTCTTTAAGTTTCAGTTCTGTCAGAAGCTTATTTGCATAGTACGAACCATTTTGAAGCACTTAACTAACCCACCACCGTTTTCTTCTGCTCTCGCTTATGAATAGCTCATAGCTACAGTAGCCCCGTGGTTTCTTTGGTGCTGACTGACAGCTCACAGCTGACTTCTAGCGGTCAACATTTAGGTATGTACCTAAATATTTACTGTCAGAAGGGACAGCTGCTAAACACATGTTTTTGTTTTGCAGATCATATGGTTCGGCGTAGGGATACGTAATTTGGTCTGGTAACGTTTTAAAGCTGTCAGTCAGCACCAAAGAAGCCATGGGGCTACTGTACATACAAAGCACGAGCCATAGCAGCAGCATCCTCAACATACATCTTTCATTTAACTTAACTCTGTACGGGAAACTAATATTTCATCATTGTAGTCTGGACGAGAAACAATGTTTCTTTAATGTTTGCCAAAATCTGTTTCCCATGTTGGCCAACAGATGTGGAACAGTTGGGATAAGGTTGGACAACAATGTCTCCAAGTACGTACTAAGCTTTAGAATCGAATTGAACTAAGTCACCATTGTTTCAAAAGTAGGGGTTCGGTGCACTAAGTGAGGGAATAAAGGGGAGAGTATTGTACGGGGAGAGGGGGATAGCCTGTGATTTTCTTACCGCTCTCCAGGCTGATGAAAGGTGTATCTCAAGCATACAACTTAGGGTTTTTTAGTACCGTGTCTTATTACCCGTTCAGGTATTACTAAGCATTCTGATATGATAAGGATGAAGAAGGTATAATTTAAAGAGAGTGTACACCAATTTGCGTGGAGGGAGAGTGGATAACCATATAGAAAAAAAAACACCCTTAGCACACCCGATCGTCATCGGACCTAAATCTCCACGTCCTCGGAAGTCCAGATTAATGCGAGGGTGAGGCCTTTGGCCATGCAGCCAATGAAGCGGCACAACCTAGTTTATATTGAATAACTCTTTTATTAAACATATATTAGTATTATTATTATTATTATTATTATTATTATTACTGCGTTTTACTAACCGTTCGGGTTATACGCACTTACGATAATGTGTAGTGGTAGAGTGATTGTGAGATGAAATGGAGGACCTACAGTTTAACGTGGAATCCGAACCACGGTGGAGGCCTGGCATTCCTCACATTCACAAGATGTCTTGTCAGAGGTGAAGGAAGGGTTTGGTAATCAGATAAATTTATGTCGGGACCGGGGATTGAACCCCGGCCGCCATCATAGAGGTCTGACACCTTACCCCTAGACCACCAGGTCACCAAACCTTTAGAAAATAAGTTTGTTTTCGAAGGTACACTACTATATAGATATTAACCAATTTATAAGTGTAAAAACTATTAGATATATTTATATGAAGGCTTAAAGAATACGGTTTGAAAAGGAATCCAATAGGTCAATGTGAAAGAAGCATGTTACGTTGGTTTGGCCATATCAAGAGGATGATTGAGGATTGAGTGATGGAGCAAGTATATTAAGGTAGAGTGTGTGTGGATAAAAATAAAGGGGTATCCCATGTAAGAGTGGCTAGATGCGGTAGACGTATGTGGGGAAAAGTGAAACATTAAGAGTTTTAAGAATAAAAGAAGATGCATGTGTCGGAGTATGGGTGTTGTTAGAGTTTGAAGGATAGGCAAGTGTGAAGAAAGTTTGTGAGGATGGAACCGTTGTTTTTTGAGCTAGATGCACGATTACTTGCCTACCTCGTAAGGTAATGGCGTGATTAGTTATGAATGTATGTATGTATGTTGTAATGATACTGTTTTGGACCTCTCTCATATATTCAAAAAGTCCTGGATGAAGTGTATAATTCTTTAACGAAATGCATGTGAAGTTTCCTTTTAATACTTCATCCATGAAGAATCATGCGTTTTCAGGAGTAATTTGAATTTACTACGTTTTAAAATTGTATTTCTTTAAAAGACACCCTCAGTATTTGATAATCAGGTGATGTGCTGGCTGCCTTTACCCAATAAGAAGATAGCCTTCACAACACCAGGCTTCCAGGAGTTCTCCTATTAGTTAGTTTTAACACTAGTGACAAGGGGTCCAAGAAGCAAGGGGCAAGACATATATAGGTAGCTTTTTCGTATAAATACAGACAAAAAAACATAGTAATATCACATGAAACATATTAATTTTCAGAGATAAAATCTCAGTCTGTAAAAGCTTTCCGAGTCAGTTTGGAAATGAACACAACTGTATCCATGTCAATTTTATAATAATGAAAGTGAAATTAATAAAATAAATCGTGTAAAAGGTTAAATCTTTAATAATTTCGACAGTCAAACAATCAGTAATCTTACAGTGAGTAATGTAAAATGAGATCGTCTTAACTGTGAGATAACAAGTGTGCAGTAATACATTAACACGTCTTCATCATCTTACAACCCGGTATCGTTTAAATTACTGCCCAACCGTAAGGCATACAAGGGTCCGCATCTGCATCATCATCATTATCATCATCCACAAATAAAACCTGGTAATACCATAATGTATGTATGTATTAAATTATTTGAGATCTTTATCCTTCACTTTTGTTGGATATTATCAATACTTATAAAATAACACTAATAACATTACATAACAGAATGTTATCAGTTTGGATTACAAAAAATAAGTTTTGTAATTTATAAACGGCCTTTTTTTCGGAGAATTGGACTATATCATTGAAGGAAATGTGTGACAGAATGAGTACAAATGCACCCTAGAGAGCTGATTCCCCCTTAATATCACCCCGAGAGCAACTTGTTTGAGAGTCTTTTTTTTTTACCGTGGAAATATGTTGTTAGCGAAAATATTGTTTGTGACAGCACTCACTTTTAGAAATGTTTTAAAGGGGAAAAGAATGAAAAAAAAGAATAAGAAAATGAAGTAAAATAATAAAAGAGAAAAGTATAACATAACGAAAAAATAATAGGAAAAGGAAATGAAAATGTATATATAATTGAGAGCAGTAAACTAGGATAACAATAAGTAACAACACAAAAATAGTGGTAGCAGTAAATGATGAAAAAACGGAATATAGAAAAGAGAGTAAATAAAAAACATTGTCAAGAGAAACGGGAGTAAGATATAGGAATAAAGAAATAATTAATGGCAGAGAAAGGAGTATAGCTAAATAAAATCAAGAATTGAAAATAAACTGAAAGAGATTGAAATCAGAGGAGGAAGAAAAGTGTGTTTGACTGAGAAAGTGAGTGTAAAGATGTGAATCAAATAGAAAGGGAAGTAGAAGGACCAGCTTTGGTGATCTTATGGTCTAAGGCGTTACTCTCCCAATAGACTGTACTGCCAGTATTGGGGTTCGAAGGCTGGTAGGGTGAGCTATGGGTTATCTTTCCTAATTTGTCTTTACACTCTCTTTCTTTGTAGAAATGTAAGTACGTTATTCAACTGTCCTCATCCCTAACTCATTAGTGCAATTAATATCCAAACGCTGTGGCAAAGAAAATCTAATTGTTGTAAGTTTGTATTTTTTATTTAAGGAAATTATTATTTTTGGTTTTAATAACAAGTTATAAAATGAGGACTAAATCAATGACAATATTTGTCGGTTGCTTTAATAAATATATTTTGAAATTGTTTCAAATACTGTCAGAGAGGGTAGAAGTAAGGGTACAGGGAGAATATGAGATAATAGAGGAAGCAAGATTGAAGGTATGGTTGTATAATGAGGATGTTGGAGTACATGAAATAGTAGAGGAAGAAAGATTGAAGGTATGGTTGTATAGTGAGAATGTTAGAGTACATGAGATAGTAGAGGAAGCAAGATTGAAGGTATGGTTGTATAATGAGGATGTTGGAGTACATGAGATAATAGAGGAGGCAATACGAATATACTATGGGCATGTAATGAGGATGAAAATAGAGAGGATGCCAAATAAAATGTTGGGAATGGATTATGTAGGAAAAAGACCGCAAGGGAGGCCTAGGAAGAGATGGGAGGAGAAGATCACAGTAAGTGTTCAAGTGAGAGGAGAAGAATGGAATAAATTAGAAGGAAGAATGTAAAGGGAGGAAGGATAGAGGAAGATGAAGGAATTTCACTAAACTGACCCGGCCACTGGCTGGAAACAGTTGATGATGAACTGTCCAAGGAAATTTCACTATCTTCAAGACCTGTAATATTCCTCCCTTAGCTAGACCCCAAGCTCGGTGATAGTATAATATCGTCTTGTATCCTCTTTGAGTAGATATGATCAATTTTGCTAAAATATATAGTGAAAAAAAGAAAGCAACTTTTTTTTAAAAAAAACCTTGTTTTTCTTGTTTCTAAGATTCTATGTGATCGGCAAAGCATGTATGCTTCGCGAGGAAACAGCGTGGGTACATAAGATACCCACCAATCTTAGTAACAATCTTGAAACGTTTTCAACCAAGTCTGACAAAAAAAAAAGTAGAAATAAACAATACAGTATGGTTTGTTTTTGTACGAGTGTGGTGTGTCGCGTACCGTATTGAAGTCATTTGTAGTACCATCACGTACGGTACGTGAAGCGGTACACTAACTTTGAAAAAAATATAGAACTACTGGGAAAAATTACATTATTGTGTTTTACTGTTTATTATTTTTATTTATTTGTGATTCACGCACGTCATGTTTTATGGCCCATACGGACTAGTTATATATCAATAAAAATAGTATAAAAATAGCGTATACTTAATGAAATTATATTGAAAGAGTTAAAAAAACATTTGAGTACAATTATTATTATTATTATTATTATTATTATTATTATTATTATTATTAGCACCACGTCTTACTACCCGTTCGGATTATACGCACTTACGCTAATGTGTAATGGTAGGGTGATTGAGAGGTGAAATGAAGGACCTACATTTTAACGTGGAATCCGAACCACGGAGGAGGCCTGGCATTCCCCACATTCACAAGATGTCTTGTCAGAGGTGAAGGAAGGGTTTGGAAATCAGATAAATCTGTGACGGGACCGAGGATTGAACCCCGGCCGCCAGCATAGAAGTCTGACACCTTACCCCTAGACCACCAGGTCACCTACTTGAGTACAATTATTTACAGTAAAGTTATAATATAAATAACCTTATCTGATATGTAAACACGTTACTACATCTATTTTCATGTATTGATACGTCAATTCACGTGATCTTCAGATGAAACTTTTGATATATGATTTTTTTTAAAAAAGGTTCACCTTACTAACATTTTACTATAATTACCCCCAGATTGAAATTTGCACTGAGATCTCACCGTTACCTGCAAACCACACCAGGTGATACTAAAGCCTTTGTCCACATGACCATCGGTGTTGGCTAGAAGCTTCATCACCTCAAAACAAGATCTTAGGTAGTTTTACACTTTATAAAGGTTATTTTAATGAGATCATATTAAAACTAAATATTATGTTAAATTTATATTTTCATATTCTTAAATTTAAAAAATTACAACTAGACACGGGAAAAAAAAATCAGGATACTTGTGTTGTGAAGGCCCTGTAATACTCTGATATTTAAGTTGTATGTTAATATCCTATAATCAACCTATTATGAAATCGCGAGCTAAGAATTTATATTAACAACACACCTAATGCATTTTCATACTAAAACTATCTACAATCCACATTGTAACTTAAAGATTGGGGTTAGCAGATGTTAGCAGATGTAGATGTGTTTTTGCAGTTTTTATAGCATCCCCTTTTTTTCGGATAAATTTTAGAACAAATCTCCGGTAGAAAAATATGAAGTTTAATTTTCTCCCTATGGTGATATCAACAGTTGTTGAATATCTGTCATGAGCATAGCAGCATTATACGAGAAAACTTTTTAAATGAAGAGAAAAAGTTGTCATTAAATTCCAGGACATCCTTGACTGATATTCAACAACTGTTGATATCACCATGTGAAGAAAATAAATGAAAATGTTTAAACTTAAAAAATATTATATTTCTTTTGACAAAAAACTGTTGATATAAAAAACTGATAAAACAATAACCTTTTCTCACGTCCCTTAAACTTACACCTTAAATAAATTTCAAAAATTATTACATATATATATATATTTTTCAATTTATATAATATAATCATATCATTTTTGAAATTTATTTAAGGTGTACATTTATGGGACATGAGAAAAGGTTAGTGTTTTTCATGTTTTTCATTTTTTATATCAAATATATATAATATACATAATTTAGTGTTAAGGTTATATAATTTATTTAAGGTTAGTATTATATTATATATATAAAGATATTATGAAATCAACACTAAAGAAGAAGGAGCCATGATATTTATTCATGAATAACATTATTGATTTTATTTTACTAAACTGAAACATGATTTTTTTTTAAATAAGTCAACTACCGTATCATAGCTGGAAAAAGACCACACAATATAAACTTTTTAACAGACTTAAAAAAAAACACATCCCATATCTTATAATTTTCAACATGATTTGTTTAGCAAATTACCTCTACAAGTAAGAGGGGCAGTCCCCTAATCCCATCTCTGCCACGTCCCTCCACTCTCTTGCCTATTTAAACCCCCCCTCATTCAAAAACTAGTCATGTTGTTTGGTTAACCTGAGGAGGAATCAGACCGGATAGAAAACCCACTCCTTCTATCAAAGACACAAGCTATAAAGCGGCTAGCACTGAGGAAAATATTAGCATATCATATACAATGCCATTTTCGTGGTAAGGGCCTAAATGACAGCAACAATATATGTGCTATCATGTAGCCATAGGTCACGTTCTGTTATCTGCAGCTCTCACTTGATATATAATAATATCAATCATTTAAAAACAATAATAATAAATTAGTAACATTTATCAATTTTAGAACAAAAAGGTTTGTATTTTATAAATAGCCTTTTGTGTGAAAATCGGACCCTAAAGTCCTTATAGCTAAGAAATCAGGAGGAAATATGTTGTTCTTTTGGTTGTTATTATTATTATTATTATTATTATTAGCACCGCGTCTTACTACCCGTTCGGGTTATACGCACTTACGCTAATGTGTAATGGTAGGGTGATTGTGATATGAAATTAAGGACCTACAGTTTTACGTGGAATCCGAACCACGGTGAAAGCCTGGCATTCCTCACATTCACAAGATGTCTTGTCAGAGGTGAAGGAAGTGTTTGGTAATCAGATAAATCTGTGCCGGGACCGAGGATTGAACCCCGGCCGCCAGCACAGAAGTCTGACACCTTACCCCTAGACCGCCAGGTCACCCCTTTTGGTTGTTATTTGGTATCGAGAATTATTATTTTTATTTCCACTAGTGTACCAGTGGGCGTTGGACTAATATTTAACATGGCCATCATTAACTATGAGGTTGGTGTTCGAACCTCGATCGAGTGCATTTGTAGGGGAAAAGGAGGAGTGAAAGTTTCTATAAATTATTTACACCATGTCTTTTAAATCTTTTACATCCTATATCCAGGTTAATGCTTGTACAACTAATACAGAATAACTTATTCATCTTTACCTCTTAGATTAAGTTTTTAGTAACCATTGTTTTAAACTTAACACAATTAAAAATATATATTTTTTATTCCCACTCCCTTTTAATTTGTGCTTGACTGACTAAAATACACGTAAAAGTTTATTATCTTAAGATTGGTTAACATAATATATTGATAAATACAATTTTAGAAACCATTTCTGCTCTATTTTGGCCCTTCAATTCTCCCTCTACTCTTTTATCCTCCAAGAGATATCTGTAGTTTCGCTACTCTATAACCCATTTCAATGATTGGCTATCGGTAAACCTTACCATGCTCCCGTTCTTTGAAGCTGAAATGGACTAGGCCTTCATATGGTCATTTGAGGCCTGGGGCTGCTTGAAGTCCCAAACTACAACTTTTTTTTTTTCGTTAAGGGCAATTAGCAAGATTGTAGACGTCAAAACTAAACGGAGAAGTTGAAATGCATCGAGGGAAAAACATACACACTAAAAAAAAAAAAA
>CABEEJ010000625.1:129285-144255 GCA_901482245.1 Timema douglasi
TCTCCCCCCTTTCCCTACTGACATAATAAAGAGTGGTTGTAGGTGAAGGGTGAAAAGGAAGATTATCTTGGACAGAATATATATATATAAGTAGTTCCAGAAAAGAACACTTGACAGCAATCGATACTTCCTCGCTCACATAAGCGGCCGCTTAACTACGATAGGAGACGACAGCCTTAAGATCTACTACGGTTACCAGTATGTAAATACTACCAATTCCAACATCTTAACGCCCACAGTACAGCTGCCACTTATAATTTACCCCCCACCCTTTCCTCGACAACACAACCTGCCCCCAAACGTACAAGCTTGTTCTTTCAAATGTGATGATCTTTTATTTAAATTATTTCGGAGACGTTAAGGTTCTCAACTATGTGATTACTTAATAAAAATAATGCAAATGAATGGAAGGAGAAATTGTGTATTAAGCTGTCTACAGGATGAAGAGTCAGGAATAAACAATTTAATCCACTTCACCTGAAACGTTATGATCAAATTTAATTAAGTCCCTGTGGGGGCTACCGATAGTGCTGTGAAGTCTTGGAGATTTATAATTAGTTTTTATTTTTGGTGATGGATTTAATATTAAAACTGATTTGTTGCTTACTTAGCTCACGTTTAAGGATCCACGACTGTCTTGATATACTCGTATTTTTCTTCATGAATGATATTTCAATTCGAATGAGCTGTTTTAATTGCGAGGATAGTCTCATCACAAATACATTTAACTGTAATACATTTGAACGAAATAGTATTAAAACCAATGACAGTTTGAATTAAATAACAGATAAAGTTAAATCAACTGACAGAAAGACTGGTGAACCAAATAGCCAATAAAAAAAATTAAAATTTATTTAAATAATAGTGGGAATGAAAGCTGTAAAGTTAACATTTAAAACAAATGACATTGGAATTTAAAAAATAATTGAAATTAAAGTAAATGACAGTTAACCTTATAGAGACGTGAACCAAAAGGAAGTTTGAACAAATTACAATTAAAACCAATTAGAGTTTAATAAAGGAATATTTGAAACTCAAGTCAATGACAGATGAACTTCAAGACAGGAAAACTTAAGTGTAATTTAAACAAATAACAGTTTAACTTAAATGTCTGGTGAACCAAAGATAGATAAAAAAAACTCCCTACTCCCTAAAAGTCCAAATATTTCGGATTATATTTTAAAAGTAAATATTCAATAAAACATTGCTACAATTCCAGCTTAAGGCAATTGGCCCATCTCATTTCGCGTGGAAGTGCAGAGCCATGGGGAAAAAACGGTTACTCTCAAGAATATTTTTTTTTTTCCAGTTTTTTTTCCGGAAACGGTTTCTTCAAGAATAGAAGTATGTTGATTAAGTTATGATTTTTACATACACACCTCCTCTATAATTTTAACATTGATCAAATATCGATAAAATTGAAATATTTCAATAAAATCTGCCGGCTCCATAACAAACTACAAGAAAATGTAACAATTAATAAACATCGATACATTATTTTAGAAGGGGTGTTGAAAATATTAACATACGCATTTCACTCGTTCTCAAGAAACTGATATTTACAAACTTTTGGTTTTACCGCAAGACCTGTCTGATAGCTGGCGCCATCTACGGTTTCGGTGATCCATCTGTTCTTGTTGACGCGGAAGGTTACTTTGGTCGGTTGTGAAGCCCCCACCCCTCCTTTCACCCTCCCAACCACCTCCTCACAAAAAAAGTTTTAGACTTGCACTCGACAGGGCCGAGGGCCTCGAGTACTCCAATATGAAAACTACAGGAATTAGAGAGATGAGTAATATGATTACTGGTGCAACATTGTCGTTACATGCCTACGCACTGTTGGCTCAGTAGCATGTATTAGATAGATAGGGAGCTTTTGGATACTATCTGGCCCTGTTAATAATTATCTCGTCACTCAGTAGAACACTCATTGAATGTGTCGTGTCGTGGAGTGTTGCCAGGGTAAGCAGAGCTAGTTTAAACTGTACCTGTGAATTGTTATCATCACTCAGTAGAACACTCATTGACAGTGTCGTGTCGTCGAGTGTTACCAGGGTAAGCAGAGTTAGTTTAAACTGTACCTGTGAAATTGTTCTCATCACTCAGTAGAACACTCATTGTCAGTGTCTTGTCATGGAATGTCACCAGGATAAACAGAGTTAGTTTAAACTTTACCTGTGAATTGATCTCTTCCCTCAGTAGAACACTCATTGGCCAGGTATCAACGGACATACATTTCCATGTGAGGTGTGTAGAGCAGAGAATAATATGTTGGATTCATAAAATGGAGTAGAACATTTACAACAAGATCTACTTACCCTTGAAACACTCCATACAACACTAAACCACACTAATTAAATTAAGAGTGTTAAACAGCTTTTTTTTTTGTCAAATAAAATAGATCGGTCAGTGTGTGTAGATTAAACATACTAAGTTTATTCCTTAGACTTGATAGCGTTCCAGACTCAAGGTGTCCGGGGCAATTTCCCCTTTTGTCGTCTTCCCCTTCTCTACACTATTCTCTATCTTTGTTAAGGACCAGGTGAAATGTTTAGTGTCCACCACACACAGTACGATTTGGATAATGAAGGGATTAGCGAACCTATTGTTGAAATTTACAGAAGTTACAAAAACAATCTTTATAGAAGTGAGACACCTTTGCTCAGTCTTTAGATCTCTGCTAAAAGTCTCGGGTTTGGTTACCAGTACGGTTGATAAATTGATAATTTGTTATCTTGGAGTTTGCCCCTTTTATATTGATAAATTAACGGTTGGGTAGCCAGGTGTTGTGTTTGTTCTATATGATATCATAAAGTCCAGACATATTGGCAAATAGACAGAAATACAAATATAGGCAAATCTACGAAAATATACATGTTTTTAATACATAAAACATAAACATAGCTATAAGCTAATACTAGGACATTAAATGACATTACCTTTCATGTTCAATGTGTTTTCCAGCTTTGCTTGGTGGGCTTTTTTTGCTTTTTTTTTTATTGCTTTTACATATGTGTCCATATTTTATGGCCAACCTGTATATTTAAGAACTGTCAGTTCAGAAAGTGCATGTTAAATTTCTCAAACTTTTTTTTAATATAAATGTTCATACGTCAAACCATGTGATCTTTAGCTGGCACTTTTGATACAGATTATCAATACCTATAAAATAGACTAATACCAACAATATAGTAAAATTCTACCCATGCTACCAACCTCAGTGGCAGAAAGTTCCAAGGCGTCAAACTCATGCTATACAGGCCTGCTGATAACGGGAAGATTGGGGTTCGAATACAGGTTAGGTTTACTTAGGGTGGTTTTCCTTAAATGGTTTTCCACTCTCACTCCACACAAATGTGGGCATATTACCATTTAAAATGATTCCTTCCTCATTTCTACTCCATCATCATATATGCGTAGAACCTGAACAAGTAGTAAGACCCTCCTCGGTGGCGTAGTTGGCTAACGCGCTAATCGTGATGAGCTCGACTGCCGAGGACGGGGAGATCAAGGTTCGAATCTCGGTCGGGTGAACTGGGGGTGGTTTTTCCTAAATGGTTTTCCACTCTCCCTCTATGCAAATGCGGGTTCACTTCTTCTAAATTCAACCTTATCAATCCCTAACACATTAATTTAATTATAACATAGGCATATAACCCGAACGGATAGTGTGAACGGTGCTAAAAAAAAAAGACGATCTTGGCCACGGTAATAAAAAAAAATTACAACCATTTTTACCACAAGGAGTTTGTATTATCTTAAGTTCCCTCCTAACATATTATTACTGAGAGTAGAACCAGTTCAAATTAAGAGTTTCAAACTTCTATGACGGTTGAAAATAGCACAGTCTATTATTATGTCAACTATGAAAGAGCCATTCATACACGGACATTTTTTGACCTGACAAAAATTTATCTGGTTGTGGTTACGCCCCTTTTTACCAATGCAACCCCTCCAGTCAAACAAACATAAAACTCGGCTATAGAGTCGTCCCCAAATCAAATAATAATTAGAAGAGGCTAAATAATCACTTTCTATAGTACGCGTCACCTTAATCCTTCCATGACGTCACACACGTATCAATTTATACTTTTCAAGGGAATATACACTTCTAGGAACTTAACCGTTGTATCTCTTAACTCAATATGGAGTTAACTCATGCTAGCTCATTTAACTACCAACGTTGTAACTCTTTAAGCTAGAACTTTCTAGAAATTTGGTATTGTTAATTATTATTCTTTTATATGCATATTAGGTTAAAGTCTTAGTATCCGCAAGGCTGGAGTTGTGTTAAGTATTACTGCTTTACCTTAAATCAATAACTGCTTACAATTTAAATTGCCGTTGCGTTGAGGCAGACGTGTCTTTGTAGTAGAATGTGTTCTACTTTAACGAGCTACATCCTTTCTAATATAGACACAACCATACTTGTCATGGTTGCATATCAAACCAAGGTGATTCACACCTAACGCTCCCAATTTAGGGCAACAATGTATAAAGTAACAGATATAATTCCCATCGATAAACTTTGGGTGACCTGGCGGTCTAGGAGTAAGGTGTCAGACTTCTGTGCTGGCGGCCGGGGCTCAATCCTTGGTCCCGGCACACATTTATCCGATTACCAAACCCTTCCTTCACCTCTGACAAGACATCTTGTGAATGTGGTGGGGAATGCCAGGCCTCCACCGTGGTTCGAATTCCACGTTAAACCGTAGGTCCTCCATTTCATCTCACAATCACCCTACCATTACACATTAGCGTAAGTGCGTATAACCCGAACGGGTAGTAAGACGCGGTGCTAATAATAATAAATAATAATAATAATAATAATAAACATTGGAACGTTTTGTATAAAATCTCGTCAAACAATTTGTACTACTTTCGGCTTGTTTGTATTTAAATAAACTGATTTGTTAAACTTGTATATCTCTCACATGTGTGATCTTTCCCATCCTTCTTTGTATATCTTTGTAACTGTATTTGTCACTTCTTCTATAAGACAGGAGAAGTGGCGATACACAAACATTTTCTTCTTTCCTTCAAGTCATCCAATATTTGAATCCTCCTCCTTCCTAAGCTCCTCTTTCCCTTAACCTTTCCTTCTATGACGTCGTGTAGAAGACGGTTCTTCCTAAGGATGTGTCCGATCAAGTTTGTTTTGCACCGAAGAATCACATACAAAATGGTTCTCTTCCCAGCCATCTTCTTGGGACTACTTCATATATCACCCTGTCTGTCCACCTGATCTTCTCAAGTCTTCTCCAGTGCCACATTTCAAAGCTCTACAAATATTTATTTTCCGACTTCCTAAAATTCCAAGTCTCTGCTCCAAATGTCGCATTTCATCAGTTTCTTTCTTAGTTCCAGACTCAACTCGCTGGTCATCAGTAACCTCTTCTTAATGAAATCTTTCTTGGCTATGTCGATCCTCGACATAGATTCTTTATTGTGACCAACAAAAAACTGCAAAAATACAAGACCTTAGCTCAGGTCCACTTCCTTTCGGCTGTAAAAACTTTCTCAACAAACAATTTTTTTTAATTTTTTTTTCTTCTGTTTAGCCGTTTTTAAACTATTGAAAAATGAACTTATGAAAGTAACATTTGAATGTTTCTTTTTTCTGGAAGCAGCCTCTGTAGTATAGTAATTTTCAAATGAGAGATTCTAAAATGCAGCGCTATATTCATAAATAAAATGGTGAACCAGATTAGACAAGGGCAGGCTGTTGATGACGTCATACAAACCCTTCTTTTCGGTTGTGTTCATGCACTCTTTACAAAGATAAAACGTTTAATTTTGAAACTAATATTTTGTATGGCTCCTTTCTGAGCTATAAAAAAACTTTTAATTGGGGGTGGGGGTCAGTTATAAGAATATATAAGTGGTGAGTATGATACTTTTGAATTTATTATTTCATGTACTATAATACTTATTGTTACCAAAACCACAAAACATAAAATATAAAGTTTTATTAACAAATTTTGTTAATTCAATAAGTTAAGAAAAATATCAATATCACAGTGATCTTTAAGGAAGTGTTGTTAGAATCGCTTAATAACACTTTTTATTGATAGTATAGTATTAGTAAGCAAATAATAAATATTTCTGAATAAGTTGCCATTAGTGACGTTCAGTAAAGTTTGCAATAACAATCGTCTGCAGCTGTCACTTAACACCTCTGCTACAGCAAATAGGGTGTAGCTTCCAATTCAACAAGTAAAGTCCGTTCTTGTTTTTTGAAAGGCCTTTTTCCCTACCAGAAATCTATTATATAGTAGGATATTGGTAGGATAAAAGACCTTTCAGAGAGTTGTTCCTACCGTGAATGGAGTATATACAACGTCGTTAAATAAATGTTTCAAGTTAAAAGTTAAAGCCGTTCTATTGTGCCAGTCTCTGCCTCCCGAGCTAAGTCAAGTCCTACCTCTGGCGCATGCGCGGTGGGAGTTGTCCTTTCATCGCTGTCACGGTCAGCTCCTTGATTGTCATGTCACCACTTTTTATGGTTATTGTAAGGTTATCATTTACTTTTCAGGGGGAAGCTGCCGCCGAGTGACAGGCATAGGTAAATTCTAGAGCTACATGGATTCAAGAGAATAGGAGTAGTCGCCTTTGTGTTGCGTTCACTCTTTACTTACAGTCTTACGTTCTAGAAATTTAAGAGCAGATGGGTTTTCCACGCCAACTTGGGTACACTTCCTATAAAATAGGTTTTTATCATCCTAACACACTGACTTTTTTTTTATAGCACCACGTCTTACTACCCGTTCGGGTTATACACCTATATACTAATTACATGCATGGTTTTAGGGATTAGGAGGGTTATATTTAAAGGAAATGTACCCACGTTTCCGTGGAAGGAGTATGGGAAAACATTAGATAAATACCCCCCTCAGTACACCTGACCGAGATGTGAACTTCAATCTCCCCGTCATCTTTAGTATAGTCTACTGCGAGAGTAGCGCGTTAGACCATGCTGCCACCAAAGCGAGTATTGGCGTAATTAATACATATAGGGTATGTGTAAAATTATTCTCATAAGAATTTGATCTCTTGAACTTTAGTTGATATAATCAAATTTCAGAAAAAGCGCTTTATATTGAATGCCAACTTTTTTGCTGTAAGCCTATACATTGATACAAATTTAACTTTATTATTATAGTGATTTGTAGATATTTATAATATCTATCAAAAGCGACAGCTCCATACCATATTATTACGTATGACTACATTCTTCATATGTAATTTAGATACCGGATAAGGCCCTACCAATAAAAAGTTGACTGTAGTTACTATTTAAATAGTAGGACATACATAAAAAAGATAATTTTCCATTGCCCTATTTTTTATATTCGTGCTATTGGACAGTGTCAAAAAATTAGGTCTATGGAAGCATTAATATAATAATGAGAGTGAAAAGATACAGTGCATGAAAATAATGTATTAACTTTTCACAGTTGGAATCTAAAGTTTAGGAAAAATTGTGAACGAGCTAAAAATACTCATCAATACTGTATCTATGATGATGTATCAGCTTGATATACTTTATATTTTACTTTTTATGGACTGGCTTGACTAAAATTTGTTTATTTAATATAATTTACAAATCACATTAACTTATTTGGCAAATCGAGGACATAGTAAGTCCGAAACAAATGGTCACCTTAACATATGCACCTTACTTTAAGTTAAGTAAGGGATTAAAAAAAACGTTAGGTGGGGTCAGTGGTTGTGAAAGGATTCGAAATTTCCCGTATTCATTCAACAGGGATTAACGATTCCATCTAACCAGCCATCACGGATAACCGTAGATTGTTACGGCTATCTTCCTCTACCCTTCCACAATTCTTCTTCCTCCTTTAATGGCTTCCATTCTTTTCCTCTCACTAGCACACTTTCTTGGCCTCCCTTGCGGTCTTTTCCCTACACACTTCTTCTCCATCTGTCTCCTCGGTACTATCTCATTTTACATTCTCTTTATGTGACCATAGGATACTATCTCGGCTTTGCTTCCTCTACTATATCATGTACTACCACTCTTTACCAGATTTCTTCACTCCTAATACTCTTTCTTCTCGTGAAAGTTAACGCTCTCCTGAAAAACTTAACTCTCATTGCCTCCCCTTTCATATTCCCTTAAACATTCAATGTCCATGTTTCAGCTGCATATGGGACTATGAGTACAAAGTAAACTTACAAATTGTTCATGGTGTGTGTTGTCTCGCTCTCGTTCATCCAAGCTTGTGCTATGATAGAACGGTTTGTAAGTGAGGAATAGCCGAGGGTTGGGAGGCACGGATAAAAGAATACATGGCTATAAATATGCGGCACGGTTCCCTTCTCTCTCTTCGTTTCTAACTCTGCCTCTATAAACATGTCGACGTTATTTAAACGGACAACAAGAGTCTAATTATTATCTTGGATCTTCTCTCTCAACACGGTAGTTTTCATCTGTAGCGTTTTGTTTTCGACAAAATGGTCACGTGGCTTTTCAGGCTACCTGCCTGTGTTTGACGTCCGTTTGGCTGTCAACAAGTTCAACTTGTTCTGTAGACTGCACCTTTTCGATCTGTGAAATTTACTTGGACCTAGTAAGAAAGCTTGAATCAGTTGGTAGTGCGTCTGCCCTAGAAAATCAAGAGTACCCTGTTCGCTTCCCAGCACGGATGAAAAAAATAATTGTAAAAGTGAGTCTTACTATTGTTATTGCTATACATTAATGACAGAAGAACCGGGTGTTGTATTTGTTCTTTATTTAGTTAGTTTGTAAATCGTGGGTTTATAGACACATTTAGCTCAGGAAGAGAAAAAATTTACCATTTTTAATATTTTACTTGGATCTAGAGTTTGATGTATTGACCTAATCAACATTTGATTATTTTTACTAAAGTAACAGGCTAAAGAAGGTCTGTTTTAAGAAAATGCACCAACATCAGCTTTAAAATGAGAGCTGAATTGTGGAATAAGGCTCATATGAATTTACCGGTTGAAATCAAACTGTGTCCTTCCGACATAAAGTCAAACGTGATAGCTATTCATCTATTATTAATATTATTATTATTATTATTATTATTATTAGCACCACGTCTTACTACCCGTTCGGGTTGTACGCACTTACGCTAATGTGTAATGGTAGGGTGATTGTGAGATGGAATGAAGGACCTACAGTTTAACGTGGAATCCGAACCACGGTGGAGGCCTGGCATTCCACACATTCACAAGTTGTGATTAATACACGTCTTGTCAGAGGTGAAGGAAGGGTTTGGTAATAAGATAAATCTGTGCCGGGACCGAGGATTGAACCCCGGCCGTAAGCACAGAAGTCTGACACCTTACCCCTAGACCACCAGGTCACCTATTCACCTATTCCAGCATGCGTATTCATTCTTTCAAAATTACATTTAAAGGAAAAATATTATATATATTGTCGAAGTTTTATTTTATTTTTTACACAATGTACGTGACATTCTGAAGAAAGCTTATATTAGTAGGCTCCATCAGCTATGACAGGACACCTAACACTAGACACCCAATCCTAATTGAAAGAGTTTAAAAAAAATTGAGTTTATTTTTGATTGATTGACACTCAAACGTGGATAAAGTCCATTTGTTGTGCTGTTGGTATTCGTGAAGGATCAAACGCATAAATTATATTCCGTACACTTTAAAAAGTTTTTGTCCAAATAGGAATGTTCAAAACATCATTTTGTAAGGATGTTGAGGCAGTATTTAACACTTTATTTTGAATTATATTCTCACTAGATGATAAAAAAAATTCAAACACTAAAGAGTTCAATAATAATTCATATTAATTTTACAACGGACAGGATTAACTGTACCGAGACAAAGATACTTTGGCCACGGACGTTACACGCATGTTTCATGTTCGTTGAATGAGATATAAATATTTACGAACTTAGTATTTTATATTAACAGCTCTATACGTGCTAGTAACTGTAAGCTTTAAAAATCTACTCTCCTCTCTTTTTATATCCCCCCTTCCCATTCTTCTTAAAAAAAAAACCTATGTCAAGTGAGCAAGTTTAACCACTCAACACTGTAACATATTTGGTGGTCCGTTTTAAATGGTAGGGGGTAAAAAAAAAAATTCGCGGTAAATGCTTATGAGAAAGTTTGCGTTGACATGATCTTCTAACTTTATTTTTCCCTTACTAGTCTTTTTTTTTATGTCTACGTATGTAAAAAGAAATTTATCACGCTTACAATTTTATGAAGGTGGTCTAAGTGTTTTTTTTTTGTTTTTTTTAGATGTGGGTTTGTAAATTGAAAGGGAAACGTTTGAGACTGAAAAATCTGGTAGCTTTACTATGTTTGGATGGCTCTTCCGTCATTTTGTAAGAGCGAATTAGAAGCTCTGGTTGAGAAAAAAAAAATTGCAGACCACTGAGCATAAGATTTACCCTTTGAGAATTTATTAAAATATTAGAAAAAACTCATTCAAATTGAGTTATATGAAGTATTTTTTTAAAAACAAGGATGAAAAGTATTTAAGTTCGTTTTTTTTTTATAGGAGAGGCCTTTTCTGACAACAGGGAAAGACACAATATCTACTTTTCACCTATTCATACGTCAAGTCATGTGATCTGCAGCTGTCAATTTGGATAGATACTATCAACATCTATAATACATTAAGATGTTGTCAATATTTGCAGTAAAAAAATATGTTTTTATTTTATAAAATTATCTTACTTTTAAAAATTGGACTATATCGGGTCGTTAACCAATTAGATATCCGCATCAGTGGCCACGTGTCTAAATGTAAGGCTCGTCTTCTCTGGTTTGTCAGTGACTGAGGGACTGAGTTCAAATCCCAACTGGGGTTACTTATAATGTTCTAGCAACAGAATTTACACCCTCTCTCCCCCCACTTCCAAAGGAATGCGTGTACACTTTAGTTTATTTATTACCTACTAATTAATACCCCATTAGCTTAACTAAATGTGGATATCCCGGGATGAATTTAAGACGCTATGAAATTAAATATATTTTGGGGATACATGTAGTACAACTTATCTGGGCTATCGAGTAGACTAGAGATGAGGAAGATAGTATAATCAAGAGGAAATTTACCATTATTTTCGTGGAGGGAAGAGTGAAAACCGTAGAAAAAAAACACCAGGTAAGGATTTGAGCCCTGTCTCTTCGTAGCCGACAAACTAAACACTTCAACCATTCGCCTTCATGACTGTCCAACTCTTACCTCACATACAGTAAGCAGCCAGAGGACATCCTGATGAAGAAGCTATGAGAACAGCTCCCTACCAGAGTACAAATCTTACCTCACACACAATAAGCAGCCAGAGGACATCCTGACGAAGAAGCTATGAGAGCAGCTCCCTACTAGAGTACAACCCCTACCTCTCACACAGTAAGAGCAGCCAGAGGACATCCTGACGAAGAAGCTATGAAAGTAACTCCCTCTAGAGTAAAACTCATACCGCTCACACAGTAAGGCCGGTATTACACTATCACATTTTTCTTTGATCAAAGAAATATATGTAATATATTTCTTTGATCAAATATATGATAAAAGAATTTAACGCCGTCTTTGATCAAAGATGTGTTATTACACTACATCACATTTCTGTTACAGTCGCTACAATATATGTTATTAAAATAATTGATTCCAATGGTTTAATTCCAAGTGCAGCGACTGTGAGTGATATTGTGAAAATCTCATTGCTGCTTGGAACTAAAAGAAAACCTGTTAAGTTATTGTGGATTCTACTTTGGGTTGGGAGACGAAATTCAAGAGGGATTAACAGTTGCCTGCTAAAGGAACTTCAAACTGAAGATCCAGAATCTTATCAAAAACATTTACGCATGAACTGTGAAACTTTTAAATATTTGGTAGCAAAAGTCACTCCATTAATTAAAAGAAAAAATACACACCTAAGAAATGCTATGACTGATTCGCACATGCAGGATAATCTTTCAGGTGCCATTTTCTTTGATCAAACCTTAGAGCATGTTCTATAACGAAAATATGTGATCAAAGATTTGTAAAATATTTCTGTGATCAAAGATCTTTGAGGAGTCGTCTAAGTTACATTACATTTTCTTTGATCACAGATCTTTGTTCAAAGAAATTTGACAGAAATGTGATAGTGTAATACCAGCCTAAGAGCAGCCAGAGGACATCCTGACGAAGAAGCTATGAGAGCAGCTCCCTACCAGAGTACAACTCTTACCGCTCACACAGTAAGCAGCCAGAGGACATCCTGACGAAGATGTGACGAGAGCCACTCCCACCACCCTCCTCTCTTCTCATTGCGAAGTCTCCTAGAATCGTCGGTTCCATCCCGTCAGTTTGTATCAGACCCTGGGGTGCGTACGCCTAGCTACCGGTGTCTCGCTGACCTACATTGAGTATCACATTTCTCAAGAGCAGAGGGCAGCCTCCTAGGCCGGCGTGAAGCAATCTACTCCGAGTACTACTTCTCTGGGAATAGCATTTGTTCGGTTGTTTTATGTCATTGATGTTGTTTGTTGCGTGAATATTATTTGGTTTGTTTGTTTTACAGAGATTAAATTAAGGTGGGGATATACGGAACACAGTTTAAGGGCAGGTTCTTTGCAGATTATATGGCAACACTTTCTGTGCCAAAGTAAATCAAAATATTTCTCCAGTAGAAACAAAGCTTAATTTTCTTCTAATGGTGATATCAACAGTTTTTGAATATCTGTCAAAAGTGTCCTAGAATGTTAGGACAATATTTTTCTCTTCATTTAAAAAGTTTCTCATATAATGCCACTATGCTCGTGACAGATATTCAACAACAGATTATTGATATCACTATGAGAAGAAGATTGAACTCAAGGTTTATACTTGATAGATCTTTTGATTTACTCTGGGCAAAATATGTTTTGCTATAAAATTTTTTTTTTAAATTCAGCCCATAGATCGTTTTCACTACATCCTCACTTTAAACTATTTACAGTAGCCCCGTGACTTCTTTGGTGCTGACTGACAGCTCACAGCTGTCAGCCGATGACCTTGAGAAGCTACCAGAACAAATTATGTATCCCTAGTTCCCTACGGTATCCCTACGCTGAGCCATATGATCTTTAAAAACATGTGCTTAGCAGCTGTCATTTCTGACAGTCAAAATGTAGGTATGTACCTAAATGTTGATTGTCAGAAGTCAGCTGAATTACGGGATCGTCCCGGCCTATCCGGGATGGTTGGTAACCCTAGTAATAAGACGTGGAGGGGGAAAAAATGTAAAATCTGAATATCTACTTATTCACATAACTTTTTATTTGTCTGTGTTTCGAGTATTATCACCCTTGCAGGTTAACTACAGCTTACACTAATTTGGATAGAGGTCAAGAAGGTATAATTTGGTGAAAAGTGCATCAACACTCGTCATATAAACCGCATTAAATGAACTACATCTGAATAAACCTGAATATTACTCGAACCCCAACCATTATTGGTAAAAAGCAGACAAGACGCTCTCCCCACACCTTTGTCTATGTGATCACCGGTACGATTAGTATTAAATAACCATTAGCATAGTAATCAATAGTGTATTTTTAAGCTCATAATAAAAATCAGATATAGATGGGTTAATTAATTTTAATTTATGTTAATTTGGGTGCCATTTCAAACCTCTTTGTCTGCCCAATAGTGCTACACCTGTTTTTAAAAAACACCTGAAAATGTGCATTACATAACAACGCCTCACTCCCTAGTGTATCTCATTTTATAAAGTACGTAGTTCAATATTTTTTTGTAGCTTTTAAAATGGCTGACACCTGCATTAAAAATGCTCTGAAATGTTTGTAGTTTAATTGCAAGTCATAAAGGTAGAACTTTTGGGCATATTTATATATCCATGTCACCCATACAGTGCATGTACACATACAATATATTAAAGATGAGGGATTCATGTAGGAAGGTCCTTCTAGAAAATACAAACTTATTTAGGTCAATAAGGATAACATTTTCCTAGGGATGGGCCCTTGAATCATTAAGAATATTCTAGATTCAAGGATTCGAGACTCAATAATGTTCAAGCTAAATTTGTTCTAGATTTTTAATACCGATTATTGATAGTCCAGAACAGATTATAATTATAGGGTAAACTTAACAGCCTAACTCCAGACAAGATATTTAACACTTAACTGAATGGATGAATCTTATGATGAATGAATCATATTGAATAAGGTTAGAATGTAATTGTTATTTCATATTATTCTAATAATGTATAAGATTGACACTAGCTCTTATGTTCTTAATTTTGTCCAAAATTTGTATCCGGGGTTCGAAATTAAATTGGAGATTCGGATTCGTAAAATAGCGTATTCTACCCAACCTTACTTTTTACTATATTATTATTATTGTTATTTTATTGTTATTGTTAGTATAATTCATAAGTTACAGAGATAACATGAGCTGACATATGAATCTGAAAACCCGTTTATACGAATCCCGTTTAATCCAGACCAACTTATTGACTAGAAATATAAGTCATATTAAAATTAACTGAAAATTTCCTATTACAACCATCTGCTGAACATTTCAGTACATTAGCGATACAGTTACTGTTAAAAAGTAGAGCAATTGGCCCTCAAGAAATCATTAAATTATTTTATAAAAAAAAAAATTTATTAATAATATAATAATAATAATAGTTATTAATATATATGGTGACCTGGCGGTCTAGGGGTAAGGTGTCAGACTTTTGTGCTGGCGGCCGGGGTTCACTCCTCGGTTCCAGCACATATTTATCTGATTGCCAAACCCTTCCTTCAGCTTTGACAAGACATCTTGTGAATGTGGGGAATGCCAAGCATCCACCGTGGTTCGGATTCCACGTTAAACTCTAGGTCCTCCATTTCATCTCACAATCACCCTACCATTACACATTAGCGTAAGTGCGTATAACCCGAACGGGTAGTAAGACGCGGTGCTAATAATAATAATAATAATATGTTTTTAAT
>CABEEJ010000625.1:145497-156516 GCA_901482245.1 Timema douglasi
GGGGGGGGGGGGGGGGTCCTTATAAAAACCCTATATACCAACATCTAGCCCGATAAGTGGTTTCAGCTCGAAGCTGAAATACAGACACAAAGATGGTATCGAAAAAACCATTAATCCGGTTTCAGGGGTCATTAAAAGTCTATCTTAATCAAAATATCGATTTCAATTTCTTTGACGCTCACAATACTTCTCAATCCTAGGGCTCAATAACCAGTAAAAAAAAAATCGGTTCACGACACACAGTTTGGGAACCACCACACTATATTATGTAAAGCCTCCGGTGTATGGGTAGAGATGGTTTGAGGGGAAGGGAGGGGTCGCAGGTAGGGACTACATCCAAGCACACACCTCGTACGGAGCCGACCTCCTAAAAGGGCGTGCAGAAGAGACCCGACAAACTCACAAGGGTTGCTGTCACGATATGACTCCCCCACACTCTTTGGTTGATTTGCTATTCCATCAGCGGCGTCCCAGGCTACAGAGCGGATCCGGAAGTGTTCGACGCTAGTCTATTCAGAGAGCATACGTGGTAGCTAAACAGCAACTCCTTTTTTTTTTTGTAAAACCTCCACAAGGATAGGTGCCTGTCCCTCAACTTTACGTCCCTGAATATAAACCTAAGGGATCTGCCTAATATAAAGAGAAATATCCCTACACTTATCGGGAACTACCTTTCTGAATCAACAGATACGGTCACGATAGCTGGATCTAGCAAAAAGTGTACATTATATAAATAATGACCGGCGTGGGTAATGGTAAATCAAGCTTTTTTTCTCAGAATTTTTATTAATTGGTGTGTGAATATCACATGTTTTCACATAAGTTTAAATCTTTTTTTTTATTGTGTACAGAGTCAAAGAAAAGGTGTAAATTCTGTAAAAGTTAATGAATTTGAAAGTGCCAAGAACATGTCATGGAATTGTTGTATAGAATCAGGGAAAATTGGTGTAGTTGGATATCCATGGGGGATAAATTTCTTAGTTACAATCCTATTAAATAAATCATTGTCTTGTCTTTTGTTATATATACTCTTATTACATTCACCGTAAGGTGGGCGTGTAGGGAATTTGAGTTAAAGAAAGTGTTTTTGCAGTATTTATGAAAAAACAAAATTTTTTTGAACAAAATAAATCAAATAATTCGATTAGTAATATATAGTTTAATCTTCTTCACATGGTGATATCAACAGATGTTGAATATATGTAAAGAATATAGCAGCATTAAACTAGAAACTTTTTTAAATTACAATTAAATGTCATTAAATTCCAGGACACCCTCGACAGATATTACGGAAATGTGATCACCATTTGAAGAAAATTAAACTTTAGGTTTCTAATCGAGAATTATTTGATTTATTTTGACTACAAAAAAAAAGGGAGTTTATCAAACACAAGGGCTTATTTAAATACTCATCTCTCGTTCATCAATCCCGACTGCAAAGTTATGGTATTTGAGCCAGGTATTGTAAAGGATTATTAGCTGCCTTGCTGGGGGCGCTCTTTACTACAATACTGTTATAGAAACATTGAAAGAACCTGAACATCTATGTTCACCAAATATAATAAGTATCACTTTTAAACCTGGTTCAGTGGCCGTGCGATCTAAGGCTTCACTCTCGCAATAGACTATACTGCCTATTACAGAGAGATCGTTGTTCGAATACTGATTGGGTGTACAGGGGATAATTTCTCCTGAATGGCTTTTCCCTCTCACTCCACGCAAATGTGGGTGCAATTCATCTCACATTTAACTTACTGGCAAATTAGCACATTTACGTACATCCTAAACACGTAGACTTAGTAGGACGTGGTGCTAAAAAAATAATTTCAATTAACAAAGACGTCAATAAATATATATATATATATATATATATGTTTATGTATAAAAAATTGTTGAGTTAGTAAAAAATGATTCAGATAAAATATTTTTATTTTTAAAAGTGTTTCAACTTTACAATCATAAGTTATTATTATCTCAAATAGTTATGTAGATATGATCAAAATTTGACCTTTCTGCTAGTGTGAGATACCCTCATAATCCCTATAAAGGGAAAATAAGAATCACCATTTTGTTTGAAATGTTAAACAGTACCTATATTCAAAACTTAATCAAAATCATTATAGTGGATTTTGATAAGATCGACTTTTTGTGTTTTTTTAACGCAAGTAAACCACCCCTAACTTTAAGCTTGGATATTTTATTCAAATAACTATTTCTAATACTCGTATTAATACCATATATACCATATTTTAGCCATATCGGTTAAATTGTTTGGTCTCTACGCCAAGATACAAAGAGAAGGTATCGTGAAAATAACCGATTTGGTTTCAGGGGGATCATGAAGAGTAGATATTTACCATAAATCTCAGGTTTGATTTAAAAACAAACAATTCGTTCAGAGGCCATTGGTGAGCACCAAATTTAATTACTCTTTTATTGTTATATTTCCACGGTGACCAGCTACCCGTCCAGTTTGAAAAAAATTAAATGATGCTTATAGAGTAAGGATGAGGAAAGTAGATTACTTTTATAAAATACGTTTTAAGCATTTAATTTTTAAAATCAGTGTCATATGTCACAGGATCAATCTTGTCGCCAATTTTTTTTTTAAAATAAATTAAAGCAATTGTTTATGGAAAAGATAAGATTGTTTTAATGAAGTCATTTGCTAGTATTATTATTATTATTATTATTATTATCATCACCGCGTCTTACTACCAGTTCGGGTTATACGCACTTACGCTAATGTGTGTCGGTAGGGTGATTGTGAGATGAAATGGAGGACCTACAGTTTAACGTGGGATCCGAACCATGGTGGAGGCCTGGCATTCCCCACATTCACAAGTTGTGATTAATACATGTCTTGTCAGAGGTGAAGGAAGGGTTTGGTAATCAGATAAATCTGTGCCGGGACCGAGGATTGAAACCCGGCCGCCAGCACAGAAGTCCGACACCTTACCCCTAAACCGCCAGGTCACCATTTAATAGTAAAATTAAATATAATATCTGAATCCACCTCAAACCATCAGTGGGTGGATCTCACCAATCTTGACCTTTTATATCTGCTGACTCTAAATGTGTGTATACTAATTATTCATACTATTTTATCTTTTTATTTTGTCCACGTACTTTCAAAGCTGTTGGTGTATAATTCAATCTATTACTGGCTTATTGATTATTTTAACAGCTTTCAATGATTTATAAGTTCGGGCTATTTAATATATTATTTATATGATAAATATAATATCATCTTTTCGCTAGTAGTTTTGTATTTAAATGATAAAAATGTAATTTTCAGAAAGTTAATTATTTGTATCTACGTGTTTACTTTTCAAAACTACGTCTCAAAAAAATATTTTTCCACCTGTCAGATTGTGTTTCCAATTAAAATTTATAAATCTTCCTCAAAAGCTAGTCATCTGGAAAAACCCTCTTTCCAAAAACTGTTCTTCTATAAGCTCTTTGAAAGTGTCCGCTTACTTATTTCTGTTCAAAGATACAGTTAAGATCTATTGTAAGGGCTCTTTCCCCTTTGGGGATGTTTTTGGAAGAGAGTCAAGTAAATATATGTTTATTTTTCATTTAAAAACGAGAAACCAAGTGCGAGTCTTTGGAACAGTTGAAACCCTGTTATGTAGTAGGACAAGTACTATCCATTCACGGTAGGAGTTACTCTCTGAAAGGTCTTTTTTCCTACCAATATCCTACTATATAATAGATTTCTGGTAGGGAAAAAGGACCTTTCAGAAAACAATTCCTACGCTGAACAGACTTTAAAGACATAGCATAGCTTGGATTGTAATAATAACTATAAAGAGTGATAGAAGTCTTTCACTAGAGATGTATATAAAAAAGGGTTAATTGTTGGTTACAGTTCAAATTGATTCAGCTCACTGACAGTATATCATAACTATGCAGTCTATGTATTAAGGTGGAAGTGTATTGAACGTTAGCTAGGGGCAGTATTTCTGCAGTTTTTATATCAAACCATCTTTTTGATTAAAATAAAACAAACAATCCTCTACTAGAAACGCAGAGTTTATTTTTCTACGCATGAGTGAATCAACAGTTCTTGGATATCTGTCAATTTAATGGCAACTTTTTATTTCTTCATTTAAAAGCTTCTAATTTAATTCAGCTACGTCCATTACAGAAATTTAACAACTTTTAATATCATAATGATTGTGAAGAAAATTAAGCTCTTATGTTCATATTGGAACTATATATATTTTTTTTTTTAATTGCTAAAAAAAAAATTCTGTAAAAATTTGCGTTCCATATACCTCCAACTTAATTGTTCCGTTATTCATCAGGTCTGTGAACTTTTTGCTTGGTAAAAAAAACTTTAATAACAAATATGGGCCTCTGAGGAAAAGCACGTATGAACAAAGTTAGCAATGAATGGGTGCTGAAGAATTGCGGTTTGAAAGTGACTCCATTAGGTCAGTATGAAAGAAGCGTCTTACGTTAGTTTGTAAATGTTGTGAGAATGAATGAGGATCGAGTAAAGGAACAAATATATAAATATGGAATGTGAGGATCAAAAGGAATGAGAAGGTAATGTTAGACGTGGTTAAATGTTGTAGATGAATGTGTGGAAAAGAGAAACATTAAAAGCTTTAAGAATAAAAAAATACACGTATGATTCAGTGTATGGATATTATTGAAACGAAGTGTTTATTCAGGGATAAGGAAGTTTGGAGAAATTTAGTGAGGCTGGATTAAATACGGATTTTTTTCTAGATATTCGAACAATTTTTGCTTACCCCGAAAGGGAACGTTGTGATTATGTATGAATCTTGTTGTTGCAGTTTAAGGGTGGTGAAGAAGGTAGTAGGAATACCCTAATTTTGGTAGGAATCCCATTCGGGAAGGACTTTATTCCCGTCAAAATACTACTGTACAGTAGGATTTTTGTATGAATGTTAACTATCAAGATCAAAGATATAAGCTTTATGATAAAAGGAAACTTCAAACAATGATCGCTTTTTAAACCTACACAAGCCTTCCATAGTAGCTCATGAGTAGAATCTCTCCCTTTATTTCATGATTGGGTGACCTGGTGGTCTAGGGGTAAGGTGTCAGACTTCTGTGCTGAGGGTCCTAAGTTCAATCCTCAGTCCCGGCACAGATTTATCTGATTGCCAAACCCTTCCTTCACCTCTGACAAGAAGTGTATTAATCACATCTTGTGGATGTGGGGAAAGCCAGGTCTCCACCGTTGTTCAGATCCCACGTTAAGCTTTAGGTCCTCCATTTCATCTCATAATCACCCTAGAATCACACATTAGTATAAGTGCGTATAGCCCGAACGGGTAGTAAGACGCGGTGATGATAATAATAAAAATAATAATATTTTGTCATTTCATTTATGTGGTCAGCCGAAAAATCTTAATTGTTTGCTCTCACGTCAAATCATTGTTCACTTTGAGATAGATAACCTCTAAAAGGTGATCCAGTTCAACTAGTTTAATTGGAGGAATATTTAAATAATTGTTTGTAATATTCGTTCGTGATCTAGACACGGTCTTGTTCGCATCACAGATGTGATAGCAATTTCTCTTGTTTTTTTTCTTTCCGAATGAGTGTTTTACGTTGAGGATAGTGAATACTTTATACCAGAGGTAGTTTATACTGATTTATGAGGTTTTAATAATCTAATTAAAAAATAAAATGAGAACTAAGATAGCCAAAATCTAAGCTACCAAATGATAATAATTGGAAAAGTTTATTTTTTATCTATAAATTGTTAACCAATAGTGAAAATGATACTTAAGATAGTATTTGACAAATAATTCTGAGTTTGAGAAGAGCGAGGTGATAAGAGAATTCACTTACTAAATACATGTTAATAGGTTCGATTCTCTTATTAAAGTTTCCATCTCAACCAATTAGATTACATTAAAATCAAACTAGTATTTGGTTCATTCTATGACCTTCTCATTAACACAGTTAAAATATTTGTTTTAAGAAACCTGGAAACCGGGATAAGAAGAAGGACTTTTAACAGATTAAATATTTTGATTTCAAACCAGATTGAATAAAAATCCATACGGAAAAAGAATTTTAAAAGAAGTGTCAAAAGTGTTATATTTTGACTTTATAGTTTTATTTTTTTCGGACGAAATGTATTATTCCTATTTAGAAAAAAATATTGAAATAAGAAATTACATCTGGTTGATACAGTGGGTACAATTAATGTTATTTATAAATACAAGCGTGTTAATCTTAACAAATCTGTCTTTGACTTTGGAAGTATAAACATTTAAAACGTATTTTGCCAATAATTTTATATTTCAATAAAGAGTTAATGAACCGTATCCTAGACTGACTTACAACAAATAGTTTACCGACCTAGCAATCCAATTATTTGTCATCCCGATTAAAAACATAAGTTATATTCTCATACTCGTAAAACATAATATATAGTAGTAGTTCTAACATTGACTTCAAGGGCGCTTTGAAGTAGTCCTGTAGTAGCTATTTTTACTTACTTTAGACAATAGATGTCAAAAATGTGTTTAGTTGGATTACGGCTTAAAGAAACTATAGTAAATACAATCATATATTTTACTGCTGACATTAATATATTTTACAATATTAATTGTATTATTTTATAGGCATTGATTTTTTAAATCAAAAGTGACAGCCACAGTCTATATTAAATTATGTATGAATACATTAAACACGTTTTGGGTAGCTTCACTAACTTTCAAAATAGTTTTTTCTTTTCAGAGCTGGAATTTACAAAACTTTTGCGATGGGTTTATTTTTCAAGTAATATATCTACCTTATATAGCTAACTTGTTTTATTTTGTTTTGGAAGTTTCCTTACTACAAAAATAACCATCTTAAAAACAGTTTACTTTTTTTGTTATCAGAGAAGACTTTGAACCATTCGTACCTACGAAAGATGATATGTCTATTGTCTAGCTGAGAATCGAACCACAGGGCCCTAAAGTTTGACTAACTGTGATTTTACTGTCTTTTTTTGAAAGAGCAAGTTACAAGGGGATAAACCAAGCCCTCTAACAAATAAACATGTCTTCTTTAAAGAAAACAGAATTCTATATACAGCTTATTATAATCCTCTACTTTCAGTAAGGACAAAATACTTAACCCCTACCCACCCTTTCCCTTCCAACCACTAAGTACAGTCACCCAAGTGCTGGGGTTCACAAACTGCGGAGCACGCCAAAAAAGTGCATTTCGTTTTAAAAAGATCACTGGTTCTTGAACTATTGGTTCAAAACAAAACAAAACAAATAAGATAATAAATGTTATGGTACACTACACAGACTTTCCCAATCCTTTATCTTAATCATATGTAAGATATAATGAAATGAAATAAAATACATTGAGGTAGAAATCCTTCACAAAAGAGCGTAATTGAAATTATACACAATGTTACAAAAGCATTGAGAAAAGAGGGACATCTCTATCCACCAAAGAGCGTGACAGTTAATTTAAATTTTCAAAAACCTCTATAAAACATATTTGTTTAGAGTTAAGGAACATGTTTTTTTATATAAAAAATATTTTTATTTTTAATAGTAGGTCTACAGTAGCCCCATGGCTTCTTTGGTCCTGACTGACAGCTCACAGCTGACTTCTGACAGTCAACATTTAGGTATACACCTAAATTTTGACTGCCAGAAGTGACAACTGTTAAACACATATTTTTGCAGATCATATGGTTCGGCGTAGGGATACATAATTTGGTCTGGTAACTTTTCAAAGCCATCAGCTGTCATCTGTGAGCTGTCAGTCAGTACCAAAGAAGCCATGGGGCTACTGTACATTACGATGATAAGTTATCCCGTATTTCTAATAGTTGTGGAAATATGATCATTATTTGACAGTTATGCTAGCTTAGAGTACACCCACCCTCAAAATCATTTTGATGATAAAATGAGAACTAACACTATGTATCAAGTTCTAAAAAGTGCCTAGATACCAAACTCATCAATGCGAATTTCTAGAACTCGATATATTTCTTTTTAACCTCTAGTATAAACTACACTTTATCTTAGAGATAGTGAGCTATTTTTTTTAACTCTAGGGAACCTCATGAAAGTCCTAGATAATAGGTTTTAGACTAACTGTGGATTCACACATTTGCCGACAAACTATCAAATAAGAGAAACGAGGTCATGTGACGAGCTCTGAGCCAATCACAATATTTCCACTTTATCGGTGCGAGCTGTTTCACTAAAGTTCAAATCATCTCTACTTCATCCGCTCTGACTGAGATGTTCGGCATAGGAGAACCAATCAAATCTCAGGACCAACCATTTCAAATCAGTGCGCATGCGCATTTGACAACGCATGTGCTGTACAGCCGGAAGCAAGCAGACAACTTCGTTGGCTTTTGTTAGGAGCTTTGAAATAACTAAAGCGCGTCGTTAAATCTGGCAACGTCCATTGATTGTTATGGCAACTACCCTTCACGGATTGGTCAAGCATGTGACGAACCTCCAATCCCTACTCTGGCTTTGCTGACCACAATTCTAAAGCAGTTTAAAACTCAGTTTAATTTGAAAACATCCATCAATGGAATGACCCGAAATATAGGTTTATCCACTTGTAATTAAAATGGGTTGATAATAATATGTTTTCAGTTAGCGTTGAAATGCATCATGGGTCAATATACAGCGTATGAATTTCTGAGCAACTGAGGAAGATTCTGCTTTCTACAGTAGCTTCGTGGCTTCTTTGGTGCTGACTGATAGCTCACAGCTGACTTCTGACATTCAACATTTTGGCTGTCAGAAGTGACAGCTGCTAAACACATGTTTTTGCAGATCATATGGTTCAGCGTAGGGATACATAATTTGGTCTGGTAACTTTTCAAAGCCGTCAGCTCTCAGCTGTGAGCTGTCAGTCAGCACCAAATAAGTCATGGGGTTACTGTAGTTTCAGTGAGAGTGTGAATCAAGTTTATGTTTTCGGCTCTAAGCCGAGATACAGGCAGTAGGTAAAACAGTTTTAAAGCATAGCGAGAACAACTTTTTCGGTTTCACGGGGTCAAATATTTATATCTTTAATATTGATAAAACTTTGTAAACAATTTCTTATCTCAAATAGAGGTGAAAATATGATCGATCACAAATATCAGATATTTAACTATCCCACGTACCTATTATATCCTCCCATATTTGTTTGGAAATAATCTAATTGAAGTATTTCAGCCCAACTTTATAGTTCACACAGCATAAACCCAATGCACTCCTCCGATTTGTATTTCATTTGAAAGCCTTCTTCATTTTGACTTGTGTCCAAATATATAAAATAAGGAACCATTTTAGCTAAGGGCACAGACAACTAAGAAACAGACTCCCAACCTTACGGGGGTTTCACTGAGCTCCTTTTGACAGCTTGAGTCCTTCAACACTGGGCTTCGCTAGTGTCACTGCTGGGTTATGATAGGACTAACCGCAGTGATCCTAGTGGTGAAGGACTCAACCTGCCAAAAGGAGCGCAACCATTTAACCTATAGGTTGAGTGTCTGGGTATATATTAATATCTGTAGCCAAGAGGAATAGATTATTCTGATGATGTTTTAATAAAGCTGACGTATTATGTGGAGTATCAGACTTAAAGGCTCGTAGAGTTAATTTCACATAAACTAACACGGTTCTAGAAGATAGAAATGTGTCTGCCTTAAAAACTACATTAGATAATGACCGTGTGTACGGAACCATTCCTGGATAGCTAAATTGTAGAAAGTTGACGTTCTTAGCTAAGGACTCAGGCTTCGATTTTCGTGTATATATGTGTCAGAGGATTAGATTAAAAAAAAAATTGAAAATGGTAGGAAGACGTGAGAAGGTAGAGTGTAGACGTGAATAGTGGACATATTTTGGAAACTTGTCAGGAATTAACTACATAAAAGTGTTTTCAAATATTAATATGCGAGTTGTTCTAGGTTAGACTCAAGGTCGTAAGATACAAGAAAAAAGGTTATCATTCAATAATTCAAAATAAATTAATACTTTATTCTAAAGTGAACTTAAAATGTAGAAAAAGTTAGTTGTGAAAAATAGTCTTGTTCAAAAACCATTTCCATGGTAAAACAATTTCTCCTTTAAAAAATAAATACCTATATCATAATATCCTTAGTTTTTTGGGTGGGAGAAGAGGGGAATTGCTTTTAGTACCGTGTCTTACTAACCATTCGGGTTATACGCTTATGTACTAATTACAGTAATGTTTGATGAATTTGAAAGGATATATCTACAGGAAGTGTGCCTGGATTTGCGTGGAATTAGAATAGAAAACTGTAAAAAAAAACATTTGTAATACACCCTACCGAGATTCGAACCTCAATCACCTCTCGTCATTGGCAGTCTAGTCTACTGTGAGAGTAGCGCGTTAAAATATGTAGACAACAAAAGCGGATGGGAAATTGTCTGCATATTTAAATTTTCTTAAATAATTTTATCGCTTAGTTAAGACTACAGAATTTTAATCTAATTCATTTATTAATATTTTAATATAATCATGAAAAGGTAAGTTAGAAAACTTTTTTTAAGTGTACTTACTATGTAGGCGTTAAATAATTTTTATGGTCAAAACGACACAAGAAACAATTCACTGTACTTTTCCAAAGAAGAATGTCAACTTGAGCTCCAGTTTTAACGAGAAGAGAGTGTACGCCAAGCAGCTGAAGAGAAGCCGTCATCTTGTGACGTGTTGGGAGTGACAGCTGTATTCAGAATCAGGGGCTACAAACCACAAAGCACAGAAATCTCAGGAAGTCAAAAAATTAAGTGTATCTTCATAGGGAAGCATGTATCGTGCTTTTGTTATCGCCCTTTCCCTTCGGTTGTGAGCCTCCACACTCCCCCAACCCTACACAAAATAATAATAATAATAATAATAATAACAATAAAGAAAATAATACATTTCAATTTCAAAATACGAGATATGTTATCTTTCTTTCTTCTGACTCACTCCTTAGCTTTGTATTGTAAAAGAGAAATAATCTTTTTGTTTGTTCCCTCCCTCCCCCCCCCA
>CABEEJ010000625.1:163625-208172 GCA_901482245.1 Timema douglasi
CCAAAATAGAGTCGAAAGATTCCAACAGGACTAGTTTGAGTTTTAATTAAAAGAAAAATAAGGGGGGAAGGGGGGGGGGTAAAACTAGTTCATATTAATTATACGAAGCTATGAGACTAAGCTCGATGAAAAAGTTTTATAGATTTAGCCTTCCTCTAACAAATACATCAACTTGTTGATAGGTTTAAAACAGACAATTATAATATATTCGAGAATTAGCAACGAGCTTTGCTCTTTACCTTGAGACAAAAAGTTTAGTAGTTTTAATGTCTCTTTGTATTACCGACGTGAAAAAATAGTGTTTATAGGTGAAGTGTGAAAGGGAGTACAAGCTTAAACAGAATATATTAGAAATTCCAGAAAATGACAGAATCAATAATTGTATTATAAGCCATGTGGTCTGACAGCGATTGATACTTTCATACTGACCGAGGCGGCCGCCTTAACCAAAAACTTGATCCAAATAAATATCAACTAGAAAGTTTGCCAAATTGGCAGATAAAGTCGGAAGGCTACAATTTTGCCATCTACAAACTCGGAGGCAATTCTTATGTTTCCCTATAACATTATTTATCAGGATAACACGTTTTAAGCTAAAATTGTGGTGACAGCTTATTTTTATCTGATAATAAACCGTTTGGAAACCAATTTAACTGTTGCTGAATTGGACAGTTAATTATTTGTTTTATTCACAAACGCTCAAGTCGTTTAAAAAAAATAAATAGATTGTAACTGCTAACAATAGTTTGTGTCATTTCCGAACAAAAAACCATATTTCAATTTTAATGAGGCCAAATAAATTATCTATACCCTGGGAATAACAGTATCTTATAACAACATAAGTAGTTTTATTGCTTTAATGACTGCCCCATGGTTTGGAATAGACATATAATTATTTCGTGTTAACTCTCTGGTCTTCTCAATAAGTTTAAAATAATCCTAAAACATTTTTTTTAATACTTACCTGCTTTGTCAATATATTTGATCAATATACAAAAATGTATCATTTCCATAATTATAGTTTTTAAGTTAGCTTACAACTTGACAGTAAACTTAACACTAATTTAAAAATATATATATTTCTATATTTACTACAGAAGTATAATATATTTGAAAATTGCTAAAATTAGAATTTAAATTTTTGGTAAATGCAACTCTTAAAAATTCAACTCAATTATGTAATTTTTTATTCATTGTATTTAACGTGCACTTTTGAACGGACTGATTTTATGATCACACATATAGGCACTGGCACTAGAGGAGAAGGGGGGAGGGGGGCAGGTGAATATATTCAACGATGTAATCATGATTTTTGCGACCATTAACATTGAAAAAGTTTTATTAGTCTTTTCTTTATTTGCATAGTTTAATATTTCTTAAAATACACACATGAGTTCAAACGAGTCCCTAATATATTGGGTTTTTTTTAGTAATGAATGAGAAAAGAAAATAATTGTATCCTATTTATAAGTAAACCTTACATTCAAACAAATTCCGATATTTTGATCAATCAAATTATGACTATATTGAAACATTTAATTCAAAAAAGAGCAATAAACACCAGTCTGAGATAATGATGACTGGATGATTATTTTATTAGAGAAAATTGAATAATTTTTTTGTTTTTATTAAATATACAAGAAATCTTCTTTACTTATTTTTACTTTTCTTCAACGTTAATCAAATAGGGGAGGTGGGGGCAGTGATAATAGTGCTTAAGTTATATACACTTTTTTTTAATTCAACTTAACTCAAGATAACAAACATATTGTAATTACTCTCCCCAACCCTCTACCGGTCAATAAACATTCCATTACCCCTGATCGCACACCTAATAAACTAACTTAGCTCTAGAACATACACTACTTCCATCTCCCAGGCCGTTAATTTATCACTGTGAGAGGGGGAACTTACATTTTACCAGTGATACATTTTTCCGCCATGCTGGGAAGTGAACCAGGGACACTTAGTTCAGCGAACAGTAACGCCAGTAGCCGAGCTAAGATGTTGTACTAGAGTCTTATTGAAATAATATTTTATAGTATACATTAGAAAATAGATTAAAAAGTTAAACAAAAACTGTACACCTCATTTTACAATCCATCTGGGCTATTCACAAATTCAAACAAATATTATGGGTTTAAGGAAGATGTAATTTGGAGGAAACTGACTGAAATTTGAGTGGATGAAAATGAGAAACCAAATTAAATAAACTACTTACAGTACACCCCGTAAAGATTCGAAACTCTATCTCCCCATTATCGGTAATCCAAGACAGATGAGGATAAAGCCTTGGCCCACTGACCCATCAACTAAATTAAAGATTTAAAAAAAATATAAGTTTAAACATATTAATTAATGTTTAAATTCCTGTTTTGTTTTAAAACGGGAATGTATTTTTCTCTCCCCTTTTAAAAAGATAAAATCGTGGACTACGTTTTTTTTTTGTGGGCGTCACCTTTCATTGTAAGTTTGGGCAACGCTCCTAATCCAACTAAGGTCCAATGAGTAATCTTGTTAGGTAGAGAATGGACAAATTATGTCCCTTGTCAAAATCTTCAATACAAGATCCTCCCATAATGCATGGTACCTTTATTTCAAGAGTAAAATTATAAGTATATCCTCTTCAAAATACTGCTGTCGTTACCTTAAACAGTTAAAACCTAATATGTATATTCGTCTTTATTCATGAAGAAGAACGCTAAAAGTAAAAATTTTATAATAAAAAATACTTAAATTTTTTATTGTCTAAAAAAATTACAGGTTGGACGTTCAAATATTTGGTTTGAGCAATTGATCGGTTTATCTTCCTTTGATCGACGAACTCTTTACGATCACGGTTGTAAGACCATCTTCCAGGGTTTTTTGAGCTATTACACTAATTGACCCATTAGCATAGTCACGATCGTTTTTGACCAGTTTTTTTTTTTTTACTCTTCAACTTAACTCTTATTATTTACTTTCCATCGTCTATAACTTGTTGACAAATCTTTAGACCACCAATCAGGAAAATTATGTGCGCGGATCAAGAAAACAAACAACAAAGAAGAATAAATATATGCTAACAGATGATTAGAAGAGTTATTTTAGTCTGTTTTAGGACTAAGCAGGGGAGTATTTTGTCACAAAATTTATAGTTTGTGTATCATACAGTATTTTGGAATAATTTAGTCACAAGATAAATTCAAAGTCATTCCAGGAAGTGTAGGCTAAGAAAATATAATATATGCGTTACAGTTAGAAAAAAGATGATTTAAAAATTACCAATTTTAGATACACGAGTTTTTTTTTTAACCAAGCGAAGTGAAGTTCTATCATAACTAAACCATTGGGCATTTCATCTATTGTTTTCGTTCACGATTATAGCCAAATACTTGGGCTAGTCCTAACGAAATTTGGAAGGGATATTCTTTGAACAAAAATCGAAGAAGGTTATTATGAATTTACCATTTGGTCATTAAATGTAATATTGTGGTCAATCAAAAAGTGTTTGCTCAAACAGCTCATCCTAAGTGATTTGAATTTAAAATTCTAATCAATCCATAAAACATCCCGGTAGTTTTTTTTTATTTTGACATATATTACGAAACTGACATTTTAAGCCACGTGAACAATGATTATTCCCAATGAATATAATCGACTCTAGAATAATGTATTAATTTTCTCTCTCTGACTTGATCACCAATAAGAAATATCAACGTCAAATCCAAGGAAAAACTTAAGAAATATTTCAATTCAAAATAAAAAAATAATAATTTCTCCAAAAATAAATCTTGAGCCTAAAGTAAATCTACAAAGTTCCATTACTTTAAAGTTCCTTAACAAAAATACATGTAGGGAACAAGGTTTACTGTTCACAAACTTGCTAGTTGTTTTTTTTGTTAGCACTTGGGAATTCCACATTATGATAATCATTAACACATTATTGTAGGCCTACCTACCATATCTTCCTAAAACCTTTCCCACTGATATTAGGACTAGAATAATGTTCTACTGTATTTGCTCAAATTAGCTTCCACACCACTGGTGGTCACGCTGACTAGATGTAATGCTCATCTAATGTAGTTTAACAGTGATGGATAGGCTGGTGTTCAAAGCCCGGCATGTTGTATTGAGAGGTTTTTACCTTAATGGTAATTCACTATCCCACCATGCAAACGATGGTACATTTTTCTACATTTTAATTTACTCATATTTACTCTATCAAAATAAATATCGTGATTGCCCATACAAGAAATAAAGCACATAGCACGGAAAAACCAATTACTTTTCAATAAAAGTTTTAACTTATTGATTTTAGTTAGTTTGGTACTATCTTTATTAGTGTCCAAATATGTTAAGAAACCAAACTTAACTGAAACTAAAAATTGTGTATCCATAATAATATTTACATAATGTGAACATTTGTCGTTTTAGATTTTCTATGAAATATTAGCATTTGGACAGTTAATAATTAAAAATATATTATCTGGTCTTGAGAGGGGAAAAGAAAAGAAAAAGTGGTTTGAGGGTAATGGTGTGCCTTGTTCATAAGTTAATAACATGGAGTCTAGAAAACATAAAGGATAATAATTCAATTTAACTGTGTATAGTCCTTTAGCATTACAATACAAAACAATTAATTCAAACATTACTATTCTGTACTTGAAGTGTAGGAAGGACTTTTTTTAAATTTGATTATTTGTTTCTTGTATATCTTTAAGATTATTTTTTATTTAAATTTAACAATCAAGCATATGTCATTAAAAAAAACAAGGTCATATTTTCCATCCTATTACGGTCCATGTGGGATAAAAAATTTTTTAGTAATTGAGAATTTAGGCATTTGATCTTATACAGCTCAAATTGTGTTTTTTTTAAACTTGAATACAGTGAAATAATAAGTTGTTAAGGTTACTTTTTATATCATGTCACCCTAAATCTATGTACGGGAGATTATTTTTAAAAAAAGGTAGGGTTCTACTATTTTAAAAGTGATGTGTAGATTTTGTTACACTCTAATGCATGGATTTTTTATATTTGCTCTGGCTAAATATCAACAAAAATCAATCGTGTGTTCCCCGAAACTTTGTTTTATTTATGCCCAGCGTGGGTGATTGTAACTACAAATGTTACAACCAGTGAACATAAGATAAAAAACATCTGGTTGGAAGTTTTTTTTAATCCTGAGAGAGACATGTAAAGGTAGTCAAGTTAAATGTGTATTGTCATCGCCTCTATTACTACAATGATGAATGCTAATCAATTTTGAAACATTACTCCAACCCAAGCCAGCTGGAAAGCTTTTGTATTCCAACGTTTAACAACTTATCGTCATTTTTTTGTTATCATGCAACCATTTTTTTTATAGTGTTAGTAATCCTTTTTGTCTTGAGGAATAATTGAAGTGAGAGAAAAAAAGGAAAAGTATGTGAAATAAAACCGGTAGATATTTATATTCCTCACGCCAACCACTCTCCAGTTATACATTTCAAACAAAGCTGTTTGATACCATTTTTAAAAATTAATCATTAGCTATCTACATACATACTAACATGCATGCATACATACTAACATACATACATACTAACATGCATGCATACATACTAACATACATGCATACCTACTAACATACATGCATACACGCATACATACTAACATGCATGCATACATTAATACATACTAACATGCATGCATAAATGCATACATACTAACTTGCATGCATACATTCATACATACTAACATGCATGCATACATTCATACATACTAACATGCATGCATAAATGCATACATACTAACATGCATGCATACATGCATACATACTAACACACATACACACATATACATACATATACATACATACAAATACTTATACACACATATATACATAGATATATATACATACATACAAATACATACATACACACATATACACACATATACATACATACAAACACATACACACACATACATACATATACATACATATATATATACATACATACCTTATGGGGTAGGCAAGAAACTGTGCATATAGTTCTAAAAACAACTCCATACTTAATTCATCGTCGCTAATTTTCTCCACACTTCCCTATCCTTTCTTACTCCCAATGAATCATACAGGCTCTTCTATTCTTAAAGCTCTTAATGTTTGTATTTTTCACACATTAATCTACAACATTTAGCCACGTCTTACATGGCCTACCACTTCATTTTGATCCACACACTCTACCATCATTTATTCGCTTCCTCACTCGATCCAGACTCCTCCTCTCGACATGTCCACAAACAAAATTATAACCGAATCAGTTAACTAACTACCCTTAAAAAATAATTATTAAAAAACAAATAACTATACATTGTTTGTCAGGTAGAGCACACTAGATATATTTTTTAAACAAAACTTTTATAGCCGTTCTGGGAAAGATGTTGAATTTTCAAAAAAAAATATTCTAAAGTTAACTTCCCTCGTAAGGCTTACCTCCCCTAAGAGCGTGTAGTAATGAAATATAACGTCGTTACGTTGGTGTTAATCTATTTTAATACTTTATTTTATTACCGGGTATCTTCTTACTTAGGGTTCTATCACTGATGAGTCTAATAATAAGACATAAGTGTGATTTATTTGTATGAACAACTAGAATTCACACGTGCTGCCGATTCCTTTTATAGGGAGCTGTGCTGACCAAAATTCTGGACTATGTTTGATCCTATATTGTACCCGGCGTGGAATTTGTAAATTCCCGATTAAAATTCGGCGATTTAAATGAAAGTATTTATTCTAATGACGGACTAACACCCGTACCACTCGGTGACTACCGAACCAGTGACGAAACTTACGCCTGCCAAAGGGTGTATATATATATATATATATATATATATATGAAGTCTTGGCTTCTAGAACATTACTTGATTAACGGGATGTAGCCGTCCTTTGGATTCCTACCTTGATTTCCTTCCGAGAAGATCTGGACTGGGTAACCGATGGAGAGAGACAGGAGCATGCTGCACCCCGTTGACGTTTTCTGCTAAAAAAAAAAGTTGTTAATAAATTAATTTTGAATATTATATCTTATTATATGTATAGGCTAATCGACAATAATGTATAAAATATAATCATCACACTCTTAATTTAATAATCAGAGTAATTTTTTTTAAAACATGTCCGGAATTATAGCAATATAACATTAAAATATAAGGTTTGAATAAAATCCATCAAACTGCAGCTTTGGCTCTATACTCAGGGATGGGTAGACACTATATAGATAGATAGGACTTTAAAATCCAATTTTTTTTTTTCAGTTTATAATAATATTTAATATTTAGCACCACGTCTTACTACCCGTTAGAGTTATCCGCTTTAAATACTAATTACTCTAATGGATTAGGAATTGGGAAGGTTTAATCAGAGGAAGTGAACCCGCATTTGCGTGGAGGGAGAGTGGAAAACCACACCCCCAGTTCACCCGACCGAGATTCGAACCTTGATCTCCCCGTCCTCAGCAGTCAAGCTCAACACGACAAGCGCGTTAGCCAACAACGCCACAGAGGCGGGTTTTTTGGTTTATAAAACCTTAAGATTCATAATAATCTCGCGGTCGGAAATATTTTACGATAACAATATTTTTTCTTTATATAAGAAATTAAACTGAAATAAAGATGAATTACTTAAAATACAGAGTCTCCATATTATAATAAAAAGCATGCGTATAACGAGGACAAAGCAAATATTATATGATCTTTTTTTTATGTTGATGAAAATTCGTTTTATTGGATGCATTTTTTATTTAAAAGATTATGAAATAGTGTGATCCTAGTGAAGATTTATATGTGTGCATTCAACAGGTTAACTAACTAAATTAACTATGGTTGAAATATAGCGGCCGTTTAATCAACAGGTCCTCAGAAATGTGTTGACGTGAGAATACTTTTTTTTATAAAGTGAGGCTACACTCGTGATCATCGAGAGTGACTTTTCAAGCCGACTCAAGAGGCTGCGACTCAATACCAGAGGAGTGCATTGAGCCTTCCCCCATCTAACACTAACACTAACAATTACACTTACACCTACTCACAAATATACAATATACAGTTGAAATACATTAAACCTGGCCTCAGTGGTCCAAAATTCTGAATAATCAAAACAAGACTTTCGGAAAATTATTATTATTATTATTATTAGCACCTCGTCTTACTACCCGTTCGGGTTATTCCTACTTACGCTAATGTGTAATGGTAGGGTGATTGTGAGATAAAATGGAGGGCCTACAGTTTGACGTGGAATCCGAACCATGGTGGAGGCCTGGCATTCCCCACATTCATAAGCTGTGATTACTACACGTCTTGTCAGAGGTGAAGGAAGGGTTTGGTAATCAGATAAATCTGTACCACTTTCGGAAGGCAAGGAGATAATATTTTAGTTGTGAATTCATTCAAATGAAGTATATTTTATTTATAAAAGACTCAAAGTTTAAATATAACTGTGAGGAACTAATGAAAATAAAAATAAAAATATTTATGTTATGTAGTCAACAAAATGTGTTTACCTGTAATTAAAATAGTTACAATACTATAAAGAATATAATGTGCTGCAATTTAAATGTAAAACTACAGAACATGTTACGTATTATATATATCATTAAAATAATTGTAGATGTTATAAAACTCATTTAGAATTAATTTTAAAGGAAAATTGAAAATAATTTACTGAACTGTAGACTATTCCGTAATTTAACTTTTGATCTGAACAAGCTTTGGCGCTAATTAGTAGGATTAATTAGGTTCTAATAAATATGTTGTAAGGAGATTATTAATTCTGTGGAAGTTTTTGTGAGTTGTTGAGCTGCTTGTTTTAGAGTCGCTTGTGAGAATCTACTTTTAGAATCCGGCGTGATGATGACAGGGGTTAGGTTTAAATTTTATTTACATATGAATGCGGTTATTTTGAAGAAATTTATTTTATTTGATTGTAAGAACATTTGACCCAAAATTATTATAATTTTATTTATGACAGCTTAAACTTGATAGATTAATGCGCCGAGGACCGTCTTATTGCTAGGTTTAAGATCGAGTGAAATCTAGAGATATCAATGTTTCGCGGACCATTCCTTCAGAAAGGTTATCAGTCGAATGAGAAAGGGAGCTTTTTTCTCGGGTATATAACTCTGGAATATTCTTTCTTTCGGTTGCACCAAGTTTCAGAAAAGAGGGCAAGCGCGAGAGTGTTCTTGAAGTTGTTATGATTCACAAGTATTTGAAATAAGGGAGAGGGGGGGGGCGGGGACATTTAATAATGGAAAATATAAGATGACGACAGAAAATGGTTGTAAAAAATTAAAATTTAATCTCCAGATGTGTGAGAAGATTTTCTAGCACATGTGGATGCATTTTTTTATGTTCTGAAATTATTAATTAATTTTGAAATATATTAAGAGTAGGAACTTTTGATTTGAATTACTATAAAATGAAAAATATATTTCATTATTTGAAGATATAGACCTATATTATATTATACAAGATAGTATTGTTCCAACTTAGTGATTAATAGATTTCCACCCGCCTCTGTGGCGTAGTTGGCTAACGCACTTGTCTTGTAGAACTCGACTGCTGAGGACGGGGAGATCGAGGTTCGAATCTTGGTCGGGTGAACTGAGGGTGGTTTCTCCTAAATGGTTTTCCACTCTCCCTCCACGCAAATGCGGGTTCCCTTCCTCTAATTCAACCTCACCAATTCCTAATTCATTAGAGTAATTATTACTTAAACCGTATAACCCGAACGGGTAGTAAGACGCGGTACTAAATATTATTAATAGATTTCCATTAAAACCGCTAGATGTGTTACACACCTAGCAAATATTTATCTGACATTCAGTAAGCTTCTAATTCTCGCTTAATCTACCCTCCCAACTGAAAGATCACCTTGAAGTTAAGTACAAAAAGTATATTATGACGCCCTACCTCCTCACTTTCAGTGTTTTCCATTGGTGAGTTATGACCCTAATTTTAGGAAATTTCACTCAAACGTATAAACTTTTGTCCGTTTTTCTAGCGTGTTCCTTGATTATTATAAATTCCACGTTTAGACTTCACGTTTACCCAAATTAACGTACAATATGTTTGGTGGGTTAAAATAAAAAGTAAAAAAGAAAATATTATATCATTCCTCCTCACTTGAAAAGTAAATAAAACATACCGTTCGTTAGTAACACAAAGCGAATACAAATAAAATTAGAAGCTAAAAAAAAACACCACTGTTCGAATTATAGAACAACCATCCTATGAATAACATTACCAGGCTCCATAAATTTTGATGCACAAGTATGAGGCGAAACAAAAAAAAAACAGCATCAAATCTAAAATATATATGAGGTGTTTGGACGTATTCGAATTAACACCGAAACTCACCCAAGGTATTCCTTTTTTTTTATTCTTCCTTTTGAGCCCTCCCCCTCCCCCAAACCCTCTTTAGCTCCCAGTATCACCCACCCACCACCCCCTTCATATTCCACCTCACCTCAATGTATCGTTAGCTTATTTTTATTTCATCTATTGCCCCAAAGCTATTTTTTCTTTTGTATATTGTGTGTTAAAACAAATGAGAAAGGATGTTGCGAATGCATGGAGGTAAAAAATAACACATGTCGAGTGAAAATAAAATAAAATATAAAAACAAGAATAATTATTCATTGTTAACAAGACGTAGAAACCAATTATAATACTGTCTATTTGGTGAAGTCCTAAGAAACACATTAATTTGATTAATACCTTTTGTTAACAATCTCGTAATTATTGTGTGTGTTCGTAAGTTGTTGTTTTTTGTTAAAGTTTTGTGTGCAAAAATAATAGTTGACAAACCGGTCGTGTGGAGTTCTAGATGTCTTGAAAATAATTGAAACTATGTTACTCTTAGTTAAGGCTATATGAATATTTGATGAATGTAATTGGTAATCTCCCTTTCCCATATAAATTTTCCTCCTAAACCCTTTGTATGTAAGACATATCAGACATTGATACAATAAATTTTAGTTCCTTATAATATTTATAATGGAATAATCAATTTTCTCGACTGAAAATTTAACTAAATCTGCTGATTTAACGTCGAATCCCAAATTTGTTATTCAACCTATCTCCGTTTACAATATTAATCTTAAATGTTGATATATTTTCTATTTTTAGGGCAAAAAAAACTTTAAACTATTAAAAGACTCACTTTGTTAAAACCATACTTAATCTTAGGGGCGTTGCCTATCCATGACGTATCGGGAAATCAAGTAACGATTTCAAATGTAAGCTTATAGCAATGGAACAATTTTTTTTTAAATAATTGTTCTTTGGACTTTGAAGTATTTATTATTTATTATTATTTAACACCACGTCTTACTACCCATTCGGGTTAAACGCTTTTAGTACTAATTGCTCTAATGGATTAGGAATTGGGAAGGTTGAATTAGAGGAAGTGAACCCGCATTTGCGTGGAGGAAGAGTGGAAAACCATTTAGGAAAAACCATTCCCGGTTCACCCGACCGAGATTCGAACCTCGATCTCCCCGTCCTCAGCAGTCGAGCTCAACACGACTAGCGCGTTAACCAACTAGGCCACCGAGGCGGGTGCCTCGAAGTAGTTTTATGTAAAGTTATATTTTAAATCATCCCCAACTCAAGCTATTTGGTTTATTCCCGTAAGTGACCAATAGTATTCTTCCTACTAGAATGTATATTACAAAAATAACTTTCTATAGTAGAAAAATAAGGAAGATTATAGAAATTTTTATCAATGCTATCTAAGCGCGAATAATAGAGTAAGTATTTATACTCGTCAGCGGAAGAGGAAGAATGTTATCAGCAGATACACTAGATACATCGCAGGGTGAACTATTGATTATCTTCACTCTTTTTCTATTTCTTAAGTGGGTGATTAAGTGCGATAGCACCTAAGAGTGATATAGATGCGTCAAGTTAAGATGAAAATAGTTTCACAAAAAAACACATTTTAATTCGTCAAGTAGGTCACATCATTTTGAGAAAATGTTTCGTAATTTTATTTACAATCTGAATTTAAGCCTAAGCTTAATGTTTGATTTAGAAATGCTTCAGATTACTTCAAGATGATGAACAGCATTCGTAAAACGGTTTATGAATAGAATTAATCGACTATTTAATTTATTCGATTGAGATCACAACTCTCCAAACTTCCTCCAACCGGGATTTAAACCGAGCTCTTTAGTCAGTAAAGCCAAGTAATTTGAACCCAAAAGCTTTTGGTCCCACCGCAAAGGCCTGTGGGTACTTCTATTTGGAATGTGGCGATGGGTGTTCGTACTTTTTAGAAGAAGGGGCAAAAAAATCAACCCTCGGGCAACCTATATTTACAACATACCAAAAGGAGAATCGCGAAATATAGGTCCACCTTTTACCCCCTTCACCCGAGAACTGGAGCTTTTAGTTAAATTAGTGTTTCAGAGAGTTTTGCTCATACATTGAATTTGGAATTTAATCTCAGCCATTAATTTCATTAAGTGCTCTCATCGAGGTGTAGACAAGAATTTCAATAAGTATATTAATATTAATCAAGAAGTTCTTTTCTGAACTGGGTGACCTGGTGGTCTAGGGGTAAGGTGTCAGACTTCTATGCTGGCGGCCGGGGTTCAATCCTCTGTCCCGGCAAAGATTTATCTGATTACCAAACCCTTCCTTCACCTCTGACAAGACATCTTGTGAATGTGGGGAATGCCAGGCCTCCACCGTGGTTCGGATTCCACGTTAAACTGTAGGTCCTCCATTTCATCTCACAATCACCCTACCATTGCACATTAGCGTAAGTGGATATAGCCCGAACGGGTAGTAAGACGCGGTGCTAATAATAATAATTCTCTGAACTATTGGTTCTATTTATATTGAGTGTGAAAACTTTTTTTTGTCTTACTACCCTTACTGTTATCTAGATTTTACACTAATCGTATAGGGATGAGGAGGCGAAAAATTGGAGAATGGGGGTACACTTTAGATTGAAAAATATGCGTGGGAAACAATTTTTAAAAAACGTACACCCTTCAGATACTAGGCCAGGATTTGAAACCCCAACTACCTGTCATCGACGGACCAACAATAAGAATACCTGCTTCAGTTGGCGCATTGTTTAAGAAATCACTCTCTAATAGACTGAAGTTCCGATGACGGGGAGATCAAGATTAGAGTAGGGTTTGTCGAGGGTGGTTTCTTTTAAATGGTTTTTCACTCTCCCTTCCCGAAAATGCGTGTACACTGCTTCTAATTTCAACCTGTCTCATCCCTAGCTTCTTGATGAAATTAGTACATATGAGAAATAAGTGAGACGTGGTGCTAAAAAAACGAACTAACTAAAAAGCCAAAAAAAATGACGCTACTGTCGGTGTATGTAAATTACTATTATTAAAGTATATTTTATTTGTCGGACACCTTAGCTCTGTTGGTAGCATGTCTGTCTACTGATATAAGGGTCCAAGGTTCGATTCCCGGCAATTTATCATTGGTGAAATTTAGGTTCTCAAACTTTTTCATAATGATAAACTAACGGCTGGGGATTGGATGTTGTACCTCTCATAGTATTAAGCTATATTGTAAGGCATATGAAGCTACGACAGGCCTAGCAAGTCGGTAGTGGAAAATACATTGCTTAAATAAAAAACTGGCCCAGGTTGGAAACAGTAATGGATGTAAAATATGTAAAAAAAAACTGGCTAAGTAATATATTATATCAACTCGTCGACCAAATAGTCTATGACGTTAAACTTGAATCATATTTAATAGACCCTGACGGAAAGGTTGGAGCTCAAATCCCAGATGGATTTCCTAAGGGTTGTCTTCATGTTTATTTTACATCCATTAGTCTTTCCAGCCTGTGGCAGTTTTTTATTCAAGCCATATATTTTCCACTACCGGCTTGTTAGGCCTGTCGTAGCTTCATATGCCTTATACTTATAGTATAACTTAATACTAGCAAGAACACAATATCCGGTTCCCGGCCGTTATTTTATCCCTGTGAAGGGGTAAACCCATACTTTTCATCAATTTTTTTTTTTGCCATGCTGGGAATCAAACCCGGGATCATTAGCTAAGTAGGCAGACACGCTACCAACTGAGCTAAGTGTCTTTACGTGAGATTTCCAAAATTATTTTTCATCTTCCCTCTGTGTTAAAAAGTGCACGTTATTTCTAGTCTTATCTCATCATCCCAATTCATTTACTAAGTAATGAGTAACTCTTGTTTTTAACATATAAGGGCTCCCACTTCCTAAAAAAAATTGATCTATGAACAAAAGATAACAATGACTTTAAGATTGTTCTTAACATATTAATCTTTGTGTATGTAACTGTTTTCTCCATTTCAAATAGCACAATTTATTTCAAATATTAACTTTAATTGTGTCCTTATCAAATAACTTCAATTTCATATGGAACACGTAATAAATTATTATTGAAGTTTTAAGGATTTATTAGTAAATCCTAAAAAATGAATCAATTTTAAATGTTAATGGAGGCCCCTAATAATGAATATTTTTGCAACAAATTGTTTATCATTCAAAAAAGTACAGATAGAACCCACTACAACATCTCCTATGTACCCTTCCCCATAAAAAAATACTCTTAAAAATAATTTTCTAGTAAACCATAAATGTGTGCGTGTATAAAAGTTTAAGTTTTTGTATCAAAACTTTTTTTTAGTCAAAATAAATAAAATATTTCCCCTGTAGAAGCATAGTTAATTTTATTCCCACAGTGATATCAGCATTTGTTGAATATCTGTTAAGGCTGTGCTGGAATTTAATGACAACTTTTTATCTTCTTTTAAAAGGTTTCTCATCCAATGCTGCTATGTTCATAACAGACATTCGACAACTGTTGATATCAATATGTGAAGAAAATAAAACTATGTTTCTATTTGAGCAAAATTTGATTTCTACAGACAAATTTTTTCCCATAAAAACTGCAAAAACTCTGCTCTTAACTCACGTCCCCTACACTCCCACCCTAAGTTCTAAGTAACAAAGTTCAATCGCCAATTTTTCAATCAGGTTGAATCAGATGAGGTCATCTCACATTTGTAACATTTAATTTCATCTTATGACGTCACAAGAGCAACGTTCGTACGCGCGCATACACGCACGTTGTTTATACAGTCATCTACCACCGTCGTAGGTAGGCCTGAGAGACTCCTTGTGGCTCTCTTTCACCCCAAACCCCCTCCCCTCTCTTCAAAGAACGTATAAGCACACGAGGAAATGTAGAACGTTGAGAATCGGTCGCCGTCATCACAGGGTAACAGTTGGGGAAAGCCCCCGGGGACTTTTCTCTCTCTTAGAGACAAGCGGAGCATTTCCTTTGAACTGTTTCGCGCTGACGGGGCAAAGAGAAAGAAAAAATTGTATGACACAATCTTACAAACATTCTCATATGACGTATTATAGTTTGGAGAAAAAAAAAAAAGATTTCCAGTAGATTATTCTTTAGTAAGTTTTCCCCAGAAAAACCAACACAACATCTTGTTAATCACAATCAACACTCTTCATTTATGAATTCTAAACAAATTGTTAATACCATTAAAAAAACTATCAAATTTCCAAAAACTATAGACAACCTTCAAATTACTTTTATATCAAAAATAAGAAAAAGTTCTTACTTATTATGAAAAAAAATATTAGATACTCAATTTAAACTTAAGCCATTTTCAAATAATTTGGAATTAAAAAAATAACTCATCACTAAACTGAACTTAATTTTAGGGCAAGGATCAAAATTTAAAAAAATATTAGATACTCAATTTAAACTAAAGCCATTTCCAAATAATTTGGAATTAAAAAAAATCACTCATCACTAAACTGAACTTAATTTTAGGGCAAGGATCAAAATTTAAAAAAATATTATATACTCAATTTAAACCAAAGCAATTTTCAAATCATTTGGAATTAAAAAATTCACTCATCACTAAACTAAACTTGATTTTAGGGCCAGGATCAAAATTAAAAAAAAAATATCCTAAGGTATGACTCTATAAGATCTAAATTATAGGTTTGAACAAAATCCATCAAATCATTTTGGTCAGGAGCCTAGAGACAGACAGACAGACAACATATTAAAATCTACTTTCTTGGGTTCTGATTTACACTTAATGTTTAATATACGTCAAAATCTCGAGATGGTTCTATTTTTCACTTTTTCAATATAATTTTTCTTGATATGAGAAAGTTAAAATGGGGGAAGATAGGTTTGACTAGTACAACGCTTTTGGAAATAGCCTAGACCCCCCCCCCCTTACAACTCTTTCGATCCCCTTGCTATCACTAACTCACATCTGATGTCTCCTTCCCCTCAAGCCCCTCCCCCCAAGTTTTTTTTAGTGTGTATGGATTAGTTTGTGTTTGAATATGTTTTACATTTTATAAAAGGTTATAAGGGAACAGGGGTGTGGGAGAATATTTTAAAATTAGGGTGATCTCTCTTAATAACAACACAAATCTTAGCATAACATTTATACTAGCACCAATGTTCATGCTGAGTAAGGCATCAGATTCATAAGAGACTATTACCGATGACATAAGATATGCGCGTACCATTACTGGGTGCACAGAAGATATTATTCCCCACTTATTATTGTGGGTCTTCCCCCGAATAATAGTTCAGTTTCTCTAATAAATATTGTCATAATCTTTACCCCTTTAATTAATTCATTAATAACCATGGTGTAGAGTTTATTAATAATTTAACAAATTAAATGTTACATTTTCATGTCATTCTTACACCGATTAAAATTGATACTTTTGTATTCATTTATAATGAGAAAGATTGGTTCAGTTTTACGAGTCTTAACGTCAAAAAATTCAGTCCGCGTGTCCACAAATTTGTTACATTTATCTTTATTGTTAGGGTAGGAGTGTATGGACCGTGAGAAAAGGTAAATATTTTTTGCAGTTTTAATAGCAAAACTTTTCATCTGGCCAAAATAAATAAGATATTTATTCAGTAGAAACATCGAGTTTAATTTTACTCCCATGATGAGACCAACAGTTGTTAAAATAGATGTCATAACCCTTGCAGCATTAGATGAGATTTTTTTTAAATGAATATAAAAAGTTGTCATTAAATTCCAGATCACCATTGACAGATATTCAACAACGGTTGAAGTCAACACGCAAAGAAAATTTAACTCAATTTTTCTATTGGAGAACTATATGAGGTTGTATATAATATAAAACGAGTCTTGAGAATTATTTCAATCATCTATATTTCACAATAAGAGAATCGTGAATAAAAATCTTAGATTTTTTTTTTGAAACAAATCCAGCTTTGCGTTATTTTTATCTGATTTAAATCGAGATACATCCTTTCTTAGTATTGTTTAAGACTAGTCATCTCAATTAGCTAAAAGCCAGTAGAGAGAAACAAANAAAAAGAAAAAAAAAAAAAAAAAAAAAAAAAAAAAAAAAAGAGAAGAAAGTGTTGCGCAACTCATGAAATAAACATACGTATTTTCCATCCTTTTCCCTCCACACACAAAACAGGCAAATAGGCAGAAACAAACAAGTGAAGAACTCACAGTAACTGAATGGTTTTCAAAGAATGGAAGCCAGAAAAATTTGTTTCAAGGGAGGATGTGATATTTTTCGATGTTGGTAGCAACTCTCGCTCTGCGGTGAATTTTTCTTTATGTATTAAAAGTAATATTTTGTTTGAAAGATAAAAATATACCCATATAAATTTATAAACATTACAGTACTACTACAGTCCAATGTTCATAGATAGATCCTTATTTGACATCTAGAAAAGTTATTGGAACTACTTTCACGTATCCACACATAAAGTCATGGGATTTGCAGCTGTTACTTCTGATACAGAATATATTATTGATACCCATAAAATAACAATTATAAAAGAGTAAAATGTTCTTCTTGAAAAAACCCAACTACAAAATGAATCGTGCCATTAAAGTGGATGTAAAACATTAAACATTAACGAACTAATATAATATATATATTTTTCAATATTATTATTTTCTCGGTATTGATATGAAGGGTCAAAATTGACAGTTGTAGGCCACATGATTTGACGAGTGAATATGTGATAGCCAGTGGAACATTTATGGTTATAGCAAAATTTTCATAGGAAGACAGCTAGAAAATCTACTAGATTTACTTTCATATATTCAGGCGTAAAGCTATATACTCAGCAGATGTTTCTAATGATAGATAATATCAATACCTATAAAATAACAAATAACACTAATAATTAGTAGAATGTTTTCACTACTGAACAATGTTTTAAAAAAAATTCTCTCCACTTAAAAATTGGACTATACTACCATTCCTTTAGATACCACATTCACATATTACTACTCCATCAAACGGTTCTCAAATTTATACCGATTAAACAGGGTTGTATAAGGTAAAATTTGACGGTAGAGCTAAATGCATTTGCATGGAGTGGGAAAACATTAAATAAAAAAAACACCCTTAGTATACCTGACTGGAATTCGGACCCAGCTCTCCCAGTCACCAACAAAAAAAAAAGTTTATGGACCTAACATTTTGTTTGAATGTCCACCAATTTGGGTATAAATATGATATAAATAATATAAGTAATAATAATTATAATGAAAGGCGTTCTAACCCGCATTAGTGGCCTAATGGTCTTAAGCGGCCCTCTCCTGTTAGATTTACCTGTTGATGACGGGGAGATTGGGGTTAAAATATTGGTTGGGTCCCCTGTTGATTTTCACTAAATGATTTCCCACTCTCCATACACGCAAACACGGGTAGATTATCTGTGAAATGCTTTCTTCCTCCTATAGTAATTATCATACGTATAACCTGAACAGTTAGTAAGACGTGTTCATAAAATTCTACCTTACACAACCCTGTTTCATGGGTATAAATTTTAGAATCTTCCGATGGGGTAGTAAGATGTAAATGTGCTATATAAAGGAATGGTAGTATAGTCTAATTTTTAAGAGAAGAAACTTTTTAAAAAATTGGTCAATAATGAAAACATTTTACAAATTTTTAGTGTTATTTACTATTTTATAGGTATTGATAATATCCATCATTAGAATATATATACATATATATTTACATATATATATTGATATATATATATATATATTGATATATATATATATATACACAATATATTTCATTAGAAAGTATATATACACATACGCACATATATATGACGTTCAAACAAACTGGTCACTGCTCCCCTTGAAACGTATACATAGTCCACCACTGACTTAGAATGCACAACCTGAAACCGTAAACTTGTTTCATCGACTTCGTTGAGTTCCTCTTTCTCCAACTTCTGGTTTCCCCCTCCCGGCCTTTCTTATATATATATATTTTTTATCATCATTCTACCCTTTCTCCTTCCTCTTTAGGAATTCTTTAAGATTTATAAATATACAGTAGGTGCATCTCTCCGCCATTTATCAACATTTTATATTCGTGTGAATATAAGAGACTTATACGTATGTTTTATATTTTTGTGTCCGTAGTTTTTTTTTTTCTTCTCGTTGTCATCTTGCTGGGAGGTCTGCCAAACCTTCATGTTTTATAAACGATGGTTGAAAAGAGGTGGGGGCGGTGGGAGTGATGGGAGATAAGCTAGTATGGCCAACTAATGTTTATTTTATGTATTATTTTGATCATTCTAGAATTAACCCCACATTTCTTTGATTCTTGTGTTTTTATGTAAATAAGCTTTTTTTTTCTCCAAACATATGCAACTAAAAACATCACAAATATATTGTTTATTTTGAAAAGAATATGAAAGGTTATTCCAAGACAAATTCTGTTTTTGTAAAAAAATATATATATTTGGTATATTAATATCTGATTAGGTTATACTCATACGTGATAATTATTCTAATGGGTTAAGGAAGAGGAAGAAAGCATTTTATAGATAACCCACCCATATTTGTTTCGAAGGAGAGTGGAAAACCATTTAGGAAAAATAAACAGGCTCTATATTATTATTATTATTATTATTATTATTATTATTAGCACCGCGTCTTACTACCCATTCGGGTTATACGCAATTACTCTAATGTGTAATGGTAGGATGATTGTGAGATGAAATGGAGGACCTACAGTTTAACGTGGAATCCGAACCACGGTGGAGGCATGGAAATTCCCCACATTCACAAGATATATTGTCAGAGGTGAAGGAAGGGTTTGGTAAACCAGGCTCTATAAACCCAATTGGGATTCAAGCCCCAATCTTCCTGTCATCAGCAAGCCAGAACACGAAAGTAGACCTATAGACAGACCATTCGGCCAATGAATCGTATCAAACCAAAGAACGATTGAGAAAATGTTTATTCAACACCCTACAAAGGGTAATTGTTTACTTTAAATAATTATAATTTTTTTAGATAGCTATCACTAGACTATTAGTAGAATAGAAGAGGACGCGAAAAAAAACCATGGTTTTTAGTAGTTTTTACGGCAAATTATTTTTTTGGACAAAAAAAAATCAAATTTTGCTTCAGTAGAAACATAGAGTTTAATTTTCTTCACATGGTGATATCAACAGTTGTTGAATATCTGTCAAGGGTGTCCTGGAATTTAATGACAACTTTTTCTCTTCATTTAAAAAGTTTGTTAGATAATTCCGCCATGCTCATGACAGATATTCAACAACTGTTGATATCACTATGAGAAGAAAATTAAACTCTATATTTGTAAAGAGGCAATATTTCATTTATTTTGGCCAAAAGAAAAATGTCAATAAAAACAGCAAAAACACTGGCATTCTACCACCTACCCTGCCATTCCACCTTTAGAGAGATACATTATTATGGAGTGTGGCTAAAGTTGGCATCAGTAAAATAAACATTTATAAATAAATACATAAATATTCTAGATCTTAATTATTTTTAAAGGTTTTCACCTACTTAATGACACTATATTACTATGCAGACAAAATAAAACTGTACTAATATTATACACCTGGTTCAAATTTCAGTACCTATTTAAGTTACAAGCTATCAGTTTTGTGAAACTTACTCTTAAGCTGCAAGAGCTACGTTCATACAAAGTGCCTCCACTTAAATACGACCAACATTAAAACTATACAGATTAAATTTAAGAGTGCAAAATCAAACCAAAGTTCAATCGAATTAAAGGACACTAAATTTAAGAGTGCAAAATCAAACCACAGTTCAATCCAATTAAAGGACACTATTATACTATAAGCCATTAAATTGATTAAAGATCGGGAAAAATATACATATATTCTTAGCACCACATCACTACCCATTCAGGTTATAGGATTATATAATAATTAATCTAATGGTTTTATAGATTAAAAGGGCTATATTTAGAGAAAGTGTACCTGAACTTGCATAGAGGTAGAGTTGAAAACCATTACGGAAAAAACAACCTTCAGTACACCTAACCGAGATTTGAACCTAGAGCTCTCCGTCATCGGCAGTCTAGTCTAATGTGAGGGTAGCGCGTTAGAAAACGCGTCCACTGAAGTGAGTCGAAACTTGTTGAATTTAATTAAATATGAAGTATTACAATTCTATAGAAATTATCAGATATATACATATTTTTATTTAAAAACTACAGCCGATTGAAACATACCAACAAATGAAGCTCAAAACTGTGTCATCATAAATTAAATTTCACTGTCTTAACATGTTTTTATTTTTGTTGAGGGTGTCTTTTTACATTATCAATCTATTATTAGCCTATATTTAGACTTCTTTTTTTAGCATTACGTTTTACTATTCATTTGGGTTTTACTCATATGTACTAGTTACGTTTAGGTGTTACGGATGAGGAAGGTTGAATATGGAGAAAGTTTGCATGAATTGGCGTGGAGTGAGAGTGGAAAGACATTTAGGAAAAAAACCCACTATCAGTTCAATTGATCGAGATTCAGAACCAAATCTGCCCGTCATTGGCAGTCCAGTCTAGAGTGACGGATTAGATTTTAGACCATTCGACCACCAAAATGAGGTAATAAATATATGAATGTATTTGCATTGAGCGGGGTGGAATTGATCTATATTAACAAAATGAAGAGTTTGTCTCTGATGAGCGCTACGTGATATCTGACGCACGTAGAGGGTTGTAATTTAAACATTACTAGCCCTTGTGCACAAACATGTGCGCCTCGAAGCTGGAATTTTAAATATATGATCTGATTATAATAAATAGATTATATTATTATTATTATTATTATTAGCACCGCGTCTTACTACCCGTTCGGGTTATACGCACTTACGCTAATGTGTAATGGTAGGGTGATTGCGTGATAAAATGGAGGACCTACAGTTTAACGTGGAATCCGAACCACTGTGGAGGCCTGGCATTCCCCACATTCACAAGATGTCTTGTCAGAGGCGAAGGAAAGGTTTGGTAATCAGATAAATCTGTGCCGGGACCGAGGATTGAACCCCGGCCACCAGCACAGAAGTCTGACACCTTACCCCTAGACCGCCAGGTCACCAAAATAGATTAAATACTAGGTCATAAGAAATAAAATAAAAAGTTTCTTTTTTTGTCTGTTTGAAACTGATACAGGCGTAACCACATTGCTTGGTTATCACAGTAAACTCTGGACACTTCCACCAGTAGGAAATTAAACAACCATTTGTGTTGAGGGCGAGTGGAAAGGCAATTAGAAAGAAAAATCATCATTACAGTCATTTTGGATTTTTTGTTTATCTATTCAATATATTTAACGTGCACTTTCTGAATATACTTATTATGTCAGCACATAGCTTATAAACTAACATAAATCTAGAACATACACAACAACCATTCCACCACCAGTCGTTAATTCATCATCGTGAAAAGGGGGAGGGGGGAGACCCTAATTTCAACAATTATAAATTTTTCGGTTGTGTCAAGAATTGAATCCAAGACCCTTATATCAGTAGACAGACACACTACTTACTGAGCTAAGGTGTCATACCGTATCTGAAATAAATCACCGATCTCCCCTCATACGGAGGAAATATTTTAGTTGTGTAAATATTAGACGACAAATTTATGATGGCTACATTTGATATACCTCTGACATTTTATTTTTTAAAAAAGGGTCTCAGAACTATGTTTGTCCATCCTACAGAAGAAAAGGTCCAAGCTTCATGTGTAGATAATTTTAATATTGTAAAACCTCAAGCCAAAATCGTGATTTTAATATTAATATTGCGAGAAATATCGAAAACATCGCATAACTTGTGTGATTGAAAACTTAAAACAAATTTTGTTTGCTTGGCTTTTTATTTATTTAATCACGTCAATGTCATCAGATTTATATTGTTTATTGAGGTTTAAATTAATAGTGTTTTTTTTTCAATTTCGTGTTCATAAACCCAAACTTCCGCGATTAAAATATATATAAATATTTTTTTTTTCGTAATCTTAAAATATTATTAATTAACTACGCTCTGATAAAGTATATATAAGTAGAACAATAAGTTTTTTATTTTGTATCAAATGCTCTACTTTTATCCAAAATATCTTTGTTGGATAAAAATGCATAACGGAATTATTGTTTTATTGTAAACACAAATGACCTTGAAAAGACGAGGTTTTGCTTGATTGACAATTTAAAGTACCTAGTATTCATCGACAATTTTGCCGCTCAAACATTTTTAAAACAAACAGTTTTATTATTTACTGCACTTATGATCACATAGTCTAAGGCAATATAATTTAAAGAAAATGCACCCAGATTTATTTGGTGGGATGGTAAGAAAACCTTTAACGGGGGAAAAAAACACCCAGGCGGGAGACGCAATCTTCCCGTTATCGGTGATTGAATGCAATGAGATTCAAACGCCTTAGACCACTAGGCCACCAGTAGGAGCAATCAATCACTATATTAGTATGCAACTGGTTATACTTCCTATCTTATCCAGTAGAGTGTCTACCTACTGAGCTAAGGGTCCCGGGCTCAATTCCTGGCAAATTCAAAGAAACTTTAATATTGTAAAATGTTTGTTTTCCTTTTCAAAATGATGAATAAAACGAACTTGGTGGCTGGATGTTTGTCTGTTAAAGAGTTAAGTTAGTAACTCCTGCGTTGGTAGAATTAATCACTTTTTCAAGTAGGCGTTAAATACCTGGATTAAATAATTAGAAAATGTAGTTTAAAGTATTTTTTAAATTGGCCACAACTTAGGGATAACGCGCCAAGGCAGTATTTTTGCAGTTTTTATATCAAAACCTTTGTTTGATCAGAATTATTAAAATATTGCTCCAGTACAAATATAGAGTTTAATTTTTTTTTCTCACACGGTGATATCAACAGTTGTAGAATATCAGTCATGAGCATAGCGGAAATAGACGAGAAACTTTTTAAATGAAGAGAAAAAGTTTTCATTAAATTCCAGGACATCCTTGACAGATATTCAACAACTGTTGATATCACCGTGTGAAGAAAATCAAACTCTTTGTTTCTACTGGAGCAATATTTAATTTAAATTTACCAGAAAAAATATGTATTTATAAAAATTGTAAAAGCCCTGCCCTTTTCTCGCCTTACCTTCACTCCCATCTTGAGTTGAAACTCAATTAATTTTTTTGATACACACCTCGAGGTTATCAATTGTTCCTTTGTTTTATCTGTGCTCGGACACTAAGGTCGTGAGGACAACTCATTTTCGGAGATCCAGTGATAGGAGTTCAACCATGTACGCAGGTTTGTTTTATGTTAATTTAACGCCCTTGTATAAAGGATGAAGGTTGAAGTAGTAATCTTTGATCGTGTTTCCTACTTATTTCGAGAGGTGCTAGAACTTTACCTAATAAAAAGGGTGGTATCCAGTCTTTCCCATCTTGAAAATAAAAATTATATCTTCCGAGGGAGGAAAAGAGGACTTGACATTTACTAACTGGTACAACACAAACATTCTCCCTTCTTTTATTAGTCCTATTTGTACCAGTCATTAATTGTACCTAACAATAAAAAAAATACATCGCATCAACCTGCGACAAAGCCATACTTACCGAAAGACCACCGTCTGTTGGAGATGGTACCAGTTCTTGTCTGATAGAAGATGTGATGTCGTCAGCACCATGAACCCTTCCACAGTTGATCTCAGTTTTCTAGACCAGAGATGCTACTTTTTCGTTAAAAATTGCTGCTCATTTGTTTTCACGAGGCCGATTTGACCCAATTCCAGACGCATTGCTTCACAGAACAATCTGGAAGTGCCGAGGATTTAACCTGGGGCCTCTGGATCTACGACCAGAAACTTTGACCAATAGATCACAGAGGCGATCTATTCTCGACTGTAAAATCAACAAAAATAAATTTGAAAAGAACAAAGATATAAATGGAGTGCTAATCAAAAATATCTATTACATTTATTTTTAAACGTTTGGTACGACAAAATCATGTATACTTTCTCATATACTAGTTTATATTTTGGAACAAAATTTTTCAAAAATGCTTAGAGCAATAAAATAAATAGGCAAGGTTTCATAAGAAAAACAAAGATGTCATCTTGTTAAAAATAATAATTATTCTCAATATACAGACATAGATTGTTCCACAATTAAAAAAGAAATCTCAAAAATTAATCATTAGTAAAAAAAAATCTTCATATTATTTTTATTTTGCTATTTATCATGTCTTACAATTTCCAAATACCAAATTTGAACCAAGCCATAAATGCTATTTTAGAAAAATCTCGAATTTTCTTAGATATTTTATAACTAAGCTATAATAACCTTAAACTAAATTATTTTAGAAAAATTAACATAGGTCAGGTAAAATAATCTTTTGGTGCATGTTTTGAACAAAATAATTAATGTTATTCTTAACAAAATCAATAGAGTCACCACCCGTTTAGGTGGCCGTATGGTCTAATGCGCTACTCTAGCACTAGACTAGACTGCTGATTAAGGGGACACCGTGGTTAGAATCTTGGTCGTGAGTAATGAGGGTTTTTTTTTCAAACTTGTTTTCCACTCTTTCTCTCCCGACGCAAATGCTGGTACACTCCCTATAATATATAAACTTCTTAATTCCTAAAATTACTAGTATGATATTTACTTGAAGCTATAACCCAAACGGGTAGTAAAATGTGGTGCTAAAAAAAGAACAATTTTTTAAATAGGACCTATTTCAAAAAAATCAGTTTACAATATTTAACCGATTTTTGCTAAACCCACACAAAAAAACAGTACCATGCGTCACATTAAACATTTGCCTTATATCAATAGTGAATAAAATCCTTTCGACAATTTATAAAAAATATTGAATTTTTGAAAATCTGTCATCTTCTCCAAGGTATTTAGATTTATTTCTAGAAATAAACAAACATACTAACACGGGGGAAACATTGTAAGACCCTACTTATTTGGGTTTTGGGGCACATCATATTTAGTGATCCATCATAATATTGGGTAATGGATTTTTAACTATAACAAATCAAGACACTTAGGCATACATGCACGTAGCCTCATTTTGATATACCGATACGAGTTAACACAGCCTCACTCTGTTAGCCAATATAGCCTGGCTCACAATTTGCTCCTAATTCAGGTGTCTCAAATCTGGGGAGCGCGGGCCTCTTGCGAACCATGGTATCATTTTTTGGAGGCACACTCGCTCATGAACATTATAAAATTATTTCAAGGAAAGAAAATGACAAATATATATATATATATACAATAATAAACTAATAAAATAAACATGTATTTTATTTAGATATCTTATGTTATTTAATAAAAAGTTTTGGCTTTTTACGAGAAAAAAGGCATTACGTTTTCATACAATACGTATATACTTTGAAATGGGAATTGACAACTCTAGAAGACAAGACAAATCACGCTACCTCCTGATATGAAACAACAGAGAACATACTCCACGAGAGATCCTAATCCCTAATGTTAGTAAAAAAATGAGCTGATACGAATAATTGAATACCTATTCAATCCTAATATTGTCGGTACACTATTGCGGTCCACGAACCAACAAGAGACAGAAACTCTGGCTCTTGGACATAAAATGGTTGAATACCCTTTCTTTATTGTATACGAACTTGGAAGGCTAATTAGTGCTTGGGAGCATTTATAGTGAACTCCGGATCACACATACCCCACCCCTTGGCCCAACACATCTTTTTCTATAGGACAACGCCTTACAGCTCTCGAACGTGACAGACATCACAGACTCCATAGCGTCCCCTTTCATAGGGGGGGGGGAGTGGAGAAAGAGGGGGCACCTCCAGAAGACGACATAAGCATCCACGTTTGGGCGTGTCACATCTTCCAGGAGGATTGCTCTCCCTGATGAGGACCCAGCCGAAGAGGATTACACCTAAGACCTCCCTCCTTGGCACGACAGACAATGCAACAAGCCTGATTTATAGAGTCAAAACGTGGCCGAGTAATCCTTCTCCCCTCCACAAAGATACTCCTAGTTGGTGGCAGGGGGGGGGGATTGAGGGAGGGAACACACACGCATGGGCTAGGAGCTGCCTCATCCCATATCCCACAAACAAGGCCTCCCCAGATGGTCGAGGGGTCGATACCATCCGTCTTCTGCTCTGCTTACGTAAGATTATGACCTGAGAAAAACCTTGTCTTGATCCTGGACCACAGGATTATATAATCAATTATCTATTATTAAGTCCTGCTTGGACCATTAAGAAAGGTCTCTAGAGTCCCCAGTCACTGTCTTCAGACACTTCAATGGCCCCACGGTCTTCCACGCTATTAATGTCCCCATGGTCTACTGCCCTCTCCATGTCACCAATGTATTCCAGTATTCCAATATCCCCATGCTCTTCAGGGCCTTCAGTGTTCCTATGATCTTCAAGGTCTTCAGTGCTCACATTGTCTTCAGAACCTACAATGGCACCACGGCCTTCCACGCTTTCAATGTTCCTATGGTCTTCAGGGACTTCAATATATCCATGGTATTCAGAGTTCTTAGTGTCCCCATGCTCTTACAGGACTTCAATAATCTTCTGGATCTACATTCTCCAACAATCTTCAATAATCCAAGAATATTCGAGGCCTATAGAGTCTCCCAAATCTTTAGTGTCATCAGAGTATTAATTTCATAATTATCTTATTCTTCTTTAAATTCCAAGAAATATATTTAATTCTATGAACTTAATTTAGATTTATTTAAGAATTCATGGTATTTGTTTCAATGTTATTACTTAAATTTTTCCAAATAAACCGTAAATGGATTAAACTGGGATATCCTATCCTGACTCGCGTGGCGTCACCGGTAGGAAGAATTCTTAAAGTGACCAAAACTCTTATTTTCCTAGCTAAGGGACCTTTGTCTATATGTTTTAAAAATCTAATAATGATGTAGTGATGGTGGTTTTCCCTTAATGGCTTTCCACTGTTATTATTATATTATTATTATTATTATTATTATTAGCACCGCGTCTTACTACCCGTTCGGGTTATACGCACTTACACTAATGTGTAATGGTAGATGTGTAATGGTAGGGTGATTGTGAGATGAAATGAAGGACCTACAGTTTAACGTGGAATCCGAACCACGGTGGAGGCCTGGAATTCCGCACATTCACAAGATATCTTGTCAGAGGTGAAGGAGGGGTTTGGTAATCAGATAAATCTTTGCTGGGACCGAGGATTGAACCCCGGCCGCCAGCATTGAAGTCTGACACCTTACCCCTAGACCGCCAGGTCACCATGAAAGTCAAATAAATGACCAGATACAGGTCAAAGTGTGGCTGACCTAAGTCATGATTCTTCACAACCATCAAGAGTGGAACATACTGTTGTTGTTGTTGTTGTTGTTAGAGGATGTAGCCCCACGATATCATGGTTAACAACACGAATGTGTACATGACGAACCCTTTTCATGTAGCTCTAATAATAATTTGTTCAATTTACAGCCTTGGTAAGTTCGTAGCCTTCAAGAAGGTGACGGAGTCACATTCCAATATAAGGAGATAGACAAGAAATCTGGTCAGTGTCGTGTCGTGGAGTGTTGTCACGGTAAGCAGAGTTAGTTTAAACTGTACCTGTGAATTTTTCTCATCTCTCAGTAGAACACTCATTGACAGTGTCGTGTCGTGGAGTGTTGCCAGGGTAAGTAGAGTTAGTTTAAACTGTACCTGTGAATTGTTATCATCACTCAGTAGAACACTCATTGACAGTTTCGTGTCGTGGAGTGTTACCAGGGTAAGCAGAGTTAGTTTAAACTGTACATGTGAATTGTTCTCATCACTCAGTAGAACACTTATTGACAGAGTCGTGTAGTGGAGTGTTGCCAGGGTAATAAGAGTTAGTTTAAACTATATCTATGACTCATTCTCATCATTCAGTAGAACACTCATTGTCAGTGTCGTGTCGTGTTGTGTAGTGTTACCAGGTTAAGCAGAGTTAGTTTAAACTGTACCTATGACTCGTTCTCATCACTCAGTAAAACACTTATTGACAGAGTCGTGTAGTAGAGTATTGCCAGGGTAAGCAGAGTTAGTTTAAACTGTACCTGTGAATTGTTCTCATCACTCAGTAAAACTCTCATTGACAGTGTCGTGTCGTGGAGTGTTGCCAAGGTAAGCAGAGTTAGTTTAAACTGTACCTGTGAATTGTTCTCGTCACTCAGTAGAACACTCGTTGACAGTGCCGTGTCGTGGAGTGTTGCCAGGGTAAGCAGAGCTAGTTTAAACTGTGCCTGTGAATTGTTCTCATCACTCAGTAGAACACTCATTGACAGTGTCGTGTCGTGGAGTGTTACCAGGGTAAGCAGTGTTAGTTTAAACTGTACATGTGAATTGTTCCCATCACTCAGTAGAACACTTATTGACAGAGTCGTGTAGTGGAGTGTTGCCAGGGTAAGAAGAGTTAGTTTAAACTGTACCTGTGAATTGTTCTCATCACTCAGTAGAACACTCGTTGACAGTGTCACGACTTGGAGTGTTGCCAGGGTAAGCAGAGTTAGTTTAAACTGTACCTGTGAATGGCTCTCATCACTCAGTAGAACACTCATTGACAGTGTCGTGTCGTGGATTATTGACTGTGTAGGCAGAGTTATTTAGGTAAAGTGGATCCAACGTGTTTCTGTACACTCTGTGTATATCACTACATTTCATATCGGTCCTATCTACTTTATTAATAAAGTAGGATAATATAATATACAGCTTTCATATTTTTAATCTATTTGAGGTATTTATCGTGCACTGACAGATTATATCAAACACATGACTTATAAACCAACTTAAATCTAGAACAGACACTACATCCAGCCCCCAACCGTTAATTCATCTATGTGAAAGGGAAATCACACATTTAACAAAGGATACCTTTTTCGGCCATGCCAGAAATTAAACCCGCGCCCCTTAGCACAGTAGAAAGCCACGTTACTGACTGATCTAAGGTTTCGGAACAATAATATAAAAATCATGCATGACCTTAAGACGCATCATTTACTTTTCAAATAGTATTTATTTTCCTTGACTCCCAGCAAGGATTTAAAAATGGTTGTCCCCAAAGAATCCCCCCAAAAAAGCACGATCCCTTTACGGCTTTAACATGTCTTACAAAAACACAACATTTAGCTAGTAAGAAAATAATACGAGTAAAACAATATTTTCAAACAGGACCTAAATAAGGTGAAAAAAGAAACAATCTCAGAGGCTGGATGATTAAATCCAGGGATAAAAATAAAATATTTATTTTTTACATATTATATACCTTTAATTTGATTTTCTACGGGTTTTTTTCTAAGTTCATAACGACCAACACGAAACCCTGTTTTCAAAAGCCAGGGATGTTAGGTAAGTAGGGGTTTGAGGGGAATCATTTCATATAGGGCTTACATTCATGAGGGTCTTTATTTTTGAAAGCCCTCTTTTACCAAGGGATGATAATAAAAGAAACATAGAAAAACTGGGTATGTAAGAGAATGTTAGAATGGAGGAACGGAACAGTGGATAGAGAAGTAAGCGGATACCAGGAACACGAAAGGGAATGAATGTAGGCCAAATGTGTGGCAGAATTTTTTTTTATACATACAAACGTTAATATGTGAGTATGTGTTTCATTTCAGAGGGGTTTCAAATATTTCTATCATGCAAAAGAACTTTCCAAAAGGTAAAAAAGATTTTATAAAACGAACAGAGCTGAGGTTTGTAACATTGTACTGTATTTTCTTTGTGCATTTTATTCGTCAAGCCCAAGTTGTAGATATAACAAATAATCATCATGATAGATAATTAATTAGATTTATATAAGAAAATAACAATACGGGTTATTAAAAATATTTTTTTAATAATACATTTACAACTTTAGGATTCTAATAGTAAGTTAAATACTTTTATCAAAAATTAACCTAATTAATTAGTAATTAGAGGGTTATGTTACCCTGAAAAACCTTCAGAGAGCTTCTAGAGGTGTTTAATATTCATATTATTTTTTTCTAGCCTTTCACAATTGGGGGATGGGCCCACCAAACCCACCCCCCTGAAATTACTGGCTGGCTACGGCCTTGTTTAATAGATTTATCTTTGAAAGGTGACAATGTCAGATAATATTATCTGACGTTATATTCACTTATATAAACGTCAAAAAAGTTGATTCTTATCGAAATCTGGTTGTATTTATAATATTAAGTGAAAGTTAGACTAAGCTTTAAGAAGGTTTACAAAAAATTACCTTAAAATTAGCTCATAATACGCCAAATAAGGATTATGCGTGGACTGGCTCTTACATAACAATTTAATGAAAGTATATTTTAATAAATAGGCGAAATAAGATTAGTAATGAAGTTACCCGTAGATAAGTGGGGGTACAGAAAGTAGGTGGCATGAGAGAGTAAAAGAAGCAAGGTTGAAATGGTATGATCATGTGATGAGAATGAAAAAGGAGAGAGAATACCAAAGAGAATTATGGAAATGAAGTAAGTAGGGGAAATACCACAAGGGAGGCCAAGAAGGAGATGGGATGAGCCGATAACAGAAAGTTTGCAAGTAATAGGAAAAGATTGGGATCAATTAAAGGAGGAAGAATGGAGGAAGTAAAATAGGAAAATGGAGGCATTTTACTAATCTGATCCGGATACAGGCTGGAAACAGGTTGATGATGATATTTTAGTTAATGAAATGATTCACACAAAATTAAAGTGGTAAGGCTAAAATTCCAAGCTCGAAAAACTGGAGCAATAAGAACCAATGTCTTATTATTATATTTTTTTGATGAGTAAAATAATTGGATGGTATTTTTCTAAATATAATTTTGTAAATAAGTTTCTTAATAAAGACTGGACCAATAATGAAAACTCAGAAACACTAAAATATTATTGTTTAAAAGAATTAATTTCTTATTATTTGCTTGGTACCGTAGCATTTTACTTTCTCACTATCTTACATGTAGAGAAAGTATTGTGATCGTAAAAATAATCGAACTCAATATTTTGATGCATGTTGACGTTTCATGACCACCCAAATCCAAAAAAGTTGTTTTTGACTTTCTGTCTGTCTGTCTGTCTGTCTGTCTGTCTCTCTCTTCAAATAGAGCCTAAATGATTTAACCGATCGGGCTAAAACTTGGTATCTAGAATTTTCATAAGTTTGCCCCGCGTTTTTTTTATTGGATGTCTAAATTGAGGGTAGTTTACTGAAGGGAAAAAAGAGAAAAAGTCGATTTTCTCAAAATAACCTATTACACTTTTGATTAAATTTAATTTCTAAGCATTTATAAATATTCCAAACAAAATGGCTTATCTCAATAGTTCGATAAAATTACTTTAAGGGCTCCAGTATGATGCAAAAATTATCTTTTTTTTATATATCCTAAATTATATGAGATATAAAATTATTTATCTCTACAAATATAATATAATACAAATATTTTATAAAAAGCATATTTTTATAAAACCAATAACTTTCAGGCTATACGCCAATATTTATATTTTTTAATTTTTCTAACACAAAAGGTAAAAGTATTGCGACCGCAAAAGAAAATCTAACTTGAAATGTTGATGGATGTCGACATCTCAATACCCCACCAAACCCTAAAAAGTGGTCTTTGAAATGAAGTCTGTCTGTGTGTCTGCTTAAGCTTAAAATTAAAAGTAGTTTGAGAAAAGGCTAAAAGAGAAAAAAATCGATTTTCTCAAAATCGACTCTAACGATTTTGATTAAAATTCGTATCTAGGAGTTGATTAAGATTATAAATAAAATGATTTTTTTCATTTTACCATGAAAATGAATTTTAGGTTACTTTACAAAAGCATAAACTTCCGTATCTCCTCAACTATTTGAGATACTAAATAACTTATCATTGCAAAATTGTATTACTATTGAAAATAAAAAAAACTTTTATATGAAATATATTTTTATACATCTAACAGTTTCTGAGAAATTGGCAAATATATTAATACAATTTTGTGAGCTTTAGCTGTAAAGAGATATTACTTAAGTTTTAACGCAATAATTCTCTAATTCCATGGATTAATTAAATATAAGTAAGTCTCTAAACGTTTGTGGATTTTCCTTAAACCTCTTAAGATAAATGTTTGTACAACAATGATCTATATCCATTTTAGACTCAATAGTCAATATTTACATTTTTCAAATGTCCACATTTATAAATGAGGAATTTAATAGCAATGCGATGGCATGAAGATTTGCGACACCTAATAAAATGTCGAAAACTTTAACCGGAAGTTGAAATTTCAATACGAAGTTTTGACCCGTGGGGATCCAACATTGATCTTTTTTTATCGGTCCAAACATACAAATGAGGACATTAATTAATTAAAAACAAAATTATTAAATTTAAAACCGGAACTCAAAAGTTTTACATAAGTATAGTTCAATTTATGCTTGGGTTTGCTGGTGTATATTAGTATATCGTTTCACATATATTACGAGCTTTGAGTGGATATCTCCATTTTTAAACAACAGAGCGAGAAAGTCCGTGCGGAGTTCCGTAACATTTATTTTAATATGATGTGTATAATATGTAAGTTGGATTACTATCTAGAATTTTTTTTAATATAAAAAATAGATTTTAAAATTAAATACGTGTGGACACGCCATAATAGTTTGAAATAGCTTTCTTAATTGAAATATTAGTAATAAAACACCTTTAACTATGAACAAATCCATTCCCCACTTATAAAATAGTTGTGTTTAAGATAGAGTTCTTTAGTAGACATGTTAATTGCTATTGACGTTGGCAGGTTGTCGGTAACAAAGCTAGTGTCAATCAAACCTAAACAAACAAAGGAACCAACTAGTTTTCTAACAAGTAAACATACTAACAAGAACGTTCTTTTTAAAACATAAATTAAAAAAAATATGTCTTACAGTCCCTCTTTTTCCCGAATATGCTCTTCCTTCTTTATTTCTTACCAGCTTGTTTGTTTTTTTCTCTTAGCTCGTTCTCTATAATTACCCCTACCATTCTCCCCTCCGTCGAATCTGGTACCCTGCAATCAGGGACCGGACCACCATCGAAGTCCTCCGCGAGATCAGAGAAAACGTTTCCTAGCTGTCATCCAAGTTCAAATAAATACACACGTTAATTATTTGGATTAAGTTATTTTATAAAGACCATTTATTTGGTAATCTTTGTATCAAAATAGTAGGTAGCGTACGAACTAAACCTGAGATGTACTCACTTCAGTGGCCACATGGTCAAAGGTGTCCCTCTCGCAATTGACTAGACCTCCAATAACGGGGAGATCGGGTTTAAAATCCCAAAAGTTTGTACTATAGAGAAAGGGAGAGCACTTATTTCTCTATGGTTGTAATAAAGATGGTTTTCCTAAGGGATTTTCCACTCTCCCTCCCAAATAAATGCAAGTACATCTACTTTAAATTTAACCTTCCTCATTTCTAGCACATTAGCGTGATTAATACATATGCGTTTAGCTCAAACGGGTAGTAAGATGGGGTAGCCAAAAGAGAAAAGTAACTGGACAGGTAGAGAACGTGTTGTATTCATAAAAAAAAATTGATTTAGAGATTGTGTCCTAACGTTTTATCTTCTTTATCGTGATATTGACTACCTATTCCACGTGGCCACCAGTAGGGTTATTATTATTATTATTATTATTATTATAAGCACCGCGTCTTACTACCCGTTCGGGTTATACGCACTTACGCTAATGTGTAATGGTAGGGTGATTGTGAGATGAGATGGAGGACCTACAGTTTAACGTGGGATCCGAACCACGGTGGAGGCCTGGAATTCCCCACATTCACAAGATGTCTTGTCAGAGGTGAAGGAAGGGTTTTATAATCAGATAAATTTATGCCGGGACCGAGGATTGAACCCCGGCCGCCAGCACAGAAGTCTGACACCTTATCCCTAGACCGCCAGGCCACCAATAGGGTTATTATTAAAGATTAGTATTATGACTAATCAAAAAGTAAAAGATGCTATAACTACAAAAAATCTATCTTTTGTTGGAGTTTACCGACTCGGTTCGTACTATAAAATTGTACACAAAATAAATTAACTATAAAAAGTAAATGACAAGTGTAATTTATTTTTTAGTAAGGGACAAGTTTATGTCTTTTTCTCTTTCTGTTTACTCTTGTGACGTAGATAAAATGGCTTTAAATATTCCTTTATCTCAAGCTTCTTTGGAATCAACTAAGAAAGATAAGATTTGTCTTCACGTGGTTAACAGATAAGTTTCCCGTTAGTTAACATGACAGTGAATCTCACAAATATTTTCACCTGTGAAGCAGTTTTAGTGTAATTAATATACAGGTAAGACAAAATACATTTATAAAATACAACAGAGTTTCGATATCTCTAGGTTCTATACTTAGAGATCCTATTTAGTTTGGGGTTCTGTACGTTTTAGTTAGGTATTATGTAGTTCAAATTTATGTTTGTTTTGAGATCCTATGTAGTTATAGATTCTATAGGCCTATAGTTCGAGTTTCTGTGTATTTGGATATACGTCTGGTTCATCTCCTTTTGTATAGGATTAATTATGTGAGGATATGTGAAAAAAAAAAGATCATAAGTAAAAATAATAGGAATGGTGTACCACACCGCACAGACTTTCTTTCTTTATTCTTAAAAAATACATTTACTATGAACTTGTAAAATTAGTTAAACAAAATAATATACATTGTGTCAGAAACACTTCACCAAAAAGCATCAATTAAATAATATACAGTGCTACAGGAACATTAAGAAAAAAAGGAGCATCTCTGTCTACTAAAGACCATAACAATCAATTATACATATCAAAGTAGTCCATAAAAATTGTATATGTTTTCTTAGAATTCAGAAACTATTGGTTTTATAAAAAAAAAATACATTATCTTCAAATGGAAATATTTTAATTACCTAAAGTAATACAACTTTTCAATGGTAAGTTATTTCATATCTTAAATAGTTTTAGAGATATGATAACAATTGGAAATATATACATATACTAATATATGTTATAATTTAGTTTTTTTTTTCTCAGTGTAACCATGAAAGAAATTCATTTCATATTAACTTTAGTAACCTGCCTCGGCAGGTGAATGGTTCAGGCATCACTCTTGCAATATACTAGACTTCTTATGACAGGGAAATTGGAGTTTGAATTCATGAACGGTTTTCTAGTATCCCTCCACGTAAATGTGGGTACACTTCATCAAAATTCAACCTTCCTCATTCCTAGCTCATTGGCGTAATTAGTGCATATGCGTATAATTTGAAAAGGTAATATGGTGCTATATTAAAACAATTTGTTTATGTTTAAGGAAAGCATTTCTATGTTAAGACTTTTAAAAAATACCACTTTTATATACATGATAAATAAATATATATTTTTTAGATATTAATAAAAGTAAGTTTTAATAGTTTATTATTAAACTATAGAGCATTATAATCAAAAGAACGTTATTTGGTGAATATATGTTTGATTAAATTATTATATTTCTTTGATAATATATAAAAATTGTTAAAATGTTTTTTATTCCAGTAAAAATACGAGGGTTTGTATAATTTTGCAGGGCTAGGGACGAATGCTGCACGATGTCAAGTCGCGAAGTAACTATTGAAATTATTGGGGACAGTGACGAGAATATTCCTCTACTCGAACATACGGATTCACTCCCAGCCTCACCCAAAAACCCAAAAACCATTTCTCTAATGAAAGAGATTCCGACGTCGCCGATAGAGATATTGAATCCACGATCCCCTCAGAGGGGTCCGTCGCTAAACCAAGACCTCCAGGATAAGATCATGGAGGCCATGAAAAGAGATGACCTCTCGACGTTCCAAAGTCTTCTCCAGTTGACGATCATCGAACAAGACACAACTGCCTCCGAGTTCCTAGCCGCAGCGTGCTGGTGCGATCACGGTGGGAGGTATGTGAGCGCCATTTTAAATGCAGGTGTGAACCCAAACGCGGTAGTCCCCTCTAATATAATCGAGAACACTTTCCCCAGAGTGCGAAAGATTTTCACCAAGAAAAAGGCGCAGGTTTTTCAAAATGACCACTGGTGTGGGAGGAAGAGGCCATTACACCTCGCGTCGGGTGCAGGTAATTTTGACGTTATCAAGGCCCTTATGGATGATCCTAGGACGGAGATTAACGCAAAAGATTCCATTTTAAATACAGCGCTTCACTATTTAGCGTCACATCGTTACGCCGGGACCTGGAGCCCTGAATCATTCGAACGGTGTGCTGATCTGTTACTCGACAAAGACAATTTGGAGATCGATGCTCAAAACAGTAAAAAAAGGTCAGCCCTGCATCAGTGCGCAGAAAGTGATAATTTCTTAGTTTTAAAAAAAATATTGGTTAAATCAAGAGCGGACGTGAATCTAGTGGATGAAAATCAAAACACAGTATTACATTTGTTATCGGGCAATCATGAAATAGCGCAAGAATATATGGACTCTTTCGAAAGCTGCGTGCGATTTCTCGTCACGAAAAAGGAGCAACTGGACATAAACAAAACCAACAAGCATGGGAGCACTGCACTACATCTGGCGGCCGAATTCGGAAACCACGAGGTGCTTCTTGCCATATTAAAGGACCACAAAACTAACGTAATGTATTTAGACAATGATAAATACACACCGTTGCATAGGCTCGCGCTGAATAACACCATGGATAAATCTGTCCTGGAGAAGTGCATTAGACAGTATTTGAATAGAAAGGAAGTTGATGTGAACGTCTCAGGAGCCAGTAACAGGACGCCACTACTAGTTTCCGCACGTTCTGGCAACTACACCATGGTCAAAGCACTGCTGAAATATGATAATACCAACGTAGGAGCGAAAGACAAGATCGGCCGTTCTATCTTACACTACATTGTTTCCAAACCTTGCCAGCACAAGGAACCGGGAAAAACAAAGGAGATAATGGACCTTGTTTTGACCATACCACAAACTAGGGGAAATTCCAAAATATATATAGATTCCAAAGACAATTTTGGTTACACACCTCTTCATATGGCTGTAATGAGTGAGTCAGAAGAAATGGTAAAGTTTCTGTTGAGTCGGGGAGCGAGCATAATAGAGGAAAACAATAAAGGTACGACCATCCTTGACGATATCGAACCAAAAACTTTGGAAACTTTCATGGATGAAAGCGTGACTCAAATTAACAAATTTCACGACAGGGATTGTAAGCTCATCTATGACTATCAGCTTCTATTTGTTAATGTGTGCGAGCATAGGAAAAATACTATCGACAATGAAATTGAGGTCATACATTGTTTGAGTAAGAACGCCCATTTGAAAGAATTACTCGTACACCCATTAATCACAAGTTTTCTCTATCTGAAGTGGCGTAGACTCAGGTATCTCCTGTTTGGTAATGTTGCTTTTTATACGTTATTTGTCTTGCTTTTGAATTGGTACATCGTATCAGGCACTGGATTTTGGGGGAATTTGTACCAGAAAGAAGCAGGTGACGATAATTTACAGGTGACGCAAGGAGGCCCCAATAATACATCACTGTCCATACTGTGGTTCTTTACTTTCTTACTAACTATTCTTCTTTTGTTGAAAGAGATGTACCAACTGCTTCTTTCCCCACGAAAGTACATGTTTGGTTTTGAAAACGTAATTGAACTCGTCCTAACATTGTTCACTTGTTTCCTTCTGTTTGGCGGATGCTCTCGTGAATCGGAGTGCAGGCAATCGTCTGTGATAGCCACCATATTATCGTGGCTAATGTTGATCCTTGTCACGGGGAGTTTACCCATGTTTTCTATTAAACTAGAGATGTTGAAAACCGTGCTGAGAACTTTCCTCAGATATATTTCCTGGTATTTCATCATGATACTAGGTTTCAGCTTTAGCTTCTACATCCTTTTCTATAGTGGAAGAGGAAGCAGTGAAGATTCGTTCTTCAATCCCTTGTTGTCAGTGGAAAGGACTGTGGTTATGCTGACTGGTGAGTTTGATTCGACGGGTCTACCCTTTGGAACAGTCCCTATAACAAGCCATATAGTGTTTATTATGTTCGTAATTCTTATCACGATCGTTCTTCTTAACCTTCTGAATGGTCTGGCAGTGAGCGACACCCAGGAAATTCAGAGGAAGGCTAAGCTATTGAGCATGGTGTCAAGAGCCAAGTTTATTTACAACACAGAGAACATGCTCCTTGATGGGAAAAACTCCAACCCCGTGACAGGTGACAAAGGACCTATCGCCAGATTCCAGAGGTTACATGGGAAATTTGTCGACTACCTGTGCACGCAGATAAGAGTTTTTCCGAACGTGAATAACCTGCAAAGTTTGTATGGCGTTACGATGCCAAACAGGATGGTTCGTACAAAATTGAAAACTGAAATCATGTCGATACTAAAAAAAGAAAAAAAATGGAAAGAATTATTTTCGAAGGAGAAATTATCAACTACGATTAAAAACCACACATGCAGAGTTCATGAAATGGAGTTGAGTATAATTAAGGCAACTAAAAAATTGATTAACGAGAAGAAAATTAAAGCACAAAAAAATAGAAAGAAGGTCGAACAAAAGGATTGTTTCGAATGCATTGAAAATAAAATGCAGCATAATTATGAGGCTTTATTGAGGAAAATAAATGATTATGATAGTAAGTTCAACAACTTGGAAAAAAACGTTAATAACATTTTAACTTTGTTAGGCAGATAAAAGTAGAAGTCATGAGTACCAAACTTACAGCACATAATTATGTTTAAGTTATTAGTGTTAATATTGATATACAGACTTTATATTTATTGGCAAACTAATTATGGCATATATTTAACATAGATCACCACACACCATATTAAATTTTTATTTATACTTTTGTGTAAATATATCTTTTACTAGTTTAATATAATCTTTTAACATTTTTGTAAATACTTTAAATAAATTGTTAAGTTTTCTTCTTATTATTGTACTATAATATGGGATTATTAATGTAATATTATGTTGTTGAGTCAATAATATTGACATATACCCCTATTTATATTTACAAGTTGAGGTGAGAAGTTTAAACATATTTATATATAGTTACTGAGCTATAGATATATATATTCATTCTAAAATTGTATTATTTTGCATATATATTCGAAATTTATTCAATTTAATTAGTTTTTTATGTTTTGTAATTTTAATGGACAAATATTAAATGACAATGCTTACGAAAATCAACTTTTAAACAAAACAAATTATTTTATCCGGAAAAAAAACTATTTTTACTAATATATAAAATGTATTTGATGTAAAATAACACTTTTAATGAATGTAAAAATTAATACGCCGAGATTTTTTAAATTAGGCTATATAAATTGATCTACTCAATCTGCTTATTATTATTATTATTATTATTACGAATAAAAGATCAATGAAAATAAGGGAATCCAAATTAAATATTTTCTAACAAACTTTCGCAAACAATTTGAATAAAAATCTATAGCAATGTGTTATTGAATATTTTATCTCTTTATAATCCAATGAATATGATTAAATCAGCATTTCGTAAAAATACTCCAAAATTTCCCATTTAAAAATAAGCACCGGCAAAAAAAAAAGCTTTTAGTAGAAAGATGCCTGCGGGGAGTAACAAAAAAACTTCTAAAAAAAAGTTAACTTTATATTTTCATTTTGTTTATTTTCTTTCTTTTTTTTACTACCCTATATTTAATTATTTTCATGGTTCAAGTGTGTCCATAATAAGGGTTAGTGGGTCTCTTTAAAGGATGTAATCTCTTTGATGTTACTGTACATCATTTACATAACGTGATCCGGAATAAATTACTTTGTTCGTTATAAATAAATATACTGCAATTCTTTTAATTACATTTCCTTCGATATCTAATGCAATTTTAAGAGGTCGATTAAAAAAACCCAGAGATTATTTTATTCTTGGAAGATAGTTTAAAAGTATGACTTTTTTAAAAGTTTTTTTAAAGTTCAATTTTTCTTTAACGTCTAACAAACAATGTATTTGAACATTATTTAATTAGTATGCACATTACTTAATTTACTAACACCATTCACAAATGTATACATAACTATTCATGTTGTGATAATCCCTAATAAGTTCAGTCTGGTTCCCGTTTTGATATGGTTGTTTATTTATGACTGTCACACCTCTAGGCAGGAAAAAGTCCTGATTGGTTTGAACAGTCCAAACAGGGTTCCGATAAATTACTTTGGCCCTGTCAACCAGTTCTTTATCTGAATATAATTGGAAATAGTCTCATACGAAGGTAGACTAATCTGACCGATTGAAACCTGTTTCAGATGATTACGTTTGCCAAAAACAATTAACACCTCTTATATTTATTTTTCTCCGATGAATAAATATGAAACTAAAATACTTGGTTGAAATGAAGTCACTAAGATCTTTCGCTTACCTACTTACCTCATACTATTAGGCACTCGATTTTTTTTGTCGAATTGGCTAATGTACACCGTCTATCCCTATCTTGAACTCACTACATCCTACTCCTATTTAGAGCTATTTCTATCACAGCTCTGACGTTAAGAAATGAATATATTAGTACAGTTCTATTTATGAAACATCGCTTTAAAATATCTGGTATAAAACAATATTCTTTTTTTAAATCTTAAAAGGCATTGAATACTTCTAAAAAATTTAAGTTATGTATAAATGCTAAATATAAATAGTAATATTTTCAATTCTGATTTTTAAATTGTATTTACTATTACTATACTACTATTTTTACTATATAGTCCAAACACTATAATTCAGAGAATTAACTAAAATAAATTACAAATTTAATCTTCAAAATAATATATTGGAAGCAAATAAAACTTATTTTCAAATCAGCATTATTCTCCCTTTAACAACCCCACCCCAATTTATCTACTCGAACAGAGATTGTTAGCGGTCCTTTCGATGTTGTCAGCCTGTATTATAGTGTAAGCATCCCCAAGACCACCACTAATGGTAAAACGCCTTAAGACTGACGCCTTAACACCTTGGTCAACGGTGGGACGCATAGTAACAAGTCTAATTAAATTAACTGTCACTTAGGGTAGAAATAAAAAATTACAGTAGCTCAATCGTGATTTCTCAAACAAACGTCAAGGAATCTTGTTGAGATTTAATTGACACGTCATCACTCATCGAGGAGCTAGACTCTTATCCACAGTAAGTTAATATATATCAAACGTGTGAAAGGTGACAGAACAGTTTTTTTCTCATCTTTCTCATTTTTATTTATAGAACGTTTGGAAGAAAAAAATAAATAATTTTCATGTTTATTTTATAGACAGTTTCACGCGCTAGCGATAGTTTGTTTAATTCCTACCTTTAATTAAATATTTAATATAATAATATTTAGCACCACGTCTTACTACCCGTTCTGGTTATACGCTTTAAATACTAACTACGCCATTGGATTAGGAATTGGGAAGGTTGAATTAGAGGAAGTGAACCCGAATATGCGTGGAGGAAGAGTGGAAAACCATTTAGGAAAAACCACCCCCAGTTCACCCGACCGAGATTCGAACCTCGATCTCCCAGTCCTCAGCAGTCTAGCTCAACACGACAAGCGCGTTAGCCAACTACGCTACCGAGGCGGGTCTTTAATTAAACTTTATAAACACCGATGGGTTAAGGTGCCACTCTAGAAGTATATGTGACGAGCGGTCTAGGTTTGAATTTCAACCTGATGTACAAAGCGGCTTTTTACCTAAATTATTTTCTTAACCACTCCAAGTCAATCTGGGTGTATTTCCTATAAATTGTATCTTTCTCATCATAACCCTAGTTATTAAAAATAATAATTGCATCAACCTAACTGGAACTGAGACGTGGTGTACCAATACCCTGTATTCATCACAATACAATGTTAAGCTAATCAAATCTCGAAGATTATGGTGGGCAGGACTTGCAGCGCAAATGGAAAAATCTAGAAGTTTGTTCAGGGTATTGACTGGCAAACCCAATGGAAAGACCTAGACGCAAATGAGAGGATAGCATTAGAATTGAGCTGAAATAGATGGGCTATAATGAGGTGAACTGGATAGAACTAGCTCAAGATAGGAATAAGGTGTAATGAGGTGGACTATAAAGAACTAGCTAATGATAGGGACAGGCTGTAATGAGGTGCACTGGATAAAACTAGCTCACGATAGGGACAGGCTGTAATGAGGTGGATTGTATAGAACTAGCTAAAGAAAGGGACTTAGTGTAATTAGGTGGACTGGATAGCACTATCTAAAGATAGGAACTTAGTGTAATGAGGTGGACTGGATAGAACTAGATCACGATAGTGATAAGCTGTAATGAGGTGGACTGGATAGCACTTGACCAAGATGGGGATATGGTTTCATGAGATAGATTGGATAGAATTAACTCAAGACCGTTATAGGATATAATGATGTTGACTTGATAGAATGGGTTTAAATTTTGCATAGCTGACGTACTTTTTATTTGTAAGTGCGCTAATAAACTTTCGCGTTCCTAATTATACCACAAATTAAGGGTAGTGAGGCAGCAAACTCCAACAAGCAATAATTTATTCCTTAGACCATTCCACCCAGTATCCCAGAAATCACCTATTCCAAATGAATTAGAATTGGTAACACGTCTTAGTGTGATATAACCCTAGGTATATTTATCTTACTGTCATGTATATATTATGTAGATACCATTAGAAAAGCTATCAATAATATTACACACGTGAAGAAAAATTTGTTTTTTTCTGAAAGAAGGAACTAGAAAGATATAAATTTGATTTATTTTCTTGACTTAGGTCAATTGGTTGCGTGCATAATTCAGTACACCATTTGAGGTGTTAGAAATAGAAATGTTATAGCCAATTTACTCGCAATAAAAAGTTTTTTTTTATTATTTCTTGATTTTTTATTTTACAACCTTACTATAGTGTTAGAATCATACACATCAAGAATAGCACTTGATCTCCGTTGACGAGAGTTCAGGGATTGAATCTCAGCTGGGTATTTTGAGTGGTGGAAAGGAGGAAAGGGAGGGGAGAAAGGACACGAGAAAAATTCAGTGTTTTTGCAGTTTTAATAGAAAAACTCTTTATTGGCCCAAATAAATTAAATTATCTCCCCAGTATAAACATTGAGATCAATTATTTCCACATGTTGAACTAAAAATTTGTTGAATATCTGTCAGGGGGTGGTGGTGGGG
>CABEEJ010000625.1:208286-227871 GCA_901482245.1 Timema douglasi
TTTAAAAGGTTTTTCATTTAATGCCACCATGCTCATGACAGATATTCAACAAATTATTACACCAACATATGAATAAAATCAAGCTCTTATGTTTTTACTTCGCTACCAAAATGTTTTACAATAAAAATTGCAAAAAACATTTACCTTTACTCATGACTTAGCTAAGTTTTGGTTTCCACACCATCTTTCAGCACTTATTTGTGAATCTCTGATTACCAAACCCTTCCTTCACCTCTGACAAGACATCTTGTGAATGTGGGAAATGCCAGGCCTCCACCGTGGTTCGGATTCCACGTTAAACTGCAGGTCCTCCATTTCATCTCACAATCGCCCTACCATTTCACATTAGCGTAAGTGCGTATAACCCGAACGGGTAGTAAGACGCGGTGCTAATAAAAATAATATTTGTGCATCTTTCTCTAAGCTACCCAATTCAGCCCCGTGTTCTTCCTTAGGTCATTAATAACACTTTTATTAAGACTATGGTTCTAATATCTGAAGAAAATAAGATTTAAGAGTCTTCAAAGTAATAATCGCATAGCCACTTCGGCGGTAAGATGGTGTAAGGGGTATTTGGTTTTTAATTATTATAACTGTGTCCTACTATCATTTTGGACTATGGCCTACTCATATATACTAATTGAACTAATGAGCTATGATTGAATAAGGTTACATTTAGAAAATATTTTACCCTCACTAGGTCATTTGAGGGGGAATGGAAAACCAATGAGGAAAAACCACCCTCAATACACATTACTCCGGATATTAACTATGATCTTACCGTCATCGGCAAATGCCTTAGACCATTCAACTACCAAAATTGTGTAAAAAGCGTAGATCTTGCAATATACTGGATTTATGATTGCGAGGAGGTTGAGGTTCGAATCCTTGGGGAGCGTTTTTGTTTTATCACCGCGTCTTACATCCCCTACAGGAAACAATGCGTACAGGTACTAAATATGATAGTGTGTTAACGACGAGGAGTACTGAATTCAGAGTGAGTGTATCTGCATTTGAAAAGCTGTAGAATGAAAAACCATTTGTGAAAAAACACATTCACTACACACTACCAGGATTCAAACCCCAATCTCCCCGTCATCGGCAGTCTAGTATTTTGCGAGAGTGATGCCTTAAATCGTGTGGCCACCAAAGAGGGTTTGTGTTTTACTATATACATATTGGATTTTTATCAATGCATATCTGTCCATCCGGGCTAAATGCTTTAAAATTACTCTGGCTGGGTAAGAACAAGAAAATTAAAATTTAGAATCAATAAACCTCAATTAACGTGGAGTGATATAAAGGGGAAAAATTTTAAAAAAAATCTTTCAGAAATTAAAAAAGTAAAACATTGACGTTAATAAATTGAAAAATATTTGTTACTAAAATAATTTACAAAAATGTATGAACGTATTTATAAATAGCTTTTAAAACAATATTTAAGCTAAATCATGGTCTAAGGATGTGTGTGCTAGAATTTAAAATTATTTTACCCCGAATTTGTATTGAGGTTAAGAGAGGAATACTTAGGAAAAATACAACACCTCCATATACCTGGCCAGAATTTAAAGCCTAGCACCTTCTACTCTCTTATATCAACACACTAGACAGTAGGCCTATACATAATACGAGATTCACGCATTTGTCTGCTTGACCACCATTACGAAGATATCTTATTTATTTTCTTAGAGACGTGTATATTCATCGTATTTACTTATTAAACCATAAAAATTAATAAAATCAAATTAAAATTAGGTAATTGGTATTAATGAAACATTTTTAACTGGGAAAGTAGGGTGGGGTTTCTAAAGTTTAAAATTACCTTGATTTCTTAAATATTGTTTTCATATTCATAAATCGTCTATAAATGATAACAATTAATTTTACTATCAAACTTGGGGTGACCTAGCGGTCTAGGGGTAAGGTGTCGGACTTCTGTGCTGGCGGCCGGGGTTCAATCCTTGGTCCCGGCACAGATTTATCTGATTACCGAACCCTTCCTTCACCTCTGACAAGACATCTTGTGAATGTGGGGAATGTCAGGCCTCCACCGTGGTTCGAATCCCACGTTAAACTGTAGGTCCTCCATTTCATCTCACAATCACCCTACCTTTACACATTAGCGTAAGTGCGTATAACCCGAACGGGTAGTAAGACGTGGATCTAATAACAATAATAATAATATTATCAAACTTGATCAAAATTAGTCCAACCATTTGGTTTTTATGTCAGTACCAATATATAGGCTACTTAACTAAGATGGATTGAAACATTAGAGTTTATAGCTCTTAATATGTGTACGTAATTTAGTAAAACCAATTGTATTATTATATAAAGTTGTATTTATGTCATCGAATGCGCACAGACACACGTCATAAATATTTGACATTTTGAAATATTTTTCTTAGAGCTTAGTCTTTCGGCAACAAAGCTATAACAAGACCAACATAATAGGAACGGCTTTGAAATATGTGTCACGAGACTCTAAATTAGCAATTTCTTAATCAGTAATTTTGTATGCATAAACTTCTTACTGGTCTTACTAAATAAGAAGACTTTAATAGTGTAAATAACTTACTTTAATATTCCTAATGACTACCGAGGCATAATATTTTCACTCGAGTGTGAGAGTTATCTCAAATTTGTATGAGATATATTATCGTCAGTATTAAATAGCTTTAGATAACGATTAACTAACTAACATCCCATAGATTATTGCACTAGAATCCATGCTCCATTTAAATTTAAAATCAAAACGCCCAATCGACATCAATTAAGTTGAACAGAAAACTAATTTCTTATTAATTATAAAAGCTTAATTCAACCTATAGAAAACTAAGGGTTACCTATACTAGTTTATTGTTCACGTAATTTATAAGGAAGGCACGTTGAATAGGGAGTAACAGTATCGACCATCAATAATAAGCGATCGAGTTATTACGTTGCTATATCAGCGGGTTTGTTTAAATAATTGGTAGTCTTAAATCAAGTCTTCGTTAAATAACCATCGAGGATCCATTCGATGAAGCTTGTTCGATTCATAAGACGAGTTTATTTACAAAGCTTGCGATCTTCCTTACCATAAATTACGCTGAGTTTTCGATAAATTTGTCTGCTGATTGAACGTCAAAAATATAGACAATCAGACTGTAAATGTGTTTTTTTTATCACGTTATCATGCTACCCATTCGTGTTATACGTTTGACAAACGGTACTAATTACCTTAATAATTTTAGGGATAAGTAAGGTTATATTTATAAGAAGTGTACCCTCATTTTAGTGGAGGAAGTGTTGATAACAATTTTGAAAAAAACCACCCTCAGTACACCCGGCCAAGATTTTAACCTCGATCTCCCCGTCAATGGTAGTCCAGTCTACTGCGAGAGTAGCGCGTTAGACCACGTGGCCACTGAAGCTTATCTGTCAGTTTTACTTGAAACCTACACCAAGGGGCTAGGCTAATTTTTAGGCGACGAGAAAGTAAGGGTGCCAATTCCTCTCGAGTGTAGGGAATTTTATTTTCTCTCATTGAACCCCCATATTTACCTTCATAAAAATGAGGTTACACTCTCTTTAAAAACCTTATCTACTAGTCTCTTAATTATTTGATCTAAATATGTGAATAGCCTAGCCAGGTAGAAAAATGTCGTAACACATACAACAAACAATAATTTAAAATCCCGTCTAAACCTACGAATAGCTTGTGATATAGGTAAGTAAAACAGCCTTAATCAGGCGTTATAAGAACCCACATTTACCCTACGGATAACGCGTGATATAGGTAAGTGATGCAGCTCTAATCAAGCGTTATAAGAACCCACATTTACCCTACGGATAACGCGTGACATAGGTAAGTGATGCAGCCCAAATCAAGCATTATAAGAACCCACATTTACCCTACGGATAATGCGTGACATAGGTAAGTGATGCAGCTCTAATCAAGAGTTATAAAAACCCACATTTACCCTACGGATAACGCGTGACATAGGTAAGTGATAAAGCCCTAATCAAGAGTTATAAAAACCCACATTTACCCTACGGATAACGCGTGACATAGGTAAGTGATAAAGCCCTAATCAAGCGTTATGAGAACCCACATTTACCCTACAGATAACGCGTGACATAGGTAAGTAATGCAGCTCTAATCAGGCGTTATAAGAACCCACATTTACCCTACGGATAACGCGTGACATAGGTAAGTAATACAGCTCTAATCAGGCGTTATAAGAACCCAAATTCACCCCACGGATAACACGTATACATAGGTAAGTAATAACAATCGAAACAAAAGTTAAGTTTTTTTCTTTTCTTCGTTAAAAAAACTGTGGATTGAGAATAGTTAAACCATTTAAGTAAAGTTTTTTAAATAGTTCATTTAAAAAGAAAAATATCTATATTTGATTGATGTCAATGTCTTGGTGGTCAAGTGAAAATTGTATAAAACTGATGGAAGCTTCGTTGACATCCTCATTTTATTTAGAGGCTGATATATTTATTTAGCAATTAGTTTATCAAGATGTTCCTGTAGAGATTTAAATTCAATTCAAATTTTTCTCAAAATAAATATTAAAACAAACACAATGCAAATTCATAAATTTCTACAAAATTCTGGAGGATTGAATCCAATTAAAATTAATATGTTCAGTGAATTACAAAAGATAATTAAAGGTTACAATCCAATTTTCACAGAAGGAACCTTATAAGACAATTATAAAAGTTACTAGATCTACTATCACGTATTCATAAGTTAAGCCACGTGAACAGGAATTTTTGCTTTTGATGGATATTATAAATGACTATAGAATAAAACTAATCTATATATCAAAATGTTATGAATGTTGAAAGAAAAAATATGTGTGTATTTTTAAAAGAATCTTTCTATGAAACTTTGAATGTGGTCACGTGCCATTTAAAATATTAATATATACCATTTTTAATTTAGAACCATTTGTACGTTTGAAATTTTCAAAGACTCACTAAAATATTCATAATAATAGATTTTATAGTTCTAATTATAATCACGCAATCAATTTCTTACATATACTATTATTATTTTAACGATTTTTTCCTAGGAAAAGGATGGCAGGTGTACGATGAACTATTTTTTTCTCTCTAAATAATAACAGGTGCTAAGCATTTACTCAATTTTAGTTAGGGAAAGAACAACAGTAGTTTATGTTTATTCAATAGCTTTTACTAATTTTAAACGGAGTAATTTTAGTTAAGTAAAATGATAATATTCTATATTTTTAACTTATATAATTCTAGTAAATTAACTAATTCTTTAAGTTTTTTCATTGTCATTGAATTTTGTATCATAACAAAACTTTTCATTACGATTATTTTTTTAAATTAAATTGGTTTTCAGTCTCTTATTGAGACGTGGCTGTTATTATTATGGCATCATATCCACAAGTCCCTGGCCTGTATTCTAATACGATATATTTTAAGTTTATTATAATATATTGGTGCTAGCATTTACATTAAAAAAAGGTTTAAATACATTCATTACAATATTTTAATTGATAATATTCTGATTACTATTTTTTTTAAATACTTTTACAGGTATGGATCGTAAGTATAAAATATCTTGATTTTATTGAATCAAAACATTTTATAATTTGATTTATTTACTTTTAACGCATTTACTTTATTCATTCGTCCTAAATAAGTTATATCGCCCATTTAAACAACCCTTTTTTGATTAAAACTAAATTTCTTCTTTATTCAGGGAAATTTTTCTACTTGTTCCACTTTTTCCCTTGAATATTTTTAGAAATGAGCCTTGTCTATGTGGATGAGTCAATAATAATGGTTGTAGGAGGGGCCATGTTGGTTTTTTAAAGGAATGCCGATCCTACCAAACATACATCAGACCGATACGCCCCTACTCCCCCCCCCTCACCCCCTTTAAAATGTTATCTGTGTTCCTGTTAGCTACATTATTTCAATGCTCATTGACTTCATAACACATTATTTGCATGTTACAGGCTAGGATATAAGAGCTTATCTCCTTTTGTTATCCTGTGTTATTATTAAATATTTATTCTTTTATGTAAGCTTAACATAATTATTGTTTTTTAAAATTATTTATTCATATTCACACGTATAGTTTTGACACACTGAATAAGCCACTGAAATGAAAATTATATTTTTAATTTTTTTTTTAACAAGGAATAGTTTAAAACTAAAATGTTATCTAAACATTTTATAATCTCCGAAGTATCTTTATTATTATTATCAGCATATATACTTTAATTTTAAATTAAAATGAAATTTCTTAAAAATATACTTTAATTAATTGCCCAGCCAGGGTCGACTTTGTTTTTTTCTTGCGCGATAAAAATCCGTAGCACAACTTCCTTCGGAGAGGAAGTAAAGCCGTCGGTCCCATGTCGATTGTGGCTTATAAAAGAACCCTGGAAGGTATGTGAAAATAACTTTCCTGGCAAAATGTGTAGGTTCTTTCGCTCTCACTCATAGAAATTCTCGGGTGCAGATATAATCATTCGGTCCAGAAAGTACATTTTAAATACCTCAAACAAATAAATTAATAAAAATTACTTGGATTTTGGTGACCTGGTGGTCTAGGGGTAAGGTGTCGGACTTCTGTGTTGGGGGTTCGGGGTTCAATCCTCGGTCCCGGCACAGATTTATCTGATCACCAAACCCTTCCTTCACCTCTGACAAGACATCTTGTGAATGTGAGGAATGCCAGGCCTCCGCCGTGGTTTGGATTCCGCGTTAAACTGTAGGTCCTCCATTTTATCTCACAATCACCCTACCATTACACATTAGCGTAAGTGCGTATAACCCGAACGGGTTGTAAGACGCGGTGCTAATAATAATAATAATAATAAAAATACTTGGATTTGATGCTTGTTCTAATATTTTATTTGTAATATAATTAAATGTCAGATATTTAAGTAGCTTATTGAGACTATTTTACGATTAAAAATTATTAGAGTTAAAAATAAATTAATTATTTAGCAGAAAACATATTTTTCAAAAGCTATTTTACAATTTTTGACGGAGATAAGCTCCTTTACATTCACCCTTATTCAACCAAAGTTAATGTCCAGGTATGTTTTGATATACCTTCGGGTAATAAGAAACCCTACATTTTATTTTCATTTAAACACCCTTAAGATGATAAAGACATAGTAAAATAGGAAGTTGAAGATACGAGGGACAGGAGGGCGGTAAAATTGGAAGGGATGAAAGATGTTCAAACATACTCTGACCATAACCCCACCCTCTATACCACGCCAAACGAAAAGGCGTAACCGTAATGGTATCATCTTTCAAAAATGTCGGACAAGAAAATATCCTGTTTCCTCATATTCGTTCCATGATATTAGTTATTACAGCGCTTCAAGCCAGGTATTTGAATCTGTTGTATAAACAAGACTTGTTTATGTTTTTAATTTGTAAAGACGGGCCATGGATAAAGTATAATACTGTTTTAAGAGTCCCTGTGACTATAGGAATGTAGGTCAAATAGAATCCAACCGATAGCAACGGCAAACACATAGTTCAACTAGTATTACAGAATTGTTAAGAGATAGACTAACCACATGAATAACCACGTGTAAAACTTAGATTAGTAGTACAGCCCTAATCATACGTCTTAAGATCCTATCTCACCTCCACGGCTGACGCGTATCAAAAGTAGATAATACAGCCCTAACCAGACGTCTTAAGAGCCCGTCTTACCCCACAAAAAATCACCCAGCTTAGGAAGGTAATACAGCTCTAACTACCAGACGTCTCAAGAGCCCGTCTCACCCCACAAAAAACACCTAACTTAAGTAGGTAATACAACTCTAACCAGACATCTTAACAGCCCGTCTTACCCCACAAAAAATCACCTAGCTTAGTTAGGTAATACAGCTCTAACCACCAGACGTCTTAAGAGCCCGTATTACCCCACAAAAAACACCTAGATTAGTTAGGTAATACTGCTTGAACCAATTAATTCAACAAGGTCTTACTCTCTTCTGTGTTAGACTGGTCTGAAACGTTACATCCGCAAGAGACTGTACTAGAGACAACAAGGAAATCAAAGTTCAAATCCTTGTTCGAAGAAGTGAGGGTGGTCTTTTTTTTTAATCTCTCACTTCACGCTAATCCAGGAAAATTTCCTTAAATTAATTATTACTTATTCCTAGCACATTAGGGTAATTATTACTTATTCCTAGCACATTAGGGTAATTATTAATTTACCAATGATCCAATTGAGTAGTAAGACGTGGTGCTAAATAAAAATCACATAAAAAGTATCTACTGAGTATTCATCTACTCTCTCATTTGTTTTCTAAGAAGAAAAGAAAAAGAAAGAATACTCTACTATTCCAATGTATGTATAAAATCAAAATGCAGATGTTTTGAAAAAAAAAAAAAACAACAACTGAACAATCTACTTTCAAATTGATGTATCGAAAACCTCTTCCAAAAAGACAGGTGCTACGGAAACCCAAGGGTATGTTGGATGCAATTATGGTAGCACGCAAATTGACGTGCTTCGATTCTGAGTTCTGTACTCGGGCTGTTTGTTTTACCAAAAGGAAAACAAATAAACGGAAAAAAAATGTAGAAGGGGAGGTACAGCGTGTGTCTGTTCTGAAACCAGATAATAAGCCGGGAGTTTGAGGATAAGATACACAAATAAGTCTAGTGAATGGCCGAACTTACACTTTTTTAGAAAATAAAGTTCTTAGGCTACGCAGTAAGATAGCAGTAATATTATTATTATTATTATTATTATTATTATTATTACTAGCACCGCGTCTTAATACCCGTTCGGGCTATACGCACTTACGCTAATGTGTAATGGTGGTGTGATTGTTAGATGAAATGGAGGACCTACAGTTTAACGTGGAATCCGAACCACGGTGGAGGCCTGGCATTCCCCACATTCAAAAGATGTATTGTCAGAGGTGAAGGAAGGGTTTGGCAATCAGATAAATCTGTGCCGGGACCGAGGATTGAACCCCGGAACCCCAGCACAGAAGTCCGACACCTTACCCCTAGACCACCAGGTCACAAGCAGTAATATAAAATGTTAAATTATATTTGAGTAATATACATCTGAAGCTCATTCTTTAATTGTTGATGGCAGAGGTGGGGTGGTACCTCTGGAAATAATTATCTCCAAATAGATGTATTTTCCTCCCCTCTGATAGTGTTGAATTTAAAGATAAGAAATATCCCTAACTATAACTTTAAATTGCTTCAAAGGGCATCCAATATTTTTAATTTGCAAGGAAAATACCACTCTAAATGTCTTATAAAAGCATTTGAATTAAAATATGAACATGCATCCATACTATGATCAATTTAAATTGCTTCTAGGGCCATTATAAATTTTAAAATATTGTTATGGAAGGAACCTTTCAAATTACTTTAGGAGGCATACAGCATTGAACAAATGTAAGATGAGGGACACTCCAAAAGGCGTCTATTGCCATCTAAATTTAATAAATAGTGGGATAGCCACGCCAAATTACCTCTGGTGGAAACTATTTTTTATAATCTAAGAGAGGACTACACTATATATCTCATGATGGAGTCCAATTTTCAAAAAATAGCTATTCAAAGATCACTTCAAATAGCTTTGAGAAACATCAAATTTTAAATAAAAATGGGAACAGGGTTTCCAAGCTTCTCTTTTTAGTTTGGAGGGGTTCAGTCCCTCAAATGCTGTTTTATATAATTTGCTTCCCGCCCCCATCCATTTTCCTAAAATATGGTTTAACCACCATCGTGAAAGAGCTCGAGTCTTCTTTATTTCACGCCAAAACGTAGAACTATGTATATATACATATATGAACAGCTACTCTTTTAATATATATATATTAAAAGAGTAGCTGTTCATTTTGATCGAATGATTAATTTGTATTGTGAGACCCGCATAAAATCCCTTATGGCAATAAATCTTCAATACTTATCTTATAGAATATTCTATTTTTTTAAATTTTAAACCGACATTAATATTTCAGTGGCAATGTTAAATTGTTGGTACTCATATGATCACGTACTAGATTTTTCTTATCATAAGTTTTTTATTTCAAATATATCATTTAGTCGGTTATTTTGTAGCTATAGGAGTTATTAATTTTCTAATTGGATGTAACTACCCTACATAAAGGATATCTTTGAGAACATTAAGGTGGGTTTTAAAGGATCCGAGAAAATCTCAGTGTTTTTAGATGTTTTATATCAAAACATTTTTGGCAAAAATAAATACAATTTTTCTCCAATAGAAATATATAGTTTAATTTTATTAACATGGTGATATCAACAGTTGTTGAATATATATCATGATTCGTGAGCATAGCAGCATTAGAAGAGAAACTTTTTAAATGAATAGAAATAGTTGTCATTAAATTCCAGGAAACTCTTGACAGATATTCAAAAATATTAATGTCACCATGCGAGGAAAATTCAACTATGTTTCTACTATATAATTATTTGATTTTATTGACAAAAAAAAGCAAATTGCCATAAAATCTGTGAAAACACTGACATTTTCTCGTGTCTCTTGCATTCCCAACTTTTGTATTTGGCAGAAAGTGACCAGTCAAAATTTCATACAGCTAAAAAGTTACTAAATCTACTTTAACTTAAGTTATATATATCAAGTCATGTGATCTGCAGCTGTACCTTTTGATGGATTATTCCAATAGTTCTTAAACAACACAAATAATATAAGTAAGCGATATCAATATTGGCCATAAAAAAACTATGAAGGCATTTTATAAAGGTTTATTATTATTGAAAATAGGCCTATAGCAATATATAAGTACTTCAAAGCATAATCACGTCATCATACTACACAGTTTAAACACCGCTAAGAAAGTTGAAGGTTCAATTCACAATATACAAGTATAAACCTTAGAGATTGTCCTAAGAATATACATTTTTGTACAAAATAAAATTTGTAATAATTATGTTAAGGCCTTGTAGGACTTGGGCCATCAACATGTACTTTCTAAACAGAGAACTATGAATCCACACAACCTACAAACCAACTTAACGTAGGAACATCATTTGATATAATTTAAGAAGTGGTTTGTTATTCTTAAACGGTGTTAAACGTAGCTTAAAGGTATTACCACTCCTTTATATTGGAGGTAAACAAAAAAGCCAATACAATTTAATAGTATAAATGACTATCTACGCTTATAAGACTAATATGCTTTTTATATTCGGGATCAAATACGGTATCAAATATCATATTCTTAGATTTGAAACGTGAATCTTGGAGACGGTAACTGTGCCTTAGCTCCTTAAATTAAATAGTGTTTCTAGATAATTACGAAAATAATATATAGATAGTTTAGATGTATGGATATAGACAAACATTATCAACATCTTCGAGAGTAGAAACAATAAAACCCATGATATTCGGGTGGACTACCTTATTATTTTGTTCTCAATACCTACTGTTTATCGATACAGTTCTTTCAATACGAATAAAATATCGCTACTTTTCTTCCTGTACTTGAAATGAGTAAAGTATCAATAATTCTATTTCGATACGAAATCTCTAATTACGATTCAAATAAAAAATAAATTAAAGATGAAGATCTAAGAGCTAAAATAGGTAAGATTCTATTGGGGATGTTCTTTAAATTGAAAAAATACATCTGGACATGAAAGTCGAACCCCATACCTTTAAAATATAATCCCGGTGCAATTTTTATATTTTCAAAATATGTTATCTATATGTGGATATAACGTTGCTTAACAGCTATAATAGCTTGTATATTTAATTCTTCATGTACAGGGATAAGGGATAAATAAGGGTTAGAAGTGCTGGAGGGGGTCAAAGGTCACATTTCCACGCTCGGAAGACCCCCTTCTCACTCCCCTGTGATCTCACTTGACCCCTTCATTTACAAGTCTAAAACAACTCCCAGGTGGACTCGAAAAGAGGACCTATGTGTGGGTTAGCCGAATATAGGTAGGCGATGGTCCACGGCTGCTTTGGGAAACAAAAAAAAAGGGGTGGAGGGGTGGGCATGAGTTTCTCCCTCAAAGTAACGTGTAATGGTTTTGAGTACTGGTTCTATATCATACCTCCTCTTCCACTTTTCCCCCTCCTAACAACCAACCACCTACCCACCACCCCTTTCTACTCCTTTTCACAGAAATTCTAGTGTAACCTACTTTAGTTTCCTAGAGACATTTCCATAATTGTGTAATTTGTAAGTGGCTGAAATTTGAAATGGCAATATTCATGGTATTTATTCTTCATGGGGTGGAACGAGGGATTGTTAGTTTGAAATGACCATGTAGTATTTAGTTCTTGTAAAAACATAGAGGGTTTTATGTTTTAATTTTTACTATACATCCCCCATTTAATAACTGATATAGTTAAGAGTTAATGTTTAAAAAGATAATTTAAATATTTGATATGAGTAAGGAAAATATTTGATTAAATGCGAGTATTCTAACAAAGAATAACACAACTAATATTCCCTCTATGAGCACAAGAAAAATAAATATGAGAGAAACAAAAATTTGAAGTTAATATTACTATTATTATTGGGTCAGCCATAAGCCACGTAACGTGTTTGAGATTGAAAGAAATATTGAGGTTAATTTTCTTCACATGGTGAAATCAACAATTTGTTGAATATGTCATGAGCCTAGCAGCATTAGGTGAGAAACTTTTTAAACGAAGAGAAAAAGTTGTCATTAAATTCCAGGATACGCTTGACAGATATTCAACCAATGTTGATATCACTATGTGAAGAAAATTAAAACTATTGGTTTCTGATGGAGAGATATTTGATTTATTTTGAAAAAAAAATAAAAAATGTTTTTCTATAAAAATTACAAAAACTGAAATTTTATTACCTCCCCTACATACATCTCCCCCCCCCCCCTAAGACTGAATCCCACTTTTAGTGTCTGTTTATTATCGTCACGTGATTTAACCCAGGTTAAAGTCACTCACGTCATTAAAGTCATGTTAATTATACGGCCACGTATAATAATTTGCTGCTATTTTGTGTAGTTGAATGCGTGGTCTAAGGTGACGTATATATTAGGGACGGGATAGGGGGGGAAGGTGAGTCACAAGTTGAAAATTAAAACTCCTATACACCAATGCTGGGATTCGAAACACGACCTTCCACGTTCACCGGAGGCCCAGTCAATTGTGTATCCCATCACTTTTGCGTGTGTGCGGTCTAAGACGTCACGCTTGCAACAAAGTTGACTGCTGGTGAGTGAGAGATGTGGGTTCGAATCCCGATTCGGTGAACTGAAAGGCCTTCTTTACAACACCATGGTCCTTCCACGATAATGCCTCCATCATTATTATCACCGCGTCTTACTACCCATTCGGGTTATACGCACTTACGCTAATGTGTGATGGTAGCGTGATTGTGAGATGAAATGGAGGACCTACAGCTTAACGTGGGATCCGAACCATGGTGGAGGCCTGGCATGCCCCACATTCACAAGTTGTGATTAATACACGTAGAGGTGAAGGAAGGGTTTGGTAATCAGATAAATCTATGCCGGGACCGAGGATTGAACCCCGGAACCCAACTCAGAAATCCGACACCTTACCCCTAGACCACCAGGTCACCGATAATGGCTGTACATTTCCTTAAAATGTAGCCTTCCCCGTCCCTAAAACATAGCGTAATTGGTTCATACCCTCATAAGGCGAGTGGACAGGGAAACAAGATGATGATAAAAAAAAAAGTTTTGAAGCCATGATACCTTAGCCCACGTGCCCACCTGTATAACTCCTCCCTACTCTAATAGTCATTATACATTTATTTTGTTTACTCAAGCCTTGTGCGACGTTAAGCAATATTTCTTCAAGTTAGAACCATCACGTTATGTTTGACTTCCAGGAAATCTCTTGGCCTGCAACAATCGTGCCAACTTGAATAAAAAGTAGGGAGAGTATGTTGGCGGGACAGAGGTGCGTGCTTTCGTAGAGGACGTAATGGGTAAACTATGTCGCTATTCTTTTATCCACGCCCCCCTCCTTTGCCGCCCCCCCACCACCCTCTATCACTACCAGCAGTCGTGCCACTATGTAATGTTAATCGAGAATAAATTTCCACGACTTAGTTATTCAGAATGATTTTTTTTTATCTTGATACGCGAACGTAAATGGTAATGTTTCGTATTTAATATGAATAGAGGTGAAAACCAGATGACATTATCTCGGAGTCGAACCACAATAAAAATAAATTGTTATCAACCCTTCCTATCCCGTTCACCACCCCTCCATTTCCTCTTGGCGTGTTGATTTATGGAAAACGCTACCAAGCGTGCTATTGTTGATAAGATTGATATCAGGATATCAGAGGTCATTGAATGATTGCCCATTTTTAATACTACGATACTAGCACCACGTCTTACTACCCATTTGGGTTATACACACATATATATACGGGTGTGCATAAATGACAAATCAGTCGGTGGTTTATTGGAACAGCGTATAACCTGAATGGGTAGTAAGACGCGGTGCTAGTATCGTGAAAATTTTCGACATTATTATGGGCTATAAGTTTTAAGGAGGCCCAATCACCCCCCAATTCAATAAAGTGGGCTTTAAAATTTAATCTGTCTGTATCCAAGGCTACAGTAGAAACGTTTTGACCAATTTTTAATACTTGATAATACTCGAGAATTTATGAAAACCTACAATAGATTATACCTTTCTTATACATACTCCATTAATGCACAGTTGCCTCATGGCTTCTTTGGTGCTGACTGACAGTTCACAGCTGACAGCTGATAGCTTTGAAACGTTACCAGACCAAATTATATATCCCTACGCCGAATCATGTGATCTGCAACAACATGTGTTTAGCAGCTGTCACTTCTGACAGTAAAAATTTAGGTATATACCTAAATGTTGACTGTCAGAAGTCAGCTGTGAGCTGTCAGTCAGCAACAAAGATGCCATGAGGCTACTGTAATTAAAATAAGGACAAAGCTTTCTAGCTTACTGGGTTCGATACCAGGCCGGATGCATTGAAATAAACTCTTAAGTTGTTTACCTACTCTCTCCTTCCACGGTGAATGTAGGTACATTTCCAAGAAATTCTAACTCTCCTCAACCTTAATCTATTTGGAAAAAAACTATGTGGATATATTTAATGGGTAGTAAGCTGAGGTGTGTGTAAAAAAAATAGGACAAAATATCCCTCATATGACGTTCAAAAATGTGTAAAATTGGGTTACAATATACCACCCACCCCTATATTAACCTTCACCCATAAACTCTCTAATGGATTCATACTACCCACTCCCAGACTAATAATATTTCTGCAATGGTACTCTTCACTATTGTAGTTAACGGTATTTTCGATCTGCATCAAGAACATTATTAAACCATATAAAACAAGAATAAACTCCCTTCAATCTAAAACTGTTCTTGTACTTACCATTTTTATCTTCTGGCTAGAACAACCTCCAAATCGGGCTTACACACGTCGTGTCCTAGTTTGATGAGTGAGCTATGGTGAGCCCGCAGCTGATGCCCTGACCGTCCTGGTCGAACTTAAACAAAAATGGGCCGGCCAAGATTTCCCTGGAGCAGTGGACGGCGACTATCCAGCGGACTATCTGGCGGACTAAAAGTCTTCTACCGCCAAAACATTGTGTGACTGAAGACGCCTCGATTGAAGAGGTCTAAAGGGTCGATGTTTAGTAACATACTCGTAAACTTATTGCGCAAATACTGAATTAGGGCCAGTTTCATAGTCAAATTTAGTACGCCTCAAGTGCGGCGCTACACTAAATACATGACGACACCTACCTAAGCTCGAATGGAATGGGCCAATCTCGCATAGGAAACTGGCCCATTCCATTCGAGTTTAGGTAGGTGTCGTCTTGTGTTTAGTGTAGCACCGCACTTGAGGCGTACTAAATTTGACTATGAAACTGGCCCTAAGTTATGATTTCATTGATTCCCAACATACTTCCGTTTGACCTTTGAAGCCATGTAAATTATTGTTATTATTAATAATAATATTTAGCACCGCGTCTTACTACCCATTCGGGTTATACGCTTTAAGTACTAATTACGCTAATGTATTAGGAATTGGGAAGGTTGAATTAAATGAAGTGAGTCCGCATTTGCGTGGAGGGAGAGTGTAAAACCATTTGGGGGGAAAAACCACCCCAGTTCACCCGACTGAGATTCGAACCTCGATCTCCGCGTCCTCAGCAGTCGGAACTCAACACGACTAGCGCGTTAGCCAACTACGCCACTGAGGCGGGTAATTATTGTTATTGTTATTGCCTTTGAATAAACCATTCATATTGTTATTTAAATCTTTACAACGTTTTGACCTTTATCATGTCCATTGATTCCACATACCCACATTTTAGTCCATCCACCATCGTAGAGAAGAGGTAGAAGTGTGGGCGGTATTAAATATCAAATGTCCAAAAAATAATGAGAAAAAATATTGGTTTCCACGCAAAAGAGGTGCTGTGAGCAGTTAAGTGATAGCAAGATTTCTAAATGGTGTCTTCCTTTACATGTTTTTATATCTCCAAGTTATAGAAAGACCCGCGCAATTCAATCATACCGAAGGCTGTTTGTGGCGTAATGCATTACCTTACAAACCAGACAATATAATATTAATTTGTTCTTAATTCCATCCGCGACAGAAAAGTTGATATTTCAATTCGTTGCAAGGTTTTGAACATGCACAGTTTTCTATTTTTTAATAACTTCAGTGGGAGTATATAGTTGATATTGAGTTGCTATGGTCATGTGACTTCACTGGACACCTTCGGTCAGAAGACGCGTTTAGTTCGGACAGTGTATCTAAGGTTATTTTAATTGACTGTACAACCTCAAGGGAAGTTTATAGTGAGGACAATGGTAATTATAATAAAAAATAATTGGGTAATTAGATCACATACAAGGACGCTTCACCCGCCTCGGTCAGTGGCGTAGTTGGCTAACTCGCTAATCGTGTTGAGCTCGACTGCTGGGGACGGGGAGATCGAGTTTCGAATCTCAGTCGGGTGAACTAGGGGTGGTTTTTCCTAAATGGTTTTCCACTCTCCCTGCACGCTAGTGTGGGTTCACCTACTCTAATTCAACCTTCCCAATTCCTAATCCATCAGCGTAGTTTGTACTAAAAGCGTATAACCCGAACGGGTAGTAAGACGTGGTGCTAAATATTACAAGGACGTTTCACACGAGATATCACAGTTTTTAGATGAAAGTAAATCCGTTAAAGCTAAGCTCTAATGGTTAATATAGAGTAACACCAAAAGATTTTAAGATAATTGAGATATATTTGGTGGCTTAAGAATTTCAACTCTGCCATTCTCGAAGGAAAGAGTCCATTGTGAGAATTTGTATATTAAAATATGCTGTGTATGTGCCTCAACAACGCATGTCAGCACTCCAGTGGGGGGGCTTAATTGTAATAGTAAAAAAACTAACTTATTTCAATGGATCACTTAAAAATATTACAGAAAAATATGGGTAAATAAATTAGGATTTTGGTAGTAAAGAACTTGTATAAAATGTAAACTTCTTTTGCTGTAAACAGTGATATTTTATAATTTTTAATTTATATGAATTAAGAATTTAAAAAAATATATAATGCTGTGTATAAAATAACTTGAATATGTACACACGTGAAAATAGACCCAGTAATATTTTTTAACAGTCAAACAAGGTTTTTCCTATAAAAATTGGAATGAATATCAACTATGGGCCATATTTATAGCCTTAAGTCTAGCCTCGAGTCATTAAACAAACTCACAACATACGAAATAGCTCTCGACCAAGGGGCTAAATTTTGGGATTGGATGAACTCCTGACCCTTCACCCCACAGGTTCTTGATTAGAAAATTTGGGTGACCCCTCAGCAAAGCCACAGGCAGGGGCTTTTAAAAAAAATATTTTTTAATCCTATTTCAGTGACGCGGAAATAATGGCAGATTTCAAAACAAAACTCTCTCGCGAAAATTGGAACCGTTCAGTTATTTAATATCCGCGCTGAATCCCTCCAGGCGAATACTGGAAGGTTTGGTATACTGGTTCCCACATCCAGCTCGGATTCAAAGGGGGGGGGGGGGTTGTTTTCTACTTGGGGTGAACTCAAAGCTACTTTACGAAGTGGGTTTGCATCTTAACTTGACTCACTCTTANGTTGTTGTCTACTTGGGGTGAACTCAAAGCTACTTTACGAAGTGGGTTTGCATCTTAACTTGACTCACTCTTAGCACTATCATTTTTAGGGCCAGTTTCATAGTCAAATTTAATACGCCTTAAGTACGTTGCTATACTAAATAAGGTGACCTGTCGGTCTAGGTGTAAGGTGTCAGACTTCTATGCTGGCGGCCGGGGTTCAATCCTCGGTCCTGGCATAGCTTTATCTGATTGCCAAACCCTTCCTTCACCTCTGACAAGACATCTTGTGAATGTGGGGAATGCCAGGCCTCCACCGTGGTTCGACCTACCATTACACATTAGCGTAAGTGCGTATAACCCGAACGGGTAGTAATACGCGGTGCTAATAATAATAATAATAATAATAATATACTGAATACAGGACGACACCCACCTAAACTCGAATAGAATGAGCCATAAACAAGAATTTTCCATTCTGGTCTAGGTATTTATTTTCTTGTATTTTATATAGAACCGAACTCGAGCCGCTTACTCTGATTATAAAACATACTCTTGTAACGATTATATTTTACACATCCCTTTTGACTAATTGATAGAGATAATCACATCCTATCTAATAGGATGACAATAAAAATATATTTTATTTACACTAAATTTCGCAGTAAATATCTACGTATTGCAACTTCCTTCTGTCTTTCTCTATCAGCCACCCAGGTAAAATCTTCTCGAAGGACAAGGGGGAAGAGACCAGAGATGGTTTCATCCCGTTTCTTGAACATTAAATTATTATTATTATTATTATTATTATTATTGTTAGCACCGCGTCTTACTACCCATTCGGGTTATACGTACTTACGCTAATGTGTAATGGTACGGCGATTTCGAGATGAAATGAAGGACCTACAGTTTAACGTGGCATCCGAACCACGGTGGAGGCTTGGCATACCCCACATTCATAAGTTGTGATTAATACGTCTTCTCAGAGGTGAAGGTAGGGTTTGGCGATCAGATAAATCTGTGCCGGGAACGAGGATTGAACCCCAGACCCCCAGGTCACCTTTGAACATTATAGATGATAAGTCTTTGAAAACAACCCTGCTGGCAAGCGGAAGTGACGACACTCGACTAATAGTCGCCTAGCAGTCAGTATATTCGTTCGTCAAGATGAAACATATTATTTTATTAGTCACCGAATCTGAAACAGGAACATAATTACTCCGCATACGTCACTAGATTGGATTAATATTGATCCAATCACATTTTAATCCTCCCAGTGTTGTCTAAAAAGTGAAATAGGAGCACGTGTGATATCAGAGCACATATTCACTCTGTTACGTACAGCAATGATTTACGAATAAATACTTCATTAAAAACATAAGTTAAATCGCTTACATCCTGATAATAAACCATATCAACCTAATCAGTATAATATCAACA
>CABEEJ010000625.1:227876-243742 GCA_901482245.1 Timema douglasi
GGGGGGGGGGGGGGGGGACAAAATTCCACAATGAACTATCTCCGCGTGTAGTGAGACCATGTCTCTACAAATATGTAACCCTCCGCAGGGTATGAACTGTGTAAAGAAACACTAAACCCTTAGAAGAAAAGGACGAAGATAATTAGTTCATCATGCAAGGTCTCTAGTCCAGTGGTAATCAACCATTTCTGTTAGCCTATCCGAAGGTATAATTTATCTTCAACTTTGAGACCCACAGAGTTGTTGATGGATAAAGCAAGTGAAACATAATCTATATCTTAGATAAAGATGGTGTGAGAGAGAAAATAATGGTGCTCCCAGATCGGATATACTTACGTCAGAGTCTCTTGTGAATAATTATAAATCAGATCCTGGTTTTTCAGTGTTTGTCATGAAATAATATATATTTACATTTAACATACTCTTGGTCGAATACCACTGGAGTCTATTATACCTGCTGATAGCACTTACCCTCTTCCCCTGACGAGTATAACCACTCGTTATAATGTTTCTAGCTTGACAGCATTTACTTGCATTCCCAAAGGACCTTTTGTTTTTTTCATATTCTATACTTACACGGTCATTTTTAATCTACAGCCTGGCAGGAAGTTGCCTATAGGCAATTTCCGTCAATAAACCACGTAGCCTAATTGTAATCAATTTATAAGTAATAAATTTTAAATAAAACTACTTTAGTAAAAAAAAATCTTATGACAAAGTAGGGCTATTTTTTATAATAAAGTTTATGGTATTTGTTTCAATGCCCTACCTTACACACTTGGAAAATAAAACATAAATACATTAACATGAGAAACCCTAATTTCACTTTCCGTGACGTCACATATAGGCAACGTCTTTAAGGTGCTAGGATAATCGAGCAGAAATTCATAAACTTCAGAAACCGAGTTTCTTTGATATGTTCCTGGATGGAACTGTCTGGCAGTAGGAGAACACACAGTAGCCCCATGGCTTCTTTGGTGCTGACTGACAGCTCACAGCTGACAGCTAAAATATTTGAAAAGTTTCCAGACCAAGTTATGTATCCCTACGCCTAACCATATGATCTGCAAAAACATGTGTTTAGCAGCTGTCACTTTTGATGGTCAAAATTTAGGTATATACCTAATGATTACTGTCAGAAGTCAGCTGTTAGCTGTCAGTCAGCACCAAAGAAGCCATGGGGCTACTGTATAGAGGTGAAGGAATTTACACATTCATAAATGTCTTTAGTTACAGGCCAGAGTGTTAAATGTGGCACCTCCACTTGTAGTGACGTCATGAGGCATATCAATACGCTGGTTCTTACGGATAGTTGTGTTAATATTTACAGTTTTCTTTATTTAAAAACTGATGATTCACTTTGAACGACCGACAGTAAGGTTAAACATGTTTTAAGTATATCATTAAACAAATATACTTCAGGGGTTGAAATATACAACAAATAAACATAGAAATAATTATTTTTAAATACATTTGTTAGGTAAGGATTATGTACCGTTCAGAAACATGATTAGAATATTATGATAAAAGTTGCAAAAAAGGTACTGGCTCGAGGTCTAGAAAGATCATTCATTGTTGCACTAATCCAAAGGTACCAGGTTCAATTCCCATATCTAGGTGTAGCTCCTTAGAAAATATTTTAACAAAATTAAGAGTGTTATTTATGTAATTGCTTTGAACAATTACCTATATCGGAATATAGAAATATTAAACTTAAGTACGTATGTAAAGTGTTTAACATTTATTGTTTTCTGAACAAGAATTTTCCCTATAAAGTTAACCATTCCTGACTTGATGTAGGCCTAGTTGATAAGAAGCATATTTCCAAGCGTTGAAGAAACAAAACAAAAAAAACTCACGTAAAGAGTTACCGCAGAAACGGTTAATAAATTGATATAAATCTGAATCTCTACTAAATGTATTTATAGGCCAAACACAGGATAAGTTTTCTCTATCAGCTCATCTTACTACCCGTTCGGGCTATAAGCTTATGTACTAATTACGCTAGTGGTTCTAGTTATGAAGGAATATTTATAGTAAGTGTACCCGCATTTGCGTGAAGGGAGAGTGGAAAACAATTTTGAAAAAAAACACTCAGTACACCCAACTGAGATCTGAACCTCGATCTCCCCATCATCTGCAGCTTAGTCTACTAAAAGAGTAGTGCCTTAGACTATGCGGCCACTGAAGCGGATGCACATGGAAAGTTTCTTCTGATTTTTGTGTTGAAGAAACTTATTTTTGAACTTTAAAAAAAAAAAAATTATCACCGCATGTCCGATAGCTCCAATCCTCAAAACTGTTGTTGATGGACTAATTAGTCTTCCTCTGGTAAGATAAGGGAAATAGGTATCATTTGTATCATGACCAACTAAGAAAATCAATGGATTATTTGCATTTCAAACGAGTATACAATTTGTAGTTATCATAACAAAACATGTACAAAACCAAAGATTCTGGAATCAAGTCAGCTGTTTGTTGATTATCACTAATCACATCCACAAAATGTTCATCAATTGTATATTTTGCTATATAACCCAAAACATTGTGCAGTAGAAGCTTGAACAACACAAAATTTCAAAACAAATAAATTACACTAAAAACAAACATTTCGAACAGTAAAACAAACTGAACTAATCAACAATACTGCACGTGAATGTGTTGTTGACCGGCCTCGACGCAGTGTTGCCAAACTTCAGTATTCCGGCCTGTAACTAAAGACGGCCGTGACAAATGTTTTGTAAGCTTCCCTTTCCCTATTAATAAATGACAACATTCTAATCACAAATATCCATTCTACCCTCCTACACCAGTAACATTTCGTTTCACGGACACTTAAGTCTTAATACATTAACAAACCAAAATATATGGATGTATGGACTTTTGAGAATGGAATATTTAAACTTTTATATTATGTTTACAAGTGTAGAGGGTTATATAAAATAGTTTTCTATCAATTTCATTAAACACCAAACTCGTGTGATGTTAAGGGGAGTCGGATTTTCCTATACAACACATGTTAAATTATGGTTCACTTAGGTAGGCTACATTTTTATAAGAAAATATAATAGTAAATGAACTGATTTTTTTAATGATTCATCTATAAGTATATTCTAAAAATTAGACGAGGGAGGTTCATAAATATTTAAAAAAATATAATTTATATTAATTTTCAAATATGTTAAAAAATATATTATAATTTTCCCAAAACCTTTCAACATATTTATACAGATGTAAATTCTGTTTGTTGTTATATTAATAAAGGCTCCCGTCAAAATGTGCATAGCTAAATTTCCAAATTAACAAAAAAATTATAGTGATATATTTTATAGCTTTTTTAAAAAATGCACCTAAGTGAACCATAATTTAACATTGGTAATATTGGGCAAGGTGACTCTCCTTAAAGGGTGTGTCAGGTTGTCGCTATCTTTGTCACTATCTAACCTAAGCGCAACAAGGGATTGGTAATATCTCAGATACCTAGGCAGAACCCTTAAAACCTTTCAAGCATAGGTGGTCTTTAAACACCATATAGACTTCTCAACCTTTCTCAAAAAGAATTACTGTGCGCTTTTTTGAAAATCTCCCTCATTCTCCCTCAGATTAGTTACCTTGAATTGATAGTGACCAGAAAAACAGTCCACTTTAGTGTAGTTAAAACAGGGGTCTTCAACACAAGGCCCACGGGCTACTTGCGGTCCAAGGTAGTCTGTTTAGTGGCCCGCTGGCTCATGAAAAATATAAATTTATTTTAAAAGAAAAAATGACAACAACATATATGTATTTTATATATCTAATCGATTAATATAATAAACACGTATTTTATTTTATAAACAATAATAGGTGACCTGGTGGTCTATGGGTAGGGGTAAGGTGTCAGACTTCAGTGCTGGTGTCCGGGGTTCAATCCTCGGTCTCGGCACAGATTGATCTGATTACCTAATCCTTCCTTCACCTCTGACAAGACGTGTATTAATCACAACTTGTGAATGTGTGGAATACCAGGCCTCCACCGTGGTTCGGATTCACAGTTAAACTGTAGGTCCTCCATCTCATCTCGCAATCACCCAACCATTACACATTAGCGTAAGTGCATATAATCCGCATGGGTAGTAAGATGCGGTACTAATTATAATATAAACAATTTTTGCTTTTAACGTGAAGAAAAATATTACGTTATTATACAAATCTACTTTGAACCGAAAAATGACAGCTCTAGTAGTTAAGACAAATTGATCTACTTCTTTGCTGTGAAAAATCTAAAAATAGGGAAAAAAAGTCCAGAGAAAATAGGTCGCGTAAAATATTAAACTTCACCTATCGGAGACAGGCCTAAATACACCGTATTTTGAGTATAATAATGAGCTAATGAAAATATTTATTTAATATTATTAATACTATCGGTTCAGTATTGTGGTTCACAAGTCAACAAGAGACATCAACTTTGGCTATTTGATATAAAAAGGTTGAAACCCTCTGAATTAACGGATACATAATTATGTAGGGGAAGATTTATTCTCTTTACCGTAGCTTAGTATGCTTTAGAACTATCAGGAAATATACACTAATAGGATAGGTATTAGAAAGATATAATTTAAAGATAAATGTAAACAAAATATCGTTGAAAATACAGTTGTGAAACATATAAGGAAAATATTAAACCCACTGGGATTTTAACCCCAAAACCCACACCTCTCGTCATTGGCAGTCCAATCTATTGTCTTAGGGCCAGTTCCATAGTCAAATTTAGTACGCCTCAAGTGCGGCGCTACACAAAGTACATGACGACACCTACCTAAACCAGAATGGAATGGGCCGCTCTCGCCTATGAAACTGGCCCATTCCATTCTGGTTTAGGTAGGTGTCGTCATGTACTTAGTGTAGCGCCGCACTTGAGGCGTACTAAATTTGACTATGAAACTGGCTCTAAGGGCCAGTTTCATAGTCAGATTTAGTGAGCCTCAAGTCCGGCGCTACACTAAGTACATGACGACACCTACCTAAACCAGAATGGAATGGGCCGTTCTCGCATAGGAAATTGGCCCATTCCATTCTGGTTTAGGTAGGCGTCGTCTTGTACTTAGTGTAGCGCCGCACTTGAGGCGTACTAAATTTGACTATGAAACTGGCCCTTAGAGTCTAAGGCCGATAGAATGTTCTAAGACAGATATTTGAGTGTACTAAGGATATTTTTTCCTCGATACCTATATAAATGAATAGTACGGTGCACTGCACAAACGATTTTATCTTAAAATGTACATTTATTAAAAAAATCATATGATTTTTGAAACATTACACCAAAGATCTTAAATGAAATAAAATACAGAGTCACTTTCTCTATGACATTAGGAACTAGGAACACAATTGAGGAAAAATTGAGATAAGAGAAATATATCTGTCCGCCAAAGAGGATAATAATTAAATTTGTTTTCAAAAACCTGAATTTAAAAGGATGTATATTTCCTTATAGATCAGAAACTATGGTTTTATAAAAAACCTATTTCAATTAAAATATTTTTATCTTTAATAGTACAACAATTTTTACAACGATAAGTCACTTCGTCTCCCAAATAGTTGCAGAGAAATTACAAAAACTGGATAATTTCCCTTGTGTAAAGTACCCTAAATTTATTTTCAAGAGGAAATTAGAAATTCCATCTTGTTTATAAAGGTAAACTATATCTATCTATAAAATGTAATCAAAATCGTTAAAGCGAATTTTGAGAAACCCGAATTTTCTCTTTCTGTCCTTCAGTAAACTACCCTTAATTTTAGGGTTGGATGCATAATTCCAAAAATCCCTTGGTAGACCTTATGAAAACCACAGATACCAGTTTTTAGCCCAAACAGTAAATTGTTTCAGTTCCGGCCCAAGGAACAGACAGACAGATAGACGGACAGACGGAATTGCGAAAACCCCTTTTTCTCTTTCGGGTGGTCATGAAACGTCAACATTTGATCAAAATCTTAAGCTCAATTTTTTTGACGGTCACAATACTTTCTCTTTGAGGTGTCAAGAAAAAAAAAAATCAAGACTTGAGACTAACAAGACTCTTTGACATTCCCAAAGTAACGGAAAACTTTCAGATTTCCAAACAACTTGTTGAAAATGCGTCGTGGACGCGACTCCATCGACGAATCAACATGTGCGCCACCCCATCCATGTCCTTATATAGGACACGTGACATCCCATGAATAATTCCAGGTCATGTCGTTCCTAATCCTCCTTTGAATACGAATATATTTTTCCCCTCACTCCCTTCTCGTCGAACAGATTCATGAAGGTGTGGCCAAATGCGGCGAGGAAGAAAACAATAAGGATTTCTCGGGGATTTACGTAAGAACAAAAAAAATAATTCTTTTTTGGAAGTTGGTGACAATAGAAATTACAAAACGAGAGATTGTTTAGTGGTATTTTGTTTGTTGGCAAAAAAAAACTATATATAATGGATGAATTAGAAAACATAATAGAATTAAATATTTTCGGTGAATTAAAAATACATTTTTTTAAATATTAAACTACCCCGTGTATTACTACACATTTTGAATATCCTCATTAACTACGTTAATGGAGTAAAGATGAGAATATTAACATTTCAGATGAAATTACGTCCTTTTGCGTGGGAGGGTGGCAAACTCCTTAGGAAAAAAATTACCCTACAACTGGCAAGAGCTTAAATCCGAACCTTCTCACTACAAGTAAAACATTTTAGGCGTGGCAGGCACCCTTATCCGCTTTTATACATGAGAGGGCTTGATTTGTAATTTAAAAAAAATAGTTTACTTTATGTAAACAAACAACTTATTAAATCAGTCTTCAGGTCTAAGTCATCACTCTCACTGAGGGTAGTTTTTTCACGAAAATGCAATTACATTTCCTCTAAATTCTACCTTCCTCATATATAGGACATTATTATAATTAATGTATATAGATACAAGCCGTATGAATAGGGAGACACTATTAATATATTAAAATAGATCGAAATATGTTGCATGTAAGCCTAACTTTAATTACGAAACACCAAAAATTAGGAAGATATGTGGTTCAATTAGTGACAACTTTATTTTATTTAGTCATGTTAGGTGCCATTTTATATAAAAATATCATAATTTTAAAACACACTTTACATTTTTGAAGAGTCCTTAATTAAAGCCAATTGGTTCAGCTGTATGTAAACCAAAAATTTATGACAGATAATAAATAATTACTCTCTCAAATATTATTGGGCCGCATGAGTGAGTATATTTAGATAAAGATTATTTACACTAAATTGTCCAAGAATCTCCCCTTCCCCCAAACCCTTTCTCTAAACCTGATACATAATACTATTACTAGCACCGCGTATTACAACCCATCCGGGTTGTATGCACTTACGTTAATGTGTAATGGTATGGGGATTGTGAGATGAAATGAATGACCTACAGTTTAACGTGGGATCCGAACCACGGTGGAGGCCTGGCATTCTCCACATTCATAAGTTGTGATTAATAAACATCTTGTCAGAGGAGAAGGAAGGGTTTGTCAACCGTGCACCATGCACCAGTTTTTCAAAAGAAATTCGATCAGTCGTAGTTAAGGTGGTTATGTAGGTAGCGTGGGCTAAGGGCAGTCTCTTTGAAGTTATTATAGCAAAACTTTCTTTTTTGGACAAAATCAATAGAATTATTCTCCAGTAGAGACATAGATTTGAATTTTAATCACACGGTGATATTAACATTCCTTAAATATATATCAAGGGTGTCCTGGAAACTTATGAAAATTTGTTTCTCCTAATTTAAAAAGTTTCTCATTTAATGTCACTATGTTCAAGACATATATTCAACAGCTGTTTATATCATCGTATGAAGAAAATAAAATTCAATGTGTCTACTGGAGTGATATTTGATTTATTTTGTCATTTTTTATTTTGCTTGCCATAAGAATGGCATAATCACTGGCCCTTTCTGTAATTCCTACGTCACCACCTTAAAGAGTAACTAATTTCTTAAGAGTTTGAAATTTATTTTTGGAAAATGACTTTAACTTAAAAAAAAGAGTATTTTTCATACTAAATAAGTTAAGAATGTAGGTTTGTTTTTCTAAGAAATCATTCATATTAAGGTAGTTTGTGTTATAAAGTCTCTAATTTTTTGAAAATGGTCCTAATTGCTCTGTCCAAATCGGAACTGAACCTAGTTCTCTCGGAACAAAACAATTCTCACGATCGTTGCCAGGTAAAGATACACCGTGTCAACGTGCTACTATATCCCTAAAGCCGGCAGTTCTATGGGAATCCCACTGCCAGGAACGTTTGGGAAGCGCGCCAACTCATAAGGGACGTTTAGGCATGCGCAGTAGCTCTTCCCACGTTCGTCAAGGCTATAACATTGCCGCGGCGCATGATAATACGAGAGGCAAGACGGCGCATGGCATGCCTAATATGAACTGCAGGACTAGGACCGCTACTCTGCTTGTTTCTAGTTCAACCACCTCCGGTTCAAGTTCCGGTAGTTCTTATTTTGTCGTAGAGAGAGAATGTTGCAATCATGAATATTTTCGGCTTTGAGATTATGTTGGATCATAAACGTTTTATATGCCTCCGTACTCATTAAAGTAGATCTTACAATTCTGTATGTCCCTCTGTTTGTCGAAGTGTCTGTCTGTCTGTCTCTCCAACTATATGTACAGTACCTTGGGCTACAACTGATGGGTTTTATGAATTTCGTTTAAACCTTATTTGGATATTATATTGCCTTACCCTGGGGATAAATATTTATTTTGATTCTAGAACTAAAATTTTAAAAACTTGACTGATTTTTGAAATTTCTACAAATTGACCGTAATAGGTTTTTTCAAAATGTTTAATAGGAAGTATAAAATAATTAAAAAAGCAATATTTTATACAGTTAAAAAAAATTGTACCATTAGCGTTTCGAATGAAATTCAAATATATCAATATCTTCCAGTCCAATTGTCGTAGGGAAAACCATTTTCACATAAAAAGCTATCAGATCTACTTTCACGTATCCATACGTCATGTCATGTGATCTGTCATAACTTTTGGTAGATATTACCAAGACCTTAAAATATTAAAATTGTATCAATGTTGACAACTGTGTGTGAAAATTATACTTTATAGTAACAAACAGGATCGGGCCAATACTAACGCGTGAGCGTGTGCCAAACCACTGAGCTACCTATAATTTTTTTTTTCTTAACCCTACCCACCTGTGTATCCTCATGTGGGAGTTTCCTAAATAATATAAGTCATAGGCTCCTATCGTTTCAAAGCCGATATGGGCTTCGACTATAATAATAAACATCCCATGGTGGATAATGGACTCCCCCCCCCCCTCCACCACGCCACAGTTTAGCGACAACAGCTCATAGGTACTGCCCTAACGGCTTTCCGCCTACACGTGTGACGCGTATTTTTTCTTTTTAGCACCGCGTCTACTACCCATTCGGGTTATCTGCTTTAAGTACTAATTACGCTAATGGATTAGGAATTGGGAAGGTTGAATTAGAGGAAGTGAACCCGCATTTGCGTGGAGGAAGAGTGGAAAACCATTTAGGATCAACCACCCCCAGTTCACCCGACCGAAATTCGAACCTCGATCTCCCCATCCTCAGCAGTCGAGTTCTACACGACAAGCGCGTTAGCCAACTACGCCAAAAAGGTGGGTGCAAAAATAATTAGATTCACTCTGTCTACGTGGAATATATACGTAAATAGTGGGGTTTTTTTTAGAACCACGTTTTCCTACTACCCGTTTGAGTTATAGGATTATGTACCAATTACGCTAATGATTTCAAGGATTAAGGGGCTTATATCTGCAAAAAGTGTACTCGCGTTGGCGTGGAGGGAAAGTGGAGTTTAAAAAAAAACAAAAAAAAACCTTATTACACCTGACTGAGATTCAAACCTCGATCTCCCAATCAATAACAGTCGAGTCTATTACGATAGTAGCGTTCTAGGCCATGAGGCCACCATTGCGTGTAATAATCTGGCTAATAGTAGTGATTACGTATTTCATTATTGATATACGAGCCTTTGATTTTCTTACGAATTGACATTTCCGAAGCACCTTTTAGAAAATACAAACACGTTATTTCGCTGTCAATACTGAATTTATGCTATCAAATTAATTTTTAAGTAATTTAATTGACATTGATAATATCATTAAAAAGGGACAAGCTAATATGACATGAAGTCATGTGTGAACACGTGAAGGTATATACTTTGAAAATTTGACTATAAAATAACCCACCAAACACCCCCACTAGAATCGCGTTTTCTTTAAAAGCCTCTCTCCCCTCCCCACAACAAACTAATCCCGCCTCCCAACCACTTAGTACAGCTGATCCAGGCTATCTGCATTTAATTACACCATTAGGGTAGAGATATAAGGGTAGATTAAGGATGAAATGTACCGACGTTCACGTAGAGGGCCAGTTGAAGACTTTATGTTATTAAGTACTCAGTACACCCTGCCGGGATACAAACTTCCACCTCTCCTTCACCAATAATCCAGTATATTGAGAGTGATGAATTAGTCCAAGTGATCATCGATCGGGTTCATACTTTCCTAAGTTTATAAAAAACGAGAGTTGGAACAATACTTTCTCCCTCTACCATCACAGCTATAGATTATATGTAATAGCTTAAAATAAAATCTCTTCTATTTCGATAGATATAGTATAGTAATCATATTGATTTAGATCATAAAAACAGCTTTCCATTAAATTTTTTTTTAAATAAAACAATAATATACGCATATTAACTTCTATAACTTATACTTTTCTCCTCACATGGTATTATCTAAATTTAGGAATGAACAGTGTCTTCCCTCTTTAATGTCTACATAAATTAATGTTACGTATTTAATGAAGGGTATTTGAAGCGCCTTGACTCCTAGTTACCACGCTCGACACGAGAGTATAGCGGGATTGCCTAAAATGCCTCTCACATTGTCAATATTGTGGTAGGTAGCTAATTGTTTATTTTGTCAACGTAGCTCCCTGACCTTGTATGTTAAATGCTCGTGTACCAATTGCGCTATTGTGCCAAGGATGAGGAAGTCTAATTACGAATGAAGTGTATCTAAATTTGCGAAGCGGGAGAGGGGAAATCCTACCTAAATACACCCGGCTGTGATTAGAACGCTGATCTCTCAATTAATGGCAGTCTCGTCTATTGATTTGGACCGTTTGACCACCAAAAGGGCTAGTATCAAAATATAAACTCAAAAAAGTATCTCAGCACAGTTGTGTGATTCTATATCTAGTTGGTTCATAAAGGGCATGTTCAATCCCCCCCAAAAGAAAGAAAACGTATATTATTATTGCAAATGCATCCTTACTAAAAAGTTTTGATTATTTTAACCTTCTGTGACTGACACTGTTACATTTTCGTAACAGCTGAAGATTTTTTTTTATTTAAAGATAATTAGGCCAGAGCCCCTCCAAGTATTCTACTACGTAGTATGATGTAATCAAACATTAAAAAAAAATATTTAAAACTGGTACCGTGCAGGAATGTTGTGAATACGCAACGGTGCCAGTCATGATGGCATGTGTCTGGCTCATTAACGCCGTATGCTTATAATAAAATAATACCATAATAATGTAGAAGTAATCAGTAACTTTGTAATACAATAAAATATAAAATAATGCCTAACTTTGTTATATTTTATTTTTCAAATAATAATCTATATTTTAGTAACAGTTTAAAATTCTTGTAATTATTTTAATCAAATTTGCAAAAATACGATACTATTCAAATATGTATTTAGTACTATTTCTTAAATAATATTATTATATATTAAATTATGCGCTTTTGATTATTATTTAAAACACTATCAAATAATGTAAAAATTCAACAGCGCCAGTCCTTGTATTTTTTTTAGTGCCAGTTCCCGAAGGTTAATTACATTACTCTGTAAAGCGTATACATATCCGTAGCTATTAAATGAAAATCATCATAAACGACGCATGGGAGTTATTCAGATATGTGCCCTCCTGACACGACAAGACATGATAAAGTATCATGGACCACTAGACTGCCTAACAGATGGGAATCGGGTGTCTTGGAATTTAATGACAACTTTTTATCTTCATTTATAAAATTTCTCATCCGATGCCTTTAGTATTATAACAGATACTCAACAACTGTTGATATTACCACGTGAATAATATTAAAACTTTGTTCATACTGGAAAATTATTTGATTAATTTTGGTCAGATATGGTCTTGCTATAAAAACTGTAAAAATACTGCTTTTATCTTGCGTTACCTATACTATTATCTTGAGGTGTAGATATAGGTAGATCGAGTTAAAGGCAGTATTTTTGCAGTTTTTATAGCAAAATATTTCATAAGACAAAATAAGTGACATATTTCTCCAGTACAGAGTTTAATTTTCTTCTCACGGTGATACTAACAGTTGTATTAATATCTGTCACGAAGCATAGCGGCATTGGACGAGAAATTTTTTAAATGAAGAGAAAAATTTGTCATTACATTCTAAGAAACCCTTGACAGATATTCAAAACTATTGATATCACCATGGGAAGTAAATTAAACTCGATGTTTCGACCGGAGCAATAGGCCTATTTAATAATTTTGGTGGTGACCTGGCGGTCTAGGGGTAAGGTGTCATACTTCAGTTCTGGCGGCCGGGGTTCAATCCTCGGTCCCGGCATAGATTTATCTGATTACCTAACCCTTCCTTCACCTCTGACAAGACATCTTGTGAATTTGGGGAATGCCAGGCCTCCACCGTGGTTCGGATTCCACGTTAAACTGTAGGTCCTCCATTTCATCTCACAATCACCCTACCATTACACATTAGCGTAAGTGCGTATAGCCCGAACGGGTAGTAAGACGTGGTGCTAATAATAATAATAATAATAATAATAATAATTTTGGTAAAAAAAGTTGTCATAAATACTGGTAAAAGACTGACCTTTAATCAAGTCTCCTTGATCGTCACCTTAAGAAACCGATGTGCAAAGTTTAAGCCTTTCACCTTATCTCAAAGTTTAATCAAATCTTTAAATAGATGAATACACACCACATAGCTTTCATTATATTTTTATATACATGAAGCATTTCTTCCCCTTCTCCTGTTGAGTACAATGTATTCATGCGCAAGTAGGCTAGTTTGTATTTCCACGTGCTGCAACAGGTTGATTCATGGAACCGAGTGATTAACGACGCGAGTATCCAGAGAGAAATGAAAGCTAGTAAAGTCTTGTGTGGCTCGTAGACAGAAATGGGTGTGAAGATTATGTTTTCAGAAAAGGAAGGGGCTGATCGCGAAGTGTGTTGAAATAAACCAATTTGTCAGCAGAAGAAAGATATATTGGTACAACAGAAGTCCGTCTAGTTGTTTTCTTTGGCGCTGATGGTTAAAACAGGCTTCTGGAATTTAAAAAAAATATAAGTTCCCTCCCTATATTTACGGCTGGTAAACAAAACCTAAAAAATTTTTACCCACAAGACGTTTAGTTGAAACCGTTAGATCTTCTTAGGCAGTGTGGTTTTCAAGGGGTTAGATTAAGAACGTAAATATATACACTAAAACAAAATATTATTTTGTGAAAAATTAGCTTTTTTAACTTTATCGTATGGAGAAAGTTTTATTTTCATGAATATTTTCTACCTAGATGCTATGATGAATCCTAAACTAAAAAAAACAAACGAGTCTTACCTAACCAGTTCGTACCAAAACTGTTTGATATATTTTGTTAAAATTTGATATTTTCGTGGTATATGGTTATTCCTCAAAAAAATCGATGTATGGTTACCATCACTAAAATTAAAGTTGGTTTACTGATTTTTCTTAACTTGAAATATTTTGAAAGTGGTTTCATACTATTTTGCTCAAAATGACTCTTTGGATTTGGGGAAACTTAATTGGTGGAAAACAATACAAACCAGTTTTTTGAGAAAAATCGATTCTGATAGTTTACTGATAATTTGTATTTTAAAACTTTTAATATTCAAAAATTGTCAATTGTTTTTAACGATCTGTTTTAAAATGGTTAAAACTATAAATAGTAATGTATTTTTATTTTACAAATCATACATATATATTTGAGAATTGTTTATATATGATTGATATTTGTAATATTACAAATTTATTAAATATGGTTTTAACAATTTTGTTTAAAATTTATATAAATTTAGAATGTGTGGTAACTTAAAAAAAAATCTAAGGGAAAATTATTTAAGTGTTACTTACTGATAAAATAATTTATTTTTTCTGATCACAAAATAATATATTAGGACCAACTTTAGTGGCCGCAAGGTCTAAAGCTCAACTCTCGCAATGGACTAGACTGCCGATGACAGGTAGATCATGGTTCGATCCTGTTTGGGTATATTCAGGGTGGTGTTTATAAATGGTTTCTCACTCTCTCTCCACACAAATGCAGGCGCACTTATTTTAAATTCAATCTTACTCATCCATAACCCATTAGCATTATTGGTATATAATAAGCTTATAGCCTGGATGGGTAGTAAGACATGGTGCTAAAAAATCCTCTCCCTCTACAAACATTCTCGTGAAGCTCCCACTGTACCATATTTTATTTTGGTGTCTCTTCTTCAAAGCATGTTTCCCCCAAAGCCACGTGTGACGTATGGTTCTGCTTGAAGCACGCACCGCACGCATGAGTGCACGTGTGTATATGTGTGTGTATTGTCGAACTCTATAGACAGACGGACGGGTTCCTGGTGTGATTGACGAGGTGCCATGCGGGTTAAAAAGGAAGGAACGCGAACGTGACCAATCCGACATGCGGGATTCTGTTTCCATACATGGGGAAAAATAATTCTGTAGGCTTCATCCTCGATTTTTGTAACCATTTCATGGGAATAGTAGACGTTACTTGATCTACTCTACGACACAAGTGAGTTGTTGAACCATTTTATGTGAATAGTAGAAGCTGCATGATCTACTTTAGGACACAAATCATTTGTTGAACCATTTTATGCGAATAGTAGAAGCTACATGATCTACTTTAAGGTACAAGTAGTTTGTTGAACCATTTTATGAGAATAGTAGAAGCTACATGAATTAATTTATGGCACAAGTAGTTTGTTGAACCATTTTATGAGAATAGTAGAAGCTACATGAACTAATTTATGGCACAAGTAGTTTGTTGAACCATTTTATGAGAATAGTAGAAGCTAAATTATCTACTTTAGGGTACAAGTAGTTTGTTGAACCATTTTATGAGAATAGTAGAAGCTAAATTATCTACTTTAGGGTACAAGTAGTTTGTTGAACCATTTTATGAGAATAGTAGAAACTACATTATCTACTTTAGGGCACAAGTAGTTTGAGCCATAAAAGGTTATCTTGATACCTTTCAGTGTAGATAAATATTATTTCTAGATTCGGAAAGGAGACAAAGTTTAAGGTGGGTGGTACAGATGTGCATCCAAAGCTTAGCAAGTGGTCTGTTTTGGGGGGAAAGTTTGAGAATCATTGTACTATATAATGAACTGGACAACGGATGAAGCAACTTTTAACATTTTCTTAGATTTTGATATACTTTTGATTTGAATATCCACGAACTTCATAGCTAGATATTGAGCTGACCATCACACGAGCCAGCCTTAACGAGTTCTTCATTATGATATACTCTTGAGTTTTATATCCACGAGCTTCACAACTAGATATTGAGCTGACCAAAACACAAGTCTTTATGCCATGATATAATAATAATAATATTTAGCACCGCATCTTACTACCCGTTCGGGTTATACGCCTTAAGTACTAATTACTTTAATGGATTAGGACTTGGGAAGGTTGAATTAGAGGAAGTGAACCCGAATTTGCGTGGAGGGAGAGTGGAAAACCATTTAGGAAAAA
>CABEEJ010000626.1:0-12346 GCA_901482245.1 Timema douglasi
GAAGAGCCCAGTAGCTGTCCACCCTGTTAATAGGCCAGCCACTATGTTACTGGCTAGCCAATAGCTGGCACCGTGCGAATATCAACCAGCAGGGCTCACTACAGAAGAGCCCAGTAGCTGTCCACCCAGTTAATAGGCCAGCCACTATGTCACTGGCTAGCCAATAGCTGGCACCGTGCGAATATCAACTAGCAAGGCTCACTACAGAAGAGCCCAGTAGTAAAAACTTGTGTAAAAAGTAGTACTAACAGCCATAGAAAGTTTTACTATTTTATTCTTTAAAGCATTTTGGCAAAAAGATAATTTTTTATTATTATTCAAGGTACATCTATTTTTGAATAACCTTTTTGAAGTTACGCAGCTAGTAGCACCATCTTTTGCAGCGATTATGAACTATCTCGTTATACATCGATACAACTACATACAGAACAGTCTTCAAAGAAACATTCGTTACGAATTACTATTATCTAAGGGTGCAATTATAGGCCACCCACCGCACTAAGTTTTAATTAACGGATCTTTGCCTAGAAAACACGATTTAAAAAAAAAGTATTACTAAGAGTTTGTGAAAAAAAAAATTTCACGTATAAATTACCTTTCTCTTTCGTGAATTATATATAGTAATGACATATTTGAACTTATAACAAGTTTTAGTGCTTTCGAAACTAAATTTTCAAACGTTTCTTGAACAGTCGGGTGTCCCTATTTATAGGCATACCCGTATTGGTGGGCACATGGAATTGGTGTTGGACTCGACTAGTCTAATTTTCCTGTGATGGATAGGTTGGGGTTATAATTCCTATCAGATGCTCCAAGAGCTGTTAAATAGCTTTACATTCTATCTCAGCTACAAATGCTGGTACATTCCCACATAATTTTAACTTACTCATTTCTTCATTAGACTAATTAGAATGCGTGTAGATCGGAGGGATAGTGAGACGCGTTGATAGCCAATAATTTATAGTTATAGGTTTTCATGCCAATTTCTTGTGTGGTCTCTGAATAATTTTTTCACTTAGCACTTACGTCACGTAAAAATCGTGCTAACGACACTGATAAAGAATTGGCACGTACAAATCGTCCAAAGAAGTAATATTCCTATCACTACCAGCATACCTACCTATCCATGACTTAATTTTGTTTTCCGTAACCGTACATTTGTTACTCATAAAACGTTGAGTTTATTGACTCCAAATCATGAGCCAACTTGAGATGGTGATTAATCCAGTGTGTTGTCGATTAGTGTAAAGGTCACCCCCTTACGTCGACTACAAGCTTAAGGTTCAACTTTTTTTTATAAATTATTTTTAGTACCACGTCTTACAACCTGTTCGGTCTACACGCCTTTTTATTAATCACGCTAATGTGTTAAGAGATGAAGAAGGTTAAATTTAGAGAAAATTTACCCACATTTAATTGGAGGTAGAGTGGAAAACTGTTTAGCAAATCGATCCTCAGTACGCCCGAATGGGATTCAAACCCCGTCATCAGCGGCAGTCTTTAGTGAGTGTGACGCCTTTAACTAATATAATGTACATGTAAGAAATCAATATTGTTACCGAGAGACATAGTGTAAGGTTGGAAGACAATATTGTTACCAACCGTGCATGGTGGGAACCAATATTGTTACCTTTATATAGAATAAAGCCAATATTGTTGCCAATAAATATACTGTGCATGGTTGGAACCAATTTTGTTACCAATAGACGTAGCGGCATTTATAGACCACACCCGAAATACCTTTTTAAACACCTTCAAAATTGCTTATGAAATGCAAAAAGCTTAGCAAATATTCTTCAATAGACCTTTATTCTAATCTTGACTAGATTACTTCTTTTTTCTATTATTATTAAAAGTTTTACAAATCCCTCAACACCTACCCCCTAATCACCCCTTAGCAACTAAATCTGATGTCAAGCTATGTCATTAGGAGCGGTGGCTTAGTGGCACAAGTGTTGAGTGGGTTGACAGCTTTTGTGATGGCAAGGGGGGGAAAGTTGGGAGCTGATTAACCCCCCACTTTTGGCTGTCTCGTCCGTAACTCCCCCCTCTGCCCCACCCTTTCGCTTTCTCTTCTGGGGGTGGGGGGGTCCATCAAACAAAATTTATCCACCGAACAATCTTAGAGCTGTGGCTCAAGGATTAGTTTTAATTAATTGCTCTCAAGGGATGCTTAATTTTTTTAATATACTGTATTGATGATATAATTAAGGGGCTGCCTTTCGCTTGTTGCTGATCGTGGATGTTCATAAATACACCTTAAGATGAAGTAGGAGGTCGATATATTTTTTCTTCAGTTTTTATGATAAAAAGCAATCAAATTTTGTTCTAATTGATTTATCTAGTTTAATTTTCTTCACACAATCTCAAAAGTTCTTGAATATTGGTCACGATTATTGTGTAATTTTACCAGGAAACGTTATTTTAATAATCTGACACCTTCTCAGTTGGTAGCTCATGTGGAATTGCTTACAGTTACAGAGACGTCGGGGTTCAAATTCCACCCGGGTGTATTGATATATATTTTTTTCAGAAGTGTTTTTCCTAAATGTTTTTCGAATCTACCTCCACGCGAAAGCATTTACATTTCTTCTAAATTGCATCTTCCTCGTCTCTACTTATTGTAATTAAACGCATAAAGTTCGGACTGGTAGTGAGAATAGAATCAATTTAGAAGAAAAATAAACTTTAAAAAAAATGCTATTATTTTGACTACCCTTACGGAGCTATTAGCATATTTTCACTAATGGATTAAGGATGAGGAAGGTAGAGTTTAATAAAAGCGTAATTGCGTTTGCAAGGCATGAAGTGGAAAACCACTTTAGAAATAATATTTCACTACATCCGCATGGAGTTCGAACCTCGACCTCCACGTCACAGGCGAAGCATATAAAACAAAACTTACGCCTTTATTAAGTGTTCCCACATCTCTGTCTAGTTGTCTTTAGAAATGTGTCCAAACTTCTGTCAAATAAAATACATAATCTTTATTAATGATTATTAAATTCTAATTGGGCTTAATTTGTATCAATCATCCAATCTCTATTATTTTAAAATCACGTACTAGTAACTTACCATTTTGATAATGGATAATAAATGAACTTTTTTTTCTGTGTTATATTTCTATTTGCGTCAGTTATTTGGTAGAGCTCTGAGCCGACATTGATTTTTATCGATTAGGCCTACAGCAGGTAGAAGGTCAAACATAATACCAATATTAGTCACGATCATACCGTAATGATGGTAATAGTAGAATTAAGGTAGACGCATTTTATTATTGCTCTGCACCGGCTTGGAACATATCCCTGATTTGAGTATTCCCCTATTCTCATAAAAAAAACAGAACGTAGATTATTATTATTATCTTACTACCCGTTCGGGTTATACGCACTTACGCTAATGTGTAATGGTAGGGTGATTGTGAGATGAAATGAAGGACCTACAGTTTAACGTGGAATCCGAACCACGGTGGAGGCCTGGCATTCCCCACATTCAAAAGATGTCTTGTCAGCGGTGAAAGAAGGGTTTGGTAATCAGATAAATCTTTGCCGGGACCGAGGATTGAACCCCGGCCGCCAGCATAGAAGTCTGACACCTTACCTCTAGATCGCCAGGTCACCTCAGAACGTAGAAATGAGCCGATTCGATAAGGACAGTTGTGCGCCAACCTTTAAGGTATAAGACTTGGAATGAAACAGGACATTAAGGTCAGTCATTACTTTTATAGTTTTTATAACATAACTCAAATTTGTTAAGCCAAAATAGATAAAATATTTATTCATTAAGATGTTCTGTCTTAAATCTACACAAAGGACTTTTCCTCTTTCTTTAAAAAGTTTTTGTTTAAATACCACTACAGTCATGGAAAATATTAGACTGTTGATATTATTATGTGTAGAAAATTTAACTAAACTTAACTAAAGCGAAATTTTATTTATTTTGAGACAAAAAAAGGCTTTTTCCTTATGTATAAAAATGGGAAAAATTGATTGTATCTTGCATTCATGGATAACCAAGCTACAGTCCAATTTTGATAGGGGGGTAAGGTGTCAGACTTCTGTGCTGGCGGCCGGGGTTCGATCCTCGGTCCCGGCATAGATTTATCTGATTACCAAACCCTTCCTTCACCTCTGACAAGACATCTTGTGAATGTGAGGAATGCCAGGCCTCCACCGTGGTTCGGATTCCACGTTAAACTGTAGGTCCTCCATTTCATCTCACAATCACCCTACCATTACACATTAGCGTAAGTGCATATAGCCCGAGCGGGTAGTAAGACGCGGTGCTAATACAAATAATAATAATAATATACATGCGTATAACCTTAACAGGTGATAAAAACACACACACTTTAATAAGACAACTACCCGCCTCGGTGGCGTAGTTGGCTAATGCGCTAGTCGTGTTGAGCTCGACTGCTGAGGGCGGGGAGATCTAGGTTCGAATCTCGGTCGGGTGTTTTTTCCTAAATGGTTTTCCATTCTCCCTCCACGCAAGTGCCGGTTCACATTCTCTAATTCAACCTTATTAATTCCTAATCCATTGGAGTAATTAGTACTTAAAGCGTATAACCCGAACGGGTAGTAAGACGTGGTACTAAATATTATAATTAGACAACTGTGGCTTAGTTGTGTTTGGCGTCTGTTTTACCCTCCAAGGCTCCCGAGTTCACTTCCCTGAGAGAAAAAACAAACAAATATTTATCACGATTGTGTTTATCGTTTTTCGCTGATAAGTTGATGGTCAGGGGATGTGGAAGTGGCTAAGAGTTGAGTTTTGACTTGAGAAACGTTATACGAGGACACAAATGGGAGTGTCGAAAATGAACCAATATCTCAAAATTAGAAACAGGTACCAGAAAAATTAACAATTTTAATATTTAAATACAAACTTTAGATAATAGGCCTATTGGTTTAGCTATCGTTTCCGGCCGATCGCTTCCTGCCGGGACATTAAAGTTTTGTATTAACAATTTTATATTTTAGTGTGGTTTTCATAGAAACCAAGACCTCAAATTAGAATGCACGTGATTTAACTACAGTCAAATTTTCACAGCTGAACCTGTTAGAAAATACTTATAGTTATTTTCTTCTTCTTGTGGTCAATATTGATAATGTTCTACTAAATTATTACTAGTAAGGCATTGGTATTATCTATCAAAAGTGACAGCTGCAAATTACCTGACTTAACGTATGATTACGTCAAAGTAGATCTTGTAACTTTTTTTAACTGTCATTGTTCCTATCAAAATTATTATTATTATTATTATTAGCACCGCGTCTTACTACTCGTTCGGGTTGTACGCACTTACGCTAATGTGTAATGGTAGGGTGATTGTGAGACGAATGGAGGACCTACAGTTTAACGTGGGATCCGAACCACGGTGGAGGCCTGGCATTCCCCACATTCACAAGTTGTGATTAATACACGTCTTGTCAGAGGTGAAGGAAGGGTTTGGTAATCAGATAAATCTGTGCCAGGACCGAGTTTTGAACCCCGGACCCCAGCACAGAAGTCTGACATCTTACCCCTAGACCACCAGGTCACCTCGTGTATAATAAAATTACTCAACTGGGTTAGGGATTAGGTGGCATTTTAGAGTTAATTTACCCGCATTTGCGTGAAAGGAAAGTGGGAGACCATTTTAGAGAAATTACCTTCAGCAGACCCTACGGGGGTTTCAACCCTGACCTCCACGTCATTAGCAGGCCAGTCACGAGAGTGATGCCTGAAGCTGGTTATTAAAATGTGTTAAACTGGTGGGTGTATCGAAGGCTCTTCCACCCCTCGGTTTAATTGAATTGGTTTATAGCCGACCCCCTCCCACATTCTTCTAGGTGCCGGTGTCAGGTTGTACCGAGCTGCCTCAGTCGTGACGTCACCTTTCCTCGACTACAAAAGAGCCTTTCAACTATTGGGAATGTTTGGCTTAGAATGGTTACGTATCTAAGGGGACTGCCGCACAATTTCCTTTAAAAGCAGGTGCGAATAAGTCAGCAGCTAATGTTGACCAAGTGTCGGCGCGTGTTCTGTGACCAGGGGCCCTATTGTCCTCTTAGAGAGTAGCATACATTCTCTAAAAAATAATAAAAAAAGTTTCTTCTTAAACATACAGCAAGTTGCTGGTCAGGATAAACGCGAAACTGCTGTGGAATTGAAGTAAAAAGGTGAAGGGTGGATGTTATATTATTAGTGGGGGTGATTTTTTTTTTTTTGCGTCGCGTTTTAATTCCCATTCGGGTTTATACGCCTTTGTGCTAATTCCGTTAAAAGGGATAGGGGCGAGAAAGGTTGAATTTAATGGGAGTATACCCGCATTTGTGTGAAGAGATAATGGGGAAGGACAGGGTGATCGAGGTTCGAATCTCGGTCAGGTGAACTGATAATGGCTTTTCCTAAATGGTTTTCCACTCTCTCTACACGCAAATGTGGGTTTATATCTTCTAAATTCAACCTTCCCAACTCCTAATCCATTAGCATAATTAGTACTTAAGCGTATAACCCGAAACGGTAGTAAGACGCGGTGCTAAAAAAAATGTAGTGGGGAAAACATTTATGAATAAAACTTCAATACACACTACCGGGATCGAACCTCAATCTTTTATCTTTGGCGGTATAGTCGATTGTGAGAATAGCGCCTTAGCCTATGCGGCCATTAAAGTAGATATGATTAGTATTACTATCCCCACTAATTACCCGTTAGATTTTGACGCTATTGAACCATATTTTGAAATGTAACTTACCAATAAATAAATAAGTAATATAATAATTTTCCATTTGTGTAAGCTTTTTGATGAATTTATGTACTCAGAAATTGGACTTCCTAGTTGACTAGCTTAGTTTAAAGGAGATTTTTTTTAAATCCAGATAAACTAAGAAAATTAAAAACTATAAACCAGCTAATTAATCGATTTAACAGTTCTACAATAATTATAATAATTCATTACAATCCACTTCCAATCTCATTTAAAATAAATTAGCCAATTTATTCTCTTCTGTCTAAAATATTTGTCTCCGAAGAAGTTGTTAATTATCTTTTCTACACTTTCTTTTTAAAGAATAAGTGTTTTCTCTGTCATCATAAAGAAACTACATCATCGTATCAAATCATAAGACCACTCGGATGGCCTTATTAATTGAATTACAACCCTATTAGCGACGCGGAAAAGAAAATATAGCCGTCTCTGTTATTGCAATATTCCATAAGATGGAAAACCAGCCTTCTCGAAGTTTTATCACCCCCTCTCCGACCACCCCCGTGCGCCTTGTACTTAATTGTACTCACACTAATAAACAATACATTATCACGCGAATCTTCTTTAAGAGTATCTACTAAAATGTACTATATTGAGGTTATTTGCACATTAATAAGCTATTCCAAACGTCTCAACTATAAATTCTCTCGCTCTGCCCCCCACCCTCACCCCTTGCACCTAAACCTCTCACATCCCCCTTCATCACCCCACCACCTCCTTTTTTTTAAACCGGAGAAAGCTTGTAGTTTATTTTAATGAAACGGGGCGTGAAAAAAAACCAAGCTTTAACACAATTTAAAAGATTACAACGATGAATCAAACTTTTTTGAAGAAAAGGGCTGTTTTCTTATCCCTCTCTTCCTTTTTCATAAAGAAGAAGACCCGAGAAGAGGGATTTGTATCCCTCCCTCCTTTTTCCCAGCCCTTTTGCCTCTTGTATTAAAGTTTTTTATATTTCGCGTCTTGAAATGGTGGTATTGCATTCATTCCCCCCCACTCAGCGGCTTTCTACAAACTTTTTTTTTCGGGGGATAGAAAAAAAAAGTTGTTGAGGTTTAGATTCAGAGTTGTTTGAACCCGCCCCCACCTTTCCCCATTATTTCTTTCTTGCCCTTTCCTGACGTCACTTTAGCAACGTTGGGGTTACGCGGAATAATTTTAACATTTCCAAAACAAAAGTCTCTTCTTTTACGAGTAAACAAAAGTTTTCTCGCCATCTTACTAAACACCTAAACAGATTTTCACATATTTTCACCTTGGTTTATGTTATCATATCAGCTAACAACGTTAAAAATAAATGCTATTTTAACAGAGCGAAAAAGTTGCTTTATGAAATATTTATATATTATTTTTTCCAACATTTTTAAACGCACATAGAGATGTAAAATAAAGTTTAAAATTTTGCATTTCAAAGAGTTTTTCTTTTTACATTTTCAAAATAAAGTATACATCACTGAGAAAATGTTATGCTAAATAGTGCAGAAACTTGTAATTTTCAATTATTTTTTTTAATCAATTTTTTACAGTAAAAATTTTAAAAATTGTTTTTAACCTATAGAAGAAGAAACAAACAAAATATAGATATTAGTTTTATTTTATTATTTTAGTGGAAAGCGATTGGAAAGCTATACAAGCTGTACTGAGTGGTTAATCGTACCTTTAGCAATTTTAAATTACTGCGCTAAAATGTAATAATATTGCCGGTCAGGGTTACATCAATCGTAGCTCAGTTTGTGGAAAGATTAGCCAGTACTATTATACCGTCGCCCAGAGGAAGTCCAAATGTACCAATCAAATCGTACGTCTTTTCCGTGGAGGCTCTTTCCCGATGAGATGAGGGGATGATGATAGTGAGTATGAGGGTGTAGAATCGGTGGAAACACTTTAACCTACCTAACTAACCCAACCCTGGTGACCATTGGGGTAATTCCCCTTCGGGGAAAATCCCCAAGGTACCAGCCGAGAATCGAACCCGGCATTCCTAAGCTCGTTTCGCTTTAAAGCTCGTTTCGCTTTAAAGTTGCTTTATTTCCGTAACTACAATCATTAGAGACTTCAGATTTGGTATGTAAGTAGGTAATTATAGTATTATATAATAATAAAAGAAAGTGTTTGTTTGTCTGTCTGTGTGTTTGTTTGTTGGTTTGTGTGCGATGGATGCCCAGTCAAATCTATGGTACGCGGAGATCTGAAATTTTTTAATTGGGTCGGTGGAAGGTGGTCCGAATACACCTTGAAGCCGAATTTTTAAGTTTTTAATTAGGCTATTTTTAACAATTTTTTTAAAGAAAATATGCTTTATCTGGCTTATAATTACGTTTAAGAGATACGGGCACCATTGGGGGAGGGGGAGGAGCTTATATAATTCTTATACCCCAGTGGGTCACGGGAAACACCGTGCGGGATTGCTAGTAATCTACACTAATATTATAAAGAGGAAAGATTTGATTTTTGTTTTTTTGTTTTTTGTTTGTAATGGATAAACTCAAAAACTACTGGACCGATTTTAAAAATTCTTTCACCAATATAAAGCTACATTAATATAAAGCTACATTATCAGCGAGTAACATAGGCTATATTTTATTTTGAAAATTTAATTTATTCCTCATAAAAATGTCGATAGTCTTTCATACTTTATGGTAGAGTCTATGATGATTCTTCAATATGTGTGTTGAAAATAATAATGCGGGGGGAGGGGGGGCAGGGGGTAGTGGTATATATCTTGAGCCCAGTTGACGGTTTTATCCATTTAGAAATTTAACCATCAAATGACTTGCATTGTGTTACATTTTAAGATTGGTTTGCTATAAACAATTGTGTGACCCCTCTTTATAAAAATAAATAAAAAATAAACCCAGAAAAGGAACACTTAAAAACCCGCTTCGGTGGCTTCATTGTCTAATGCGCTAATCTCATGTTGGACTAGAGTGTCGAAGACGGGGAGATCGAAGCTCAACCACGATTGGGTGCACTGAAGGTGGTTTTCCTAAACGGGTTTCCACCTCCTTCCACTCAAATGCGGGTGCTATTCCTCTAAATTAAGCCTTATCAATCCCTAACCCATTAGTATAATTAGTACATAGGCGTGTAGCCCGACCCTGCCACCAATTAATTAAGTCTTCACTTTCCAACCTATTATATGCCTAATTGAAATGTTTACTCAAAACAAACAAAAAATCCAACTTCTTATGAAATGCGTTATAGGACACTCAATTTACCTTAAAAGGGTGTAACTATGGAACTATCCTATAAACTACACTATAGTATAAACCGTTTAGGTAATCTTGCAACGTTTCGTAGGTGAACGGACTGTCCGAGTGATTTAAAAATGTACCCTTAAGGAAACGCATTCTATTAATTTTTGGCATCGCGTCCTACCACCCATCCGGGCAGTATTGATATTCATTCTAATGGGGTAGGGATGAGAAAGATGTGGTTCGTAGGAAGTGTACCAAAGTTTCTTAGGGGAAGAATGGGAAATAAATAAAATCTGTCTTTAAGTACGTTCGACCGGTATTCGAATACTGAACTCAGGATCAGCAGCAAACCAGACAAGTCTTTTTCTGTGTATCCACGTTTACAGATCATAATTAATAAAAAAAAAATACTTTTATAACATCTTGTTTAGTTAAAAATAATTAAACAAAAAAGCTTTTTTATTTTTTTTAAAGTTCTAAATTTACATTCAAAGCATTGGGAGAAGAGAATTTTTTCAAAACTTGTTTGTAAAATATTGCGATACTAATATTTGCAACTTCATTTGTTATGCATCTCTTCTTTTTATCCTGACACCCTGTTGTGAAATATGAGGTACACCGAAACAAAGTATTTTTTTATGTAATCTATTTCACCACTATCTTTGGTTCAGCATTTTTTTCTCTCTCCCCTGTTCATAAATCAATGTAGGCAAATACAACATAAACCCGTACTATGAGGGGATTGAGGGAAGATGATGTGGATTAAAATGGGTTAAACGTACATATGCGCACACCAAAATGAGCAAACAATTCTTCGAGAACTTTATATTGAACCTAAAAGTTTTAAATTCTTAAAAATATGTCAAACTATAAATTTAAAGAGTCAACTGTTTCGTTCCCCTGTTATTTTTAGCTTAAAATGTGCAGATATAGCTTATGTTAGTTAAAAAAAACTTTTCCAGACTCGTTTAACTTTTTCTTAATTCGTGGAACAGCTTGACATTGTTAAAAAAAACTTAAGGTTCTTTTGTATATTAACATTACAATTTTTTTTAACACGAATTAAAATATTAAAGCACATTTTTTTAAGAAATCTTAAGCATATTACCGCTTTATAGGGTAAAAATAAGTTTTAATGTAGAGCACAGACTTTATTCAATCAACTAATGTATCTTTAGTATATACTTATCGGCACAAGGAATTGACTTCAGATCACATACATATTTATGATAAAAGCCTTGTGTTTTTAAAAAAACACATTTAAACTGTGTTCATTTTAGGATGGCAGTAATGGTTTATTAGCGTGTACATTCACGCACCTGCACTGGTGGATACGCGGACTAAGGTGTCAATCTCGCCTTATCTGGTTCTTTGATAATGGAATGGGCAATACTCTTATCTAGGCTGGGTGAACTGAGAAGGGCTCCCGAATATTTCTTGTTTGTTTTTTTCTTGAAGCTTTTTTTTTTTTTGCACAAAATAAATTTTATTTCTTTTATTTTCAAGAAAATATCCGTGTGTATGGGTTTTTATTATTCCCAGACTTATGAGTTTGGGTTGCCATTAATTAAAAAATAAAGTTGTTCCCAGCTATTTTTTAAACATAGCTATATTGTCCCATTTATGAAGCTGAAGCGTATTTGATTATTTGTATTATAAATGTATCTTCTTTTTTCTTTTAGCGCCTCGTCTTTACTACCTATTAAGGTTGTACGCCTATGTACTAATTACACAAATGAGTTAGGGATTAGGAAGGTTTAATTTGGAGAAAATGCACCAGAACTTGCGTGGAGTGATATTGGAAAACCATCAAAACGAGATAGCGCGTTAGACCACGTGTCCACTGAAGCTGCTTGTATCTAATTAATTAAAACCATTCCATCAAACTTGTTCCTATACTAAGATACTTCGTCCTCTATTTTTTATATTTATATTTTCTGCGCATGCGTCTCTACTGTTTCATCGCTGTAATTTATGACCCGCGATGCCACGAAACTACGCGCAAGTTTCCATGATATTTACTTCTCTGACTGTCAATGATGGGAAGATTGGGGTTCGAATCTCGGTCAGGTGTAGGCCTGCATAGGGTGGGTTTTCCAAACTGTTTTTCCATTCTCTCTTCATGCGAATGCTTTAAATTTAACATTATAGTTGATCATTTGCGCGGTAGTAGCTGAATTGTACTAAATTCAGTAATGAATTATGTATAAAATATTGCTCGTAAGTAAGCAGCATCAACAAAGCGCGCAGAAGACTTTTGATTGGTTGATAATAGCTAGTCACGTGAACACGATGATGTTCGGTTTTTACAGTCTATGCGAACGTGTGTAGGTCTATCCAGAGCTAAACCACCAATTCCTAAACTGGCCTTAAACGCGTTAAAAAGGGGGGGGG
>CABEEJ010000626.1:12951-36357 GCA_901482245.1 Timema douglasi
CCCCCCCGGATATTACAATGCTAATGATCATGACACTACCTTCCCTACAACAATGGCGTACTGTAAATATCTACAGGAGTTGAAAGAATACTTAAAATAAAACATGGACAATCTAAATAAAATGGATTGTTGAAACAAAATATACTAATTTAGACTACAATAAAAATAAATATAAAAAAGACAATCATTGAACTTTTGTGGGTTTATTATTGTTTCCTTTTTTACTACATCCCAATTCTACCTATAGAATTCCGAATAAGTATATTTCTAATCTGACAAAATAAAAAAATAGCATATATAGTATAACATATATTCTTAAACAAAAATAAATCAATTAAAATAATCTCCGAACATGGTTGAATATAGGAGTTTAGAACATATAATACTAGAGTAAAAGAAAGATAATATATGCTGAACTTATATAATATATAATTATTATTTGAGTAAGACAAAAAAAAAGTAGTATTGTTGAGGAAAGATAAGAATAAATCAATAGAATTAATATTTAGACATACAATTAAATATTAATTATTTCTCTGGAATATATAAAGATCCTGAATATATTTAATTGTTTTTTTATGAAATTTTTTACATAAATCCTGGTTTCTTGATAAAAAAGAAAATATAAATTTAAATTTGAAGGTTTGGCTTGATCTCACCAATGAATTTGTCCATGTTGAAACAGCACGAATTTCTGAAATTTGTTTCCTTTTATTAATTCCCCCTCGTCCACAATTTAACGGAATAAATAAATAATCTCTAGTTCTTGCCCATACATTTAACTTTCCATTTGTGTACTTGCACTTTGCTTTCAAGCCATTGTTCCACTTTAAAAATAAATTTAGTTAGGAGATAAACAGATTTTGCTCCATGTTAAAATAATACCGAGGAAGAAGACCCTAATCTTCTTCAGAAAGTTTTCCAAGAATCAAATTTAAAAAACGTTATATTTTCTTCCAAGTGCAAAGAGAAAACTAATATATTAAAACAAAAGATAAAATATTGGCTATGGACTAGAGATGAATATAAAATAAAATACAAATTTAATATAAAGATTGAAATATGTGTTAATGAATACAAACAATATTTCTTAAAAGAATTAAATGTTTATTTTCATCTGTCAGAATTGAAATGCGCGCTAGTTGGAGTTATTTACATCTTATCTTTTTCTTTTCTTCCTTCTATTACAATCGCAAGACCCGCCACTCACTTGTTTGACAAATCTGTGCATGCGTTGAAATAAATCATGGCTAACATTGAAAATAAATAAATAAAGAAGATTCAACAAACTTCTTTGAAGGATATGTTTAATAAAAGGTAAGTGTTCTTCCTTAGGTCAAAATTCCTTATTTAAATTATTTAAAACAGTGTTATACGTTCTTCCTTCCGTCCTTTTAAATTTGAATGGATGTAAATAGTATTATTTGTCAGGCCAGCAACACAGCGGCGGCCGAACTTTGAAGTGCTTAATTTCAAACGAAAAAAAATATTGGAAACTATTCACAAAAAATAGTAAAATATAGGGAAATGCATGGTAGGGTGGCAAATAACGTTACAATATTTAGACCTCTAATTTGGTTATCAACGTTTATGTTTGAAAATATAAGCCTATATATATATATATATATATATTAGGCTTATATTTATGTTTGAAAATATAGGCCTATATATATCTATATATAAGCTTATATTTTCAAACATAAACGTTGATAACCAAATTAGAGGTCTAAATATTGTAACGTTATTTGCCACCCTACCATGCATTTCCCTATATTTTACTATTTTTTGTGAATAGTTTCCAATATTTTTTTTCGTTTGAAATTAAGCACTTCAAAGTTCGGCCGCCGCTGTGTTGCTGGCCTGACAAATAATACTATTTACATCCATTCAAATTTAAAAGGACGGAAGGAAGAACGTATAACACTGTTTTAAATAATTTAAATAAGGAATTTTGACCTAAGGAAGAACACTTACCTTTTATTAAACATATCCTTCAAAGAAGTTTGTTGAATCTTCTTTATTTATTTATTTTCAATGTTAGCCATGNTAATTTCCTTTGCTTCACGAATATCCATACACAATCATACATGCTTTTTTATTCTTAAAACACTAAATATTTCTCTTTTTCACACATTCGTCTACAACATTTAGCCACGTCTTACCTGGCCTACCCCTTCCTTTTGATCCACACACTCTACCTTCATATATTTTTTCGTTAGCTTGATCCACACTCATCCTCTAGACATGCCTAACCGCCTAAACCAACGTAAGACGCTGTAGGCCTATATGTATTTTTAAATAGAAGGAATTGATTGGTCTGGTTCTTCTGTAACCCTTTTCCAATGGTTCTTCATTTAAGAATCTGTTCCGGTTCCTAAAAAGTGTTTTTTTTATCAGCACGTCTTACTACCTGTTCGGGTTGTACGCAGAGGGGATAATTATTCTAATGAGGTGTGATTGGGAAAGGAAGCATTTTAGAGGTAATCTACCCCGTTTGCGTAAAAGGAGAGCGAGAAACCATTTAGGGAAACCACCCTCAATAGACCCAACCGGGATCGAACCCTGATATCCCCGTCATCGTCAGTCTCGTTTATTACGAGTGTGACACCTGGGGGTTAGACCATGCGACCACAGAGGTGGATCAATCTTGACAAATTTTCATATATAGAATTTTTAAAGGTTGCTGGTGTCGTTTGAAAAAAAGTTGTGATTTTGGAAGATGTAGGTTTGCACAAAAATTAAAAAAATTATGACGGTTGCTTCTGTACTTTAGAACAAACCCTTAAGATTTTTAATAAGAAAGTTGACTTAGGCGATTTTTCTCCTGTGTAAGAATGGTAATTTTTCTTTTTTTTAGTGTGTTAAATTCTTTATTTATTGATACTAAACTAGCATTTGAGATTTATCTAACCATCATAGATGATATGAATGGAATTTATTTTTATGGACAACTTATTTTCGAAGCAGTAAAAATACACCATCATGAGAGCTGTAACCATTTGTTGTACCGCATCTAATCGCGAATGTATTTATTTATTACTTTCAGATAATTATTATTCTTGTCGCAAGTTCACGGGACACTAATATGGTGTAAATTTACACTTCCTTAGACCAGGAAGAAAGAGGCGAAAGGGAGATAAGTTGGAAATAAACTTTATAAACGATAACGTTTAACACACAAGAGGACATGATAGCTTTGTAATAAAACATCAATGGATTATAAATGTATTTGTAGGCGGTATATTAAAAATAAAAGAATAAGTTAAATTGAGTAACTGCTTGAATCTTTCGTTTGCGTTATGTATTAATGACTTGTCATACCCGGTCATTAATTTAGGGGTGGAGTTTGGGGGGAGAGGGAAGGTATAGGGGTTCTACATGCAATTATAAGGTCACTTAACAGATGATAGCAAAATTTTGTTTTTATTGAGTTATTCTTGAAGCTTAAGCGTTTTAAAACATGGGTTTGTCGGTGCAATAAATCTTAGAAAGCTTAGAAGCTTAGACATTGAGGAGGAGTAGAAATACTATTATTTCACCGCTCTGATAATATGCATACATTAATTATGATAATTTAAAAGGGATGAGGAAGGTTGAATTTTAGAGGAAATATATCCAAATTTGTGGCGGTAAACTGGAAAACAATTTAGGGGAAAAAAACACTCATTACACCAAACCGTGATTCTATCCCCCCGTCACGGGTAATCCATTCTAACACGAGAGTGGCGCGTCAGACCATGCGACTACCGATGAGGTTGGGTATATAATTAATCATTATTTACCCGCTCCCTTATCAAATTAATAATTTCCCGACAGTCCTATACCCTAGAAACCTACACAATCTACTAAATTATTTTAGGCACTGTCTGGTATCCAAACACGTTTCCCTGGACCCGTTGTTAGCCTCTCAAAGCTACCCAACGACGGGAAGTGTGTAAAAAATCAATTTTATCGCATTTTTAAAATTTTAAATAAATATATATATATATATATATTCCCCTTTTCACTTCTTTTTCAGAACAACACTTCACTTTAAACACTTCTCGAGCCTCGTATATTTCAAGGTTTGTAACCACAACAAGGAGAGGAGGATGGGGGGAGGAATAAACTCCCGTCGACCCGTAATAGATCGTAAGTTACGGCCACAATATGGGATCCCTCCGCTCAGTATCACACAAATCTACCGCGAGAGATGCCACCGACGGTTTATTTTCCCGGCATCCTTCTCGCCTCTTGTTCCGAGGGAGACCGGGTGCGATCCGGAAATCTGTTAAGGGGGGAGGGAGAAACACCGGGGCTCTCCCCCCCAACCTTCCTTGTTTCTCTTTTTGAGTGTTTGTGAGGAATAGCCGCGCGGCTGTTGCAAGCGCTTTGTCAGCGCTCGCCTTTTGCTTACTTCTTGATGGAAAGCAGGAAACGGTAGGTTAGTTCAAGAGGTATTCTTCTCTGTGTCAGGGTTGCTTGTTGGAGGGGGTGAATACGGGAACAATCAGGCAGGCTTCCCGTATTTATCTAGAAAGATGTTTTGTTATGTCAGACACAGGAGTTCAGCTGGTCAAAAGGTTGTGTCTACTTTTTGAAGAAGTCTTGTTACCTACCATTTTAGCGTGATTTTTTTTTAAAAACCACTAGAGGTTTTTTCTTTTATCAGAGTGATTCTGGTAGCTGAAATAATCAAATAGTGGCTAGTGTAACTTCTTGTAGAATTTTTTTATTGTATTTTAGCTTTTATTAGAGTGAGAAATAAATACATTTGAATGTTTTCTACTGGTTTTCTTACACTGCATCTCACTAGTCGTTCGGGAGGTACGCATATATACTAATTACACTAATATGTTAGGGATGGGGAATATTTTACTTTAGAGGAAGTGTACCCTTTTTTGTTTGGAGAGAAAGTCAGTGTAGCCAACATTTGAAAAAATGCATTCCTGATGGATTTTGTTCATCCTCTAAACCTCAACTATCTCTCCCTATCCCTCCCTTCCACCTCTCTACTGGGAGTTTGTTTATCTAACTTAGTTTGAAAGATTTGTTGACAACATTTCCTTTGGCTTCGGACATTCGTTTTTATTTGTACTTCTTGTAAATCAAATCAAATGTGGTAATTTATGTTGCGTGATCGCGTTAAACTTTGATAGTGTGGCCTAAGTTTCTTGCCCAATACCATTTTATACTAATAATTTTTTTATGTGGTGACCGGCTTGGTTCATAAAAAAAAACACCGTGTAAACACGTGATCCTGTGGGGAAAAGGGAGATTCACGGTGATTTGAAGAACTAGAGATTAGAAGCTATAACCTATGTAATAGGAAAACCAACTGCCAGTTTTACGACATTGTTTATATAATATAAGCTTTTTATAATATTCAAATTTGATTACGTGTGTAGTAAACTTTCAAAGGATCGTGATAAATATAGTGTTATAATTTTATCTAACTTTATAACGGTTTGTTTTATTTTGTTTTGTTTTATTTATCAACATAATCGTTATTAAACATTGTCCTTTTTAATTTTATCTTCACTCGCCGCGTTTTACTCTGTTCAATATATACAGTAATGTATATATACAGTTTATGTGTGTGTGTATCTATACACACACACACATACACACACACAAAGTGTTAGGAAACTCATAGCCCAGCCTGCACATAAGCTATAGCTTGTTTGAACCAAAAGTAATACAAAATCCCTGTACACTTTGCATCCGGTAAGTTATGCTGATACCATTAAATTGTGTCCAAAGTTCCGGCTTATAGCGCCAGGATAGCAAAGCTGTTCAGGTATGCGTGTACAACAGGTTGCATAGGAGCTAGGCGCACTGCACAACACACCTCAACATCTTGGATCACGGCAGCAGAACATAACACAGTTAATAGTAAACAACACACCGGTCCATCTAGAAATGAGAATACGTTCTGAGGCTGATCATCGACTGTCCTACATCACAGAATGTTCTTGCCATTATTACAAGTGCAGTGCAGTGCGCCTAGCTCCTGTGCAACTTGCTGTACACGCATGCTTGAACAGCTTTGCTATCACGGCGCTATACTCAGAAACTTTGGACAAAATTTAATGGTATCAGCATAACTTACCGGATGCAAAGTGTACAGGGATTTTGTATTACTTTTGGTTCAAACAAGCTATAACTTATGTGCAGGCTGGGCTATGAGTTTCCTAACACTTTGTGTGTGTGTGTATGTATATATATATATATATATATATATATATAATATCAATTACGTAAATGAATAGGGATGAGGGAGTTAGAATTTACTGTAAAAAATCCCCCTCAGTACATTCAACCGAGATTCGAACAGTGAAACCCCCGTCGCTGGCACAACTAGACAAAACGATACTTTCGATTGCCTTCCTCCTGTTCTTGTTAATACGTTACTTAAAATACCAGGGGCGACTATAAATCATTGTTTTGAGACAAGCCCTATTACTACTAAATCAGACCAGCGAGTGTCTTGAAAGTTTACCCCTCTTCCTACGGTGGGTGGGGGTGGGGGTGGAGGGGGGGGGGCTACTTAACCAAATTGCTTGGTTTGTTTGTAACGACTCCTCGACTGCAAACTGGAGGGGGGTTGTAGTATATTGTATCGTCCTCCCTCCCCCTCCCCCTCCTTGTACTAGACAATTGTTTGGAACCAATCGCACAAATATATTCTTTGTTCGAAACAATGGAGCGAGTACAATCAATTTGAATTGTTACTGCAAGGTCTCCGTGACTGATTGGTTAAAGGGTTACACAAGCACGGATTCAGAAGAAAAGGGGGTAGGGGGGGGTTAATTTGGTTCTGAACCCAACCCTCCGGTGTGAAATTTCAACTAATCCTAAAATAAAATACATATGTTCAATATATATTGTGCAATGTTTTGAACTTTTAAAAGTGTTTGTATCTTTTACTCTGGGAATACACGGTCAATGTTTTCGTACTTAATTGAGTACAAGGTGTGAACAGTAGATTGCTGCTATTAATGATCATTTTGTCACAGTCCCTATTGGTAGAACAAGTAATAATCATGTGGATTTGTGCGAAATTTTGTAGTCTCGAAGGTAGTTTGGTCTCAAATGCATGTGCAGAAGAAATAAAAGTCGTCCAATGTCAAATCGAACTATGATTTCCCTGTCTTTAAAACAATTGTAAAACGAAAAATCTCTGTAATGGAGGCAAAGCATGAAAACAGCCAATGACCGGATTTTATTGCGCAATCCCAGCAATGGACGTTTTAAAATGACCAAAGCCCGAAGTTCTAATCAATTTCGGGCTTGGCTATCTCCAAACATCCAAACCTAGGATTGTCCAATTACTAAAAATAAACAAAGTTGAAAATACTGTCGTTAATGTCTATTCATGATAGGTATTTTTAGCTGGATGGACAGTTCAAAAATAATATGTTTAGATTTTGGGTTGCCAACACTTTTAAAGGATCAATCGCTGTTATAAATGTTTAAGTTTTTTAATTATTTATTATATTTTACATTTAAAATAACGTTAACTTAAGTTTTCTACCACTATTTAATTAATTTGAATAATTTCTTTTTACCAAATCCGAAACAATATTTTAAACAAAACTAAAAGTACTTATTCTTCGTTTTGGAATGTTATCTATAATGTGTAATATAGTGCCTACATTAATACCTTTTAATACAAGCATCGTTTTACTTGGAAAAGAGAATATACTTGTCATTTTTTATATACATGATGCATCATTTTATGATTATTTTATCGTATTTCGAAATATTTAAGTGAATAAAATATTTTTATCCACTGCATGAGTAAATCATTGTAAAGATTTTGTTTACGTCATGTTTATTCATATGAATTAAATTTTTTGGTCGCCATTTTGAAGCAATATTCATTGGACGTTTAAGAGGAATAAAATTTTAAATAAGCTTTGTGCCCGACCTCAAATAAATATAAATAATATTGACCTAATTTACTATGTTTAACTATCACATTCTTACATTACCATATTTTTTTCATTACAGTTATCCAAAGTGAAATATATCAGCTGTTGGCGTAGGGATTCATTGGGTAATATTTCTAGTAGCTTTTTGAGTTGTCATCCAAGTAAACCAAGGTTGTGAATGAATGTTAGGTTAGGTTAAGCTAAACTTAAAAAAAAATTAATTTGGTCAGGTGGTCTTGATAATGTAAAATAAATTGGTAATCTTTGTCCAGTTATGTTTGCATATCAATGAGATCCACTTGCCCTCTTGAATTCACGTTGTTGCTCAAAATTGGGCGTGCGTCTTCTGTTCATTCTGGTCAAGAAAAGAACTAAAAAGGTTATTTCAAGCTTTGGTCGTTTAGTAATTTGCACAATCCTAGGTTTGGCTGTTTGGAGACGGTTAAAGCCCGAAATTGAATAGAACTTTGGGCTTTTGTAATATTAAAACGTCCAATCCTAGGATTGAGCAAAAAATCCATCCATTTACCTTTTTCGGGCTTTACGCCCAACACATATATTTAAAAGATTGATGAAAGGGATTTTCATTGAATGCATTTTATAGATATTTATATTAAAATGCTGGTTTGTTTCAAAATATTGATTCAACTTATAATGCATACAATCACAAACAATTTTATGAACTTAATTGTATTTGTGTTGGTAACCTCAGCTATTATCAAAACAAGGACGAACATAATGACTGTGGTGATGCACGTCTCATATTGCATACATATGGCCACCAGTAGGAGATCGAATCCCGGCCAGGTCTATTGAAAATATATATAAAAAAACACAGTTTTCCACCTGTGTGGGGACGTTTGTTTTTAATTCTCACCCTCGTATCACTTCCACGTTACTCAATTATTATATTTATTTAAATTAATTTAAATTAGTTTTAAAATGAGACCTGAACACGGGAATCTAACCCCGGACCGTTGAATTAGCACGGAAATGTTCTCAAGGATTCGTCCCATATTTAGGGTCATTCTTTACTTATAGCATAAGGCTAAATTGATATATATATGTGTGTGTGTGTGTGTGTGTGTGTGTGAGAGAGAGAGAGAGTTTTACCCTGAAGAGTAAGGAGACACGATAAATAAAAAAAAACCTTACGGGGGCATTTGAGAGCGAATTCTCACGTGATAGGAGTGAATGTCAGGAATCTTTGTTCGTTGTTATCCATCGACTATCCCCTACACTATTTCTTCTAGTTTTTTTGTTTAATAAATAGACATAAACAGAAAGTGTCAGGCTCAAGGAGGCAAGAGGTTGGTTGGTCTTTGCTCGTTGCTCTTGAGAGACAGTAATGGGGTTACCACAACAAAAGAACTGTTCTCTCCAGTAACCTCCTCTCCTGTGATGTGTTTTTTTGAGAAGTAATCTGGATTGTCTCTGGATCTAGTTGACCACCGCCCTCTTGTTCAGAGTCTGAGACGACAGGATCATCGTAAGAATAGTCTTGTTGAATTCTTTTGTTCAACCTCTCTTTGGCCTTTGTACTAAATTGTGGACGAAACACAAAGAGAACGGGAATCAAACAATGTGTAGATTCATAAATATTGTGGTAGGACATTATTCTACAGCTTATAGATCTATTTTCCTATATATATTTATATATAGGTAAAGTCATTTGATCTACACCATTAGCTTTTGTTTGTCAAACATAATTATAGTTTATTTAACGTGAGGCGTTTCCTTTCTACAATGATACCTAGAGTTCTAAAATACCAATTTTTAATTATTATTTTTTTTAAATGAAAGCTTATTCAACAAAAACGTGGCCAAAGATTTCCAAAATATTAAAAGGAAAAGTCGCAATTAAAATATTTGCTTCGAGAATTTTCCATCTCAATGCTACCAATTTTCAACAACGAAGCCGCAATCTATATAATTGAATAATTTATGTTACCCAGTTAATGTATGAGCTTTATCAAGGTAGGGTTCATGACGTCATAAAAAAGTGGCAGAGTTATATATAATACAAACATGTATAGTTATAGATTTGCAAATAAAACACATAACTTCTTAGCTTACAATAGGGTGCGAGTTAGACAAGTATGAAAGTTGACTTGGGACTTTTTTCGCCTGGGGACGACTTGCAATTAACTAAAACGTTATAGATGTTGACCATAGACATAATATGTTTGAATGTATACACTGCCCTTCCTACCGTGAATTAAGGTAAACACCTGACACAGTGGTCGAATGCTCTAAGGCTTCACTCTCGTGTTGGCATACTGATTATACGGAGAGATGTGGCTAGAATTCCGGTCTAGTCTACTGAGGGTGGTTTTTCCTAGTTGGTTTCCCACTCAATTTCCGCGAAAATGCGCGTTTATTACCTATACACTGCTTTCATCCCCCTCCCTGCCCCATTAGAGTAATGATCGTATATGTAAATAACATGAACATGTGGTAGCACATGGTGAAAAAAAAAAGTAGGCTCTGATTTTATAAGATGCCTATTGCCTACTTTTCAACCACCAACATTGATTGTCACTAAAATTTTGTCTTCTAGGAATATATTTATTTGATTTATTAATTATAAACCTATCTAAAAAGTTATATCTTCCAATAAAACCTGTTTATGTATCACCCACTATATAATTTATATCTACACTATTAAGTAAACGGACTAGGAATGTAAATAGATACGGTTGTAATATTTTATGCCCGCCATTGTGGTAACATGAGCTTCCAGTTTTCAAATAACGGGGATTCCTATGAAAATAACACTTTAGCTGCAAATACCACACTGCAGTAGATACGCGGTAGGAAGAATACTCTAGAAACTGTGGGTGGCAAGCCGATTTCTGGTGGGTCGCAAAGAGTTTTTGAAATTTTTATTATTATTATTATTTGAAGAAAAAAATCAGAAAATAATGAGAAATTAAAAAAATCCTCCTTCCTCATATCCATTAAAAGCTAAGTTGATTGCGAAAATGTTTTTTAAATGTGAAAATTTTGCTATTATTATATATATAGGTTATAGCTATTATTATATATATATAGCAAAATTTATATATAAAGAAACTCGTGAAGAAATGAAAAAGGGGAAAAAATTCCTCTCCTCTAAATGTCTATTAAAGCTGGGTGGCTCTCAGAAGTTGGTCGTTATAAAACTAGCTCCTGATTCTAAAAATAAACAAACGTTGTTTTGCTCTCAACATTGAAATAATGGTATAGTAATTCATAAGTCAAGTTAATTGTTAAATAATTCGCGAAAATAGACAAGTAAACACCGCATTAAAGCTTTAGTTTATGGAGAAAGAGAATTTCACTGTTTGCAGTATCGTTTACGTTAGAACTTAAATGATTTATTTTGTGCTAAACGAAACGTTGATCAAAAGAGCTTAAATTGTTGTTCCAATCCGTGGGCAGAGTTCATTATCGCGCGCAGTTAAATACACCGGGTAAATAAGTTAATCATAGACGCATTCAATTTTGTCTAAACACTTCTTACCAAATGCGGTAATGCCTCCTTGACTGTCTTGCCCGTTGTCTAAATATTTACAGAGTAATTTGCTTTCATTCATGATTGGGTGCGGGAACTTGTCACGTGCCCTTCCCCAATTAGCGAGAGAAAAAAAGATTCCTTGTTATATAGTTAGGTCAACGGTTTGACCATTGACCAACCTTTGACCATTTTTGACTCAAGATGGCGTTTCTGAAACCATAAGTCAAATTCTAGGGTTTTTATTTTACTTTAATGTGTGTAACAAAATATATATAAACAAATATTGTGAAAAGTTTGAAATTTCATATCTTAATCTGAAATCTTGTTAGGATTATAATTCGATTCGAAATACTGAAGACTGAACATTTTGAAATATTGGCGCCAGATTCTAAATTTTAAATCCAAATAGATCCCAGATCCATATTTGCACTCGTTAGAATTACATTCGAACTTATAATACTAATGTCAAACATCTGGATAGTTTAACTTTTTTTTGTCGTAGAAATTTGCGAATCTTATCTTTATTTGGACATGGGCTTTAGGTTTGATTTTTGTTATTAAACTATATTGTATATACATAAATAATTGTGTCTAATAACTTATATATAAATATATATTTATTTAGTATAATCACACACACATATATATATATGTATAATATTTTATAATTGAATACTATCAAAACCAAATATAGTACTAGACTAAGTTTTATATATATAAAACTTAGTCTATTACTATATTTGGTTTTGATAGTATTCAATTATATATATAAAACTTAGTTTAGTACTATATTTGGTTTTGATAGTATTCAATTATAAACTATTATTATATTATATTAAGATCTGATTCTAACAGTTTTCATTTTAAAATATTATATTTGAATTGATTCGCTTGAGTTCAAATTTTTAATTGGATGCGAAGCGAAAAATTTTCCACCTATGATTTTTACTGGAGGTCTTACAGTTCTATTTTAATTTGAAAATGAGTGTGAGTTTGGTGCAAAAGTAGAATAAACACGTAATTAGCAGTTTATTATAGCTATGCTCCCAGGCATTAATTAATAAGATTTATGAGTAAAAAAAATATTTTTACATTCATCATAAGAGGGATTAGGGGCCATGTTTTTAGGGCAAATGGTTAGGAGAGTAGCATAGAAATGTGCATCCGCATCAGCTTTGAAAGTGAATGTAAAAATCTCATGTCGAAAATCACACTCGGTTCATTCAGCCAAAATTAGAACCTCAACTCTCCTTTTATCAGCATTTAAAGTAGATAACGAGTCTGACGCATTAGCCTACATCCCCATCGATGTGAATACACCTCCCTTTTGAATGAAAAATATTTTGTTTGTAAAATAGCATATTATAATTAATATAATTCCACTTCTTATTTTAATTTTAAGTTTCATCTTTAAATTAATAACTGTTTCATAATGACTATAGGAATCCAGAATCTTTTGAAAAATTATAAACATAAGAATTATAAACAAATATATAAATAATAACTCTTTGTGAACAAATGGGTTTTTGTTGTATTGCATTCTTTATAATGTTCAAACCATCAATAAGTGTGGTAGATTAATGGTCTGGAGTCTGGTTGTTAAGTTTGTCATAGAATAGTGTTGGAACTGATCCACTAATGAGGAGTATTAAAATTTTAAAATCAATTTAAGGTTGTTTTTTTTTTAAATGCATTTTTTTTAAATCTATGAGTCCGATATTTTCTCGCATCCTCAAATATGTTTAAGTTGAGATATAGAGAATTCAAACTAAGGGCAGTATTTTTGCAGTTTTTATAGGGAACATTTTTTTGGTAAAAATAAATAAAATAATTCTCCTATAGAAACATCGTTTATTTTTCTTCACATTGTGATATCAACAATTCTTGAATATCTGTCGAGGGTTTCCTGGAATTTAATGACACATTTTTCTCTTCGTTAAAAAGTTTTTCATCTAACCGATATACACATGAGAGATATTTAACAACTGTTGAGATAACCATGTGAAGAAAATTAAACTTTATATATTTCTACTAGAGAAATATTTTATTTCGACAAAAAAAATGTATTTTGCTATAAAAACTGATAAAACACTGGCCTTTTCTCGCGTCTTCTACAGTCTCACCGAGTATTAGAGGGATCCATTCTTAATAAAACCCATTCATCTGAATACATCTCCAAGTTGTTTTGACATATACACATGTCCCAAGTGTTTATACAAGTGACAACTTCCTATAGCACCTGTAAAATAACTGTTTACTCTCACCAAACACTGGAAAGCAAGGTTTACAAGCTATGAAAAGGCGTATCAAACATTTGGGATGTTTCTCTTCCTTCCTTATCCCTTTCAAAGAGACTCGCTAAAAGGTACTGCTAAGAATCTAGAAGTTTTCTCCCTAATTTTAGATTTCCCGTCTGGGAGGACTCTGTATTAGCTTTTAGGCGTGGACTGCTGCGTATGATGTCGCTGTGATCAGGAAGTTGGGGGTAAGATAAATTCTGAGTTTACTTTTAAGTGTGGTCTCAGACACTAATAACCCGTAACTTGTGTAGGCTAAAGGACATTACCGTTCTATATAAAAAACTTAAAATATATGCTCAAATAATCTACAATCTTATATTCGACCATGATTCCAGACACACAATTTGGGGCCAAAAACGGTCAGAGTTTGTGAACCGCTGATCTATATAAAAGATACTTTAGTTACCAGTTATTCATGTGACCATCGGTAGAGGCGCGTTTATTGAGATCGGCAATTACGCATTGAATAAATAACTTGAAAGTCAATTAATTATTTAGAGAAAAGACACTAGCGTGTCTGTTGGAGCATTATTTTTTGCCATGTTGGCTTGTCAGATGGAGCACACGCATGTCACACACTCACACATTTTTAATTACATTGTTTACAGTTTTAAGCCTCAATTTTTTTGATATTTGTAAAATAAGTTTGTCTGAAAAATAATCATGGTATGAGCAAGATGAAATACAGTTTCCCTTTACATAAACAAAGTTTTGTTTTATGTGAGTTTTAATGTTATCCTTATGAACACCGTCGTACCACCAACCCACCTCTCCCCCGTCCCTTTTTTTGTCTTAAGAAAGTAAGCTTGAGTTTGAACAGGGCTGACATGCACGTGGGACACACAGTCCTTCAAAATACAATTTAAAATTACTGGAAAATTTGTGGATTTGGCACATTTAGCTGCGATCTTTAAGGTTGTAGTTTCGGTAAGCGAGAAATTGGCACGCAGACATTCAGCTCTAACGCATTATTTAATTCTACGTTGCCTTATTTCAAAATTTGGCACACGCCAAAATAAATTCGAAAGATTCAAACAGGGTTCTCTTTACTTATCACCCCTAAATTTTTACTTTTAATAATAGAAGAAAAAGTTAAAATGTTCTCATTTTCAAATTTTTACGCATATTTGTGAAACTATGAGACTAGGCCTGATGAAAATGTGCTCTAGATTCAGCCAAATACGGTACATTTTCTATAGGCTCGCAACAGAAAATTTTAAAATATTTAGAACTATCAGCGAGCTTGCCTCCTTCCTTATCTTTATATAAGGTTCGTCTGTTTTCTTGTCCCTCTTTTTGACATGACAAAGGGCGATTTTAGGTGAAGTGCGAAAGGAAATACAAGCTTAGACATAATAGAAAATTAGTTCAATAAAACTACACAGAACATTATATTCTAAACCTCTGAGTGACCCTTTGTAAAGATATAAAGTGAGCTGAAGAACTAAGTACGCCGATTCTAATACATGTACTATAACCCCGCCCCCACCCTCCCTTTCTTGAAATATTTATCTGCGTAGCAACTGCATATATTTCCCCGTGAAATCATCCATTTATCAGAAAAAATAAATGCTACGGAGCTTCGAACGGACTTTTTCGCTCTATTGTTTGAAAATGGAGATATTATCTCAAAATTCGTAATGTATGTGAAACGAAATAATATACACTAGCAAAACCAGTCAAATATTGCACTATCCTTATGTAAAACATTTTTTTAGTCACGGTTTTAAATTTTATAATTTTGTTTAAAAAAATATAAATGTCCTCATTTGTATGTTTGGACCGATAAAAAGGATCAATGTTGGGTCCACAAGGGTCAACATTTCGTATTAAAATTTCAACTTCCTGTTAAAATTGTCGACATTTTATTAGGTGTTGCAAATCTTCATGCCATCGCATTGCTATTAAATTCTTTATTTATAAATTTTGACCAATAAAAAATGTAAATATTGACTATTGAGTCTAAAATGAAGGAGATCATTGTAGTGCAAACTTTTTCTTAAGAGTTTAAGGAAAAACAATAAACTTTTATAGAGAATTACTTATATTTAATTACTCTATGGCATTGGAGAATTATTGCGTTAAAACTTAAGTAGTATATTTTTTAAATACAACTAAAGCTCATAAAATTGTATTAATATATTTGCCAATACCTCAGAAAGTGTTGAATTTACAAAAATATATTCCATATAAAAGTTTTTTATTTTTAATAGTACTACAATTTTTCCAATGATAAGTTATTTAGTATCTCAAATAGTTGCGGAGATACGGAAGTTTCTGCTTCTTTAAAGTACCCTAAAATTAATTTTCATGGTAAAATGAAAATAGCCAGTTTATGTATAATCTTAATCAACACCTAGATACGAATTTTAATCAAAATCGTTAAAGTCGATTTTGAGAAAATCTATTTTTTCTCTTTTCACCCTTTCTTAAACTACTCTTAATTTTAAGTTTAAACAGACACACAGAGAGACGTCATTGCAAAAACCACTTTTTAAGTTTTGGGGGGTCATGAGACGTCGAAATCCATCAACATTGTAGGTTAGATTTTCTTTTGCGGTCGCAATACTTTTACCGTTTATGTTCGAAAAGTTAAAATATATATATATATATTTACGTATAGCTTGAAAGTTATTGGTTTTATAAAAATATGCTTCTTCTAAAATATTTGTATTATAAAGAGACCTACATATTTGTAACGATAAGTAATTTCATATCTCAAATAGTTATCATACCGGAGCCTTTAAAATTATTTTACCGAAATATTGAGAGTAGCCATTTTGTTTGGAATATTTATAAATGTTTAGCAATGGAATTTAATCAAAATCGTTAAAGCTGACTTTGAGAAAATCGACTATTTCTCTTTTTGTCCTTTAGTAAACTACCCTTAATTTTAGGGTTAGATATCCAATTCCAAAAACCCCTTGGGGCAACCCTATGAAGACCTTAGGTACGAAGTTTTATCCCAATCGGTAAAATAGTTTAGGCTCTAGTTGGAGGTACAGATAGACTGACAAACAGAAGGAAAGTCAAAAACAACTTTTTCGGATTTGGGGGGGTCATGAAACGTCAAGATTCATCAAAATCTTGATTTAGATTTTTTTTTGACGGTTACAATACTTTCTCTACCTGCAAGATAGCGAGAAAGTAAAAATAGGGATTCCTTTTGGAAAACTTTTAAAATACAAAACTGCTCTTAATATATATTATCAAAAATAAATTACCTTATTTTGACGGAGGAAACTGTTGCCATGGATACTTTTACTATCTCACGATTCAAAATATAACTCTGGCCCATTACGATGACAGTTCTTAACTGAATATTATTAGAATTAAACTTAGTTGGTTTGTAATCTTATTGTTTTAATTATAAGACTGATGTTATTGCTATCGCCTGAAAGATATGTAAATGCAACCCTATATACATATAGGAATTTCATTTCCGACCAGCAGGCGTTAAATACTTACAGATGATCATTGAAAGAAATAAAGTTTAAAATACATAAAATTTGATCTTTTTATTATATCCTACCTCGGGGGCATGATAACCAAATAACTGGTGTATGAGATTCAATCTTTAAACAATAAAAAAGAGTTTAGCCTACACTGGTTGGGGCCTAAACACTTAGACGATTAGTAACTTGAAAGCTAATACTTAAATTAAAAAGTAAATATTCCCCAGCTAAATAAAAGCAAACTACATACTACACTATATCACTTTTTGAAGATTATTATTATTATTATTATTATTAGCACCGCGTCTTACTACCCGTTCGGGTTATACGCACTTACGCTAATATGTAATGGTAGGGTGATTGTAAGATGAAATGGAGGACCTACAGTTTAACGTGGAATCCGAACCACGGTGGAGGCCTGGCAACTTTTTGAAGATGATGTCACTCAGGCGAGCTCCACCGGACGTCAGACAAACCTCAGCACATTGTCCATCACTTTCCTCAGCATATACCGTCTAATTGTTTCCGTCCCACCCTGTATTAAAATAAACCACATCACCGTGATCAATAAGACAGAATGTGATATATTTATGTTTTAGCTCCACAAAAAAACAAGACAAAACCTCGTAGCTAGCCTGTGTAGGCCTATTTGTGATTTGCCACTTTTCTCTAAATATATTTGATAAAATCCTTATGATTTTCTTTAAGCTGTTCTGTTTTTGGCTACTGTATTTATACGTATGAATATGGGGACATATTGGTAAATCCATTGTGGGTTTATAAGATAATCATAAAATGGTTAACCTTGGTCCTAAATAATATAATCAATGTTAAAAATGTTTTTTACTAAGACACATTTATTTCCTCATCTTAAAATTACTAACTTATGAATGTATCTATAAAATGGGGGGCGGGGGAAGGGAATGATTATATCGCCGGTCTTGGTAATACATTGTATAGGTGTAATGGCCACAGTTCTAGAGAATCCGGTTCGATCTTCGGTGACTATTTACCATTCTTAGCTATAATTTCAAATGCAAGACGGAAAAATTCCCCATATTTTTTCCGGAAAATCTTCCGGTCTTCATTATGCTTATCTGGAAGGAGGGAAAAATCCCAGCTAGTTATTTAAATCGAGTTCACATAAAACAATAACGGAGATTCCCCTTTTCTTCTCAACCTCACATATCGACTACACCGCTTGGTGGTTAAATGTGTCACTAACGTCAGGTCCGTCGTGGATAGAAGATGTCAATACTTAAATATTATAATCAAAGCCTTAAAAAATATATCCCGTTTTTCTGGAATTAAACTAACTGGAAAAAAAACTTCATGAAAAAGTTTTAGCTCTAACTGGCATTAATTGTTTGGATTATATTTTCAGTTTATAATCAATAAGGTAATTAAAATAATTTTAAGGTTGGCTTAAGTATTTGCTAACAAATTCTGCCCCATTCATCCCCCAACCCACTATCTGACGGCTTTATGTAATAGGCTAAAGGTGGCACCTCTTTCAAATCCAGCACCCTCGCCTACTTAGTAGATCGCAAGCCACCACAGAAGAAAATTATCCTATGGAATCTCCCCCCCCCCCTCTCTCTCTCTCCCTTAGCTATAGGCTGAACACGAACAAGGCTTAGAACAGATTTGTGTTCTACCAAGCGTAACGCAGCGCTCTTTGAACCCAAGTGTTGACATGACGGCCAAGACTCGGGTGAAATTTACAACCCCCGTCCCCAATACCACCTTCTGATTTGTTGACTGGAGGAGGACATGGGGTAAACATCGGCTGCACTCCACCAGATTAAAAGTTGTTATCCCCCGCTTTATATGACGTCATACGAAAGTAACAGTGTTATAAAAAGACGTTTCTTTGGACTCGGCGAGAGCATGAGATATTCTCTATCGTAAACTCGTTATCATAAATTTAGGAAGGGAAGACTTTAGGACAACCTTCTCTCTTATTTTTATATTTAGCGCTCTTTCAGAAAGTCAATGTAACATATGTTGTAACCCGCCGAATGATCTAAGGGCGTCACTCTTGTGTTAGACTGGCCTGCTGATGATGGGGAGATCGGGGTTCTAATCCTGGTCGGGACTACTGAGGCGGGTTTAGATCCAGAGGAAGGCGAGACACCCAGTGGGGCAGGGTACTGGGGGCGTAATACACCCGGGGTGGACCAACTAGTAGGATTAGGAATTAGTATTAGGAATAAAAGGACATTAGATTAGGTGTTATATTCCAACTTATATTATAGTAGGTGACCTGGCGGTCTAGGGGTAAGGTGTCAGACTTATATTCTGGCTGCCGGGGTTCAATCCTCGGTCCTGTCAAAGATTTATCTGATTACCAAACCCTTCCTTCACCTCTGACAAGACATCTTGTGAATGTGGGGAATGCCAGGCCTCCACCGTGGTTCGGATTCCACGTTAAACTGTAGGTCCTCCATTTCATCTCACAATCACCCTACCATTACACATTAGCGTAAGTGCGTATAACCCGAACGGATAGTAAGACGCGGTAATAATAATAATAATTATTATTATTTTATTTTAGTAAATAAAGGACAACGCTAAATAATGTTAACTAAATGTAAATTGTAGAATTAGGTCCCAAGATACATTCTAGGTATCGGAATGGATAGTTTTGGAAAACGAATATAAAAATTTAGGCTGGTTTCTCCAAAATGATTTCCTACTCTTCTATAACGTGAATTAGGGTAGATAACCTATTAAATGCTGCCTTCTTCAGCTTAACCTCATTAGAATAAATTGTGATATGTGCGTATAACCTGAACAGTTAGGTAGTGAACAGGCGGTGATAATTAAAAAAAAAGTATTTTAATATTTCTCAGCATTGATAGGTGGATTGGAAAAGGCGTCAAACTCGTCTTGTTTGGGTTGCTGGTGACGTGGAAATTGGGGTTTAAATCCCAGTCAGATGTTATAAGGTGGCCTTTTTTTTTCAAGCCGTACCTCCACGTTAATGCGAGTTCATTTTCTCTATATTATACCTTCCTCTTTTCTACCTATTATTGTCAAATATGCATTTATCTCGTACGGGGAGTTAAGTCGTGAAACACGGGGGGAAATTTTTTTATATAACTGACTATCGAAACTTTCTACTCTAATAATAATAATTCTTATTAAAATTCTCATCTAATATTTTTATGTAAACATAGTTTAAGGAACAGTTAATGCACTCTGTTGCGGAATTAACCCTGGTATTCAGGGTTGCCAAGCAATCTGTAGTCCACTTTTAATAATAATAACGTTATCTGACAGCTTACTAGATCTTCTTTCACGCATTCATACGCCAGCCAGGCCACGTGATCTGCAGCTTTCACAATAGATATAATAAATATTCATAAAATAACAATAATAATCTAAAATGTTATCATTGTTGACCTAAAAAAAACTGCTTTTGTAATTTTTATAAAAGGTCGAACATTCTCTAAAATCCAACAATACCTTATTTCTAACTCGGCCGTTGTAGGTCTGTGTTATTATTTTCGGTGAATTATTACCCCTGTAAGAAATCCCTTCTCTGTCTATAAAGTCACACAATGCCGCCGACAGACTTCCGCTCTCATTTACCCCGGGGAAACGACGGGCGTTCAAGGAACCCATAGATTTTTTTTTTACCCTCCCTCAACGCTTTTACTACTAGTCCTGGGTAGTCCTCGTTCAATCTCAGGATGGCGTATGAATTAGTAGGGTAGAATATTGTGTAAATGTACCTTGGGGAGTAAAAAAGAGTAGTAAAACATTTAGTTGAATAAAAACCCTAAATACACCTTACCGGGATTCGAACCTCGATCTCAGCCATGACTGGCAAACTATACTAGATGTGGTAGTCTTCTTTTCCGCTTGCGTACCGTGCTAGTTTTAACGAAATTTAAATGGTAAATCTTTGAATTTCATGCAAATAAAATAGAATGTGTTTGTGTTTGCTTGTGTGTTTGTAATGGAAATCCAAAACAAAAACACACATAAAGATGTAAAGCCTGTTCAGCGTAGGAATTGTTTACTGAAAGGTCTTTTTCCCTAACAGAAATCGATTATTTAGTAAGATATTGGTAGAAAAAAAGACCTTTCAGAGACTAATTCCTACCGTGAATGGAGTATATCTTCCCGTATGTAAACTTCATTCACCCTGAAAGTTAGCAGTCTCGCCTTGACGGGCTAACATGCCATCTTATTACTTATAATGATGGATCAGATAGCCAAGCTATTATATTTGATAATTACAGTTGTGGCTGCATCGAAATATCATATTTTGTCATTTTAAAAATGACATCGGGGCATGCGAACTGGACCCGGGACCTTTGGATTAGTACGCCAATGCTTTCACCGTTGAGCTACCCAGGAATAATCCCGTACACAGAATCACTCTTCACTCCTATTTTAAGGCAGAGTCTGTGATGGACGTGCGGGAATCTTCAGCTGCATATGTGTGTCATTCTTCAATTTAAATAATATTATATTTTATAAGCTATACCATAGTGAAGTAATGCAAAGTAAGTTTGCTACCTTTCAGGGTAAGCGAAGGCTATTTATTGAAACCTTGTGGTCCAAACCTCGGGTATATTTTTATTGAATGCATTACAAGTCTGGTGTCTTGGACTGCGTGACCACTGAGCCCTGTACCTTTAACAACCAATAAATCATGAACGTTTTAACTTAAGGCGATTGGCCCTTTTCATTTGGCGTGGAAATGCAGAGCCATGGGAACAGACGGTTATCTTCAAGAATTCATATTGTTTTGCAATTTTCTTTTCGGAAACTGTTTGTTAAAGAATAGAAGCGTGTTGATTAAGTTATACGTTTATATACACACCTCCACTATCATTTTAACAGTGATCAAATATCGATACAATTGACATTTTTCAATAAAAAAAACTGCCTGTTTCATAACAAAAACTAAGAAAATGTAACAATTAATAAACATCTATACATTATCTTAGAAGGGGTGTTGAAAATATTAACCTGAACATTTCACTCGTTCTCGAGAAAACTGATATTTCCAAACGTATTTACGGTTTCTGTGATTCATCTCTTCTTGTTGGCGTGGAAGGATACTTTGTTTGGTTGTGAATCCACGCCACACTTTTTACCATCCCACAAAATAGGTTTTAGATTTGCCTTCGACAGGGACAAGGGCCTTAACAAACGTAGTCAGGGAAATGTAAATCATTTTCCACCTTAAGCCTTTTAAAAAAAATCTACTTCCATTGCGAGCATGATATATGATCATTACACATTGTGACAATCGATTCGGTTAACTAAAAAAACAAGAAACTTACGAAGTTTGAACTTTACATGGACATTCGTACTTTAGATAACCTATAGTTTGTGCTTTTTCGTAATGTTGTGAGCCTAACTTCTTACATCCAGTAGATACCAATGGGCCAGCCAACTCTTTTAAAATCAAAAGGAACACAAACATTTTGAATCTTGACACATTTATTTAAGATAATTTGCTGATTTGCACTTTACGTAGATTTGTTTTTTAAAACTATTGCAAGCATAACACCCTATACTGCGTGAACTCAGGTTCGAGTAGCCACAAAACCAATAAACCTATCAGATCGATACCAAACGTACTTTATGAAATAGAGGGTGTACAACTGCAGTATTTTTTTAAATTTTTACATTTAATTACTGGCCTAAAGACTTGAACCTTGTGGTCACTGGTATGTGCCTTTAGTGAAGTAATCAATAACAAAACACTGATTTTTTTTTTATAGGAAACTCACTTTCAACAGCCAACATTGATCGAAAGTCACTCAAATTTGACTTTTTTGAAATATGTCCTAGTTGGTCTATTCATTGTAAAGTTTAACTAAAACTTTTTTTTTATAAAAAAAAAACCTCTCAATAATATTTCCTTAGGGATTGCCATATAATTTATATTTACCTTATTAATTAAACGGACCAAGAATTTAAATGCAATTGAAGGGTACAGCGGGGAAAATGAGGAAAGTCCAATTTTTAACTCAAATTGAGCTAGTACTGGCATCTGTTAGAAAATCATAAGACCTTTATAATGCACTTTATACGCTCGTTAAAAGAAGTTTTTGTTATATTTAAATTAATTTTAAAAAAATATTTGGTCAGATCCTCATGGGGTTTGATTACAAATGTAGTTGGTTGTCTTTGAAAATGTGTGTAATGTAACTTACCCCCCTCCAACATATTTTTTATTGTTCCCTTCAATTGTTATTTACCCCCCC
>CABEEJ010000626.1:37232-193709 GCA_901482245.1 Timema douglasi
GGGGGGGGGGGGAGACTGTTGAATACCCTTTTTAAGCCTTATAAATTTATCTCAAACATGATTTGGTTTGTAAACCCTGATTGTGGCAGGGAGAAAAGTATTTGGTAGTTACTAAAATTACTAAAACCATTTTAATAGTATATTCATACATTAGACATGTTATCTGCAGATGCCACTTTTGATGTATATTATCAATATTTATCTATAAGAAAACATAAATACTATTGTATAATGTTATCAATGTTGGTCTCAAAAAAAATATGTTTTAATTTTATAAACTGTCCTTCCAACCAATACTTATAAAGAGTTGTGTGACGCCAATAAGCTGCAATATAATTTTTATCGGAAGGGCCTTTCTATAGAACACAAATACATTTTTTTTCGGAAAAAATTGTTAAATTTGTTCTATATTATGAGTGTTGTTTTATAGGTATTGTCTATTGATAGTAAATATCAATACTAATGACTGCAGATCGTATTCCCAGACGTATGAATAGGTGTAAATAGATACAGTAACTCTTTCATCTGTCTTCTTTTGAAAAATAGACTTTATGGCCCTATATAATTCCTTTATCTTTTTTAAATAAATTGTCTATACGCAATAATAAAATAAAATAATGATAGCTCTACCTTATTTCCCCCTTTCCCTTCTAATTTCATCAAGTTTGAAACCAACCTATAAAACATTTTTTAATTAAATGTTTTCAAATTAAAACGAAGCTCTTTGCCATACAGAATCTTTGTTGAAACGGATAGCTATGGCATCTGTTTTGTATCACGTTGATCAGACGCTCTTTTGAAAGTCGATTGTCGGGTGTTGCGAGGTTTACTAGTCTGACGTTAAATACAAATAGCTAAAGTCTACAAAGTGTGCTTGTGAATTTGATTAATGGATGATCCCTGTAATTAATAGGTATATTTTTTCAGTAAATAGGAGCCAGGTTTAAACATTTCAATACAAATTAACTTCGGGGTCATGAAAACAATAATAATGACATATTAGAAAATATATTTAAAAATCACGGCGTAAAAATGGAGAGTGGTGGGTGGTCTTGTGTGGACTTAGTTCTTTAGAGACATTTATTTAAAATATTTAACTGTTTGTATTATTGCCTAAACTTTCAACTTTTTTAAAAAATCTCTCTTCGTTTATTTTTATCAAAAAGTTGAGGCTGTGCCTGTATCTTATAAATTAGTTTTTTAACATTTTATTTTATATAGTTGTAAATTTACTGCTTTCTAAAAGAAAAAATATGTTCATAGTTCTAAATACTCTCAGGACGTTTCATATTTCCATTGTTATAAACTATTTTAATTCCAACTTTAATATCCAGATAGTTGAGTCATTTTTTTTAAAGTGGCTTGAACAACAATAAGTATTATGGAAGATTTTATTTGATGTTTAAAAGAAAATTGTAGTTTTCTAGCTTTTAACACACATTTTATGAAGCCATGTTTATAACATATTGAGAATAAAAGATAAGCCAAATAATTTCCACTGATTTATTAATTGATTTTTAGCGTTCGAGTGAAGCCAAAACATAAATTTCTGCACCCGTGGACTACATGATTTGTTTTTATTTTCTTCGCGTCTCACCACCAGGCTGTAAAAGGCATTTATTTACACTAATTGAGTAAAGGTATGATTTAAAGTAAATATACCCGAATTTACTTGCTGCGGAAGTCAGGAAACCATTTAGAAAATCCGCCTTTGGTTCACCCATACGGGATAATTGACGTTCAGCCGGCGTGTCCGCCATTTCGAATGGTAAAACAATCGAATCTAATTTAGTGACGTATCTACAGGTTTACAGAATACCCACCACTAACATTGATTGAAAGTCATTAAAATTAGCCATTGTAGTAACATGTTTTATTTGATGTATTAGTTTAAAAAAAAGTTAATATAAAAAGTCATCAAAATCTCCCAATAATACTTACTTTTGGATTACTGTATGATTTTATTTAAATCATTAATCAAACTGATTGAGAATATAAATAAAATTGTAATATTTTTAATGTGGTAACATGAGTTTCCAGTTTTCAAATAACAGGCCTCCTATGAAAATCAGACTGTCGTTTAAAATTAATATTCCTGTGCTAAAATTGACCTTGTACATTCATGTGATCAACAAATTTAATTAGGTATTAACATTGTTGAGTACTTTTCTTTCGATTAATTAGTCAATGAACATTTAATAAAAATACTTTTTGATCCCAATACAAAATCTAAGCCATGCTAACAAATTACCCACTGTCGAGTAAACCACTTTCTCAAGAACAATTCCCTCCCCTTAGAAAGTAACATAATAAAGATTCTTCAACATCTTTTAAAATATTTTCTTCTTCTTTTAGGTTTTCCTTAATTTTCCGTGATTTAAAGTCTTCAATTAAGTTTTTGCGTGTGTGTGTGTGTATTTCTCCTTTGTTTTATTAGACGAGTCTATTTATTGTTGAAATAAATGCAAATGAAGCCCTCCAAGAAGGCCCAATATTATTATTTTTAACATGGGATGGGGGTGTGTTTCCCTTCCTCCCTACGAAATACTTATTAAAGTTACTTAATACCGCTGTTGAGGTGGCAAAGGGGGCTTAAGAATTTTGACTGCCGGGATTTACATCGCTTCATTTGGCATGCAGATTCATACTACTAAAGAAGCGTAAGAGAAAAAAAAAATTCAAACTTTGAATCTTTCACTTTTATAGCTATAATAATTGATATTTTATAATCAAATAATAATTTACGTATTTAACGTTTACTATCCAATGAGAGGCCTACTAAATCAGCACTCACTAAACAAAAAACTATAGTTGGATTGCCATTATAAGAAACTTGGCTAAGAGGCCGAAAATGTACTCATTTGCTAAGCTACGTGTTTCACAGCTATCACATTTGACAATTGTCAGCGAAATAAAATGGTCTGTTGTAATTGTTTACAGTAAAAGTTCACATCTGTGTGTATATTATCTAAAAGGTACTTTTTTTTTACAGTGGCCTGTCTCTATTTCTTGTGACATACTGCCTCATAAAATCTCATTTTTTTCAAAGGAAATATAGACCTATACTAGTAAATAAATCCAAAAAAAAATTTTTTAGAATAGGTAATTGTTTATATAAACTATTATTATTAGCACCGCGTCTTACTACCCATTCGGGTTATACGCACTTACGCTAATGTGTTATGGTAGGGTGATTGTAAGATGAAATTAAGGACCTACAGTTTAACGTGGAATCCGAACCACGGGGGAGGCCTGGCATTCCCCACATTCACAAGATGTCTTGTCAGAGGTGAAGAAAGGGTTTGGTAATCTGATAAATCTTTGCCGGGACCGAGGATTGAACCCCGGCCGCCAGCACAGAAGTCTGACACCTTACCCTTAGGCCGCCAGGTCACTTTATATAAACTATAAATGCGGACAAGAGTTACCCTTTGATAACTATATGGCCCTTTATTTTAAGCTATACCATAGTATAATTACTCAAGGTAAGCCTAATAGGCATATATCTAGTTGAATGGCTATTGGAATATCCTTTTTAAAGTTTTTTTAAGACCAAGGGTCCACCATCTTATGACTGTCAAGATGACCCAACTTTATCGGCATAAGTTACTTGGCTCAACGGTCTTGGTTTTATTAAGATTCAAGTATTCAGCTATGAAAGATTTAAACATTATAATCTAAGAAACCATTACAAGTAGGGGCTATATAAGTAGCTACGGCATTCACCCCAAAAGAGGTCAAGAAACAATATCTCAAATCACTAAAACAAAAATCACTTCCACTACACCCTTTGTGCTGAGAATTTTCCTGACACATCCATTTAATCTAAAACAACATAATTTGCATATACCAATTTTGAAAAATAAACGTAAATGCACTAATTGGGATATTTAATTTTTTTTTAAATAAATTCATTAAAAAGGATTATTATTTCCCCCTGAAATACTCTAAATAAAAGTTGAACGTTTAAATTTTTTGTTAGCTATTTTAATAGTTTGAAAAAGCTGTTCAAGTTAATAAAATACACCATGCCCCATCTCATAGCAAGAGACATTAATTTAATGGCAAGTTTATATAAGCATTTAATATTGGGCTTAGAATAAACTTGATAAATTGTGCTAGAAAATATGGGATGAGAGATGATGCTAGAAAGGCAAGGCTAACTCTTGTCAGCGGACTATAATTGAGCGTTTTATTAATTCACAAGGAAGGTAAAACTTAAAAAAAAAACTCACTTATGGGTTAAACTAACTTTACAAGTAGTTGATTTACACTTAAATATAAATGAAGCTTTAATACACCTTTTTAATAAATCACAAACATCCCTCTGGCAGGGTTTTGGTGACTAACTAAAGTTAGTTTATGTCAATTTACAGATAATAAGACCTTTTAAATACTAATCTATCAGGGTTTAACTTTTAAATTGTGGATTCTTTAGAAATCCTCTTGAGATTTATTAATTCTATCAGATGCAAAATGAAAGTCAATGCTTTATTACAAAATTGACCATAATTGGAACAATCAAACTATAATGTAACATTTTCATTTTTGTAAACTTTGTAGCTATTGAGATTAAGTTTACTTTAAATAAATTCCTTCAAAACATTTCTTATTTTGTTGTTTTTTTACAATGAAATTTATTGATTAATTTAAAACCTCTTTAAGCTAAAAAACAAAAAAATCTCAAAATTTTGAATCAGGATTTTTATTGTTTCAAAGTCAGTGCAGCTGATCATATTTATTAAATCTTTATTTTGATCAATAGATTTTTAGTGATTATTTTTTCTTTTATGAAGCATATATTACATGTGTGAATATAGTTTATATTTTATTTGCTTATTTTGCTTGGCTCTTAGCTAGTTACTTATATGCCTTGTCCCTGCGCTTGGTTTTGCTTATTCAGAACGTCCCTCTTGTGGAAGCGACGAATTCCGCTGTAACGATGGGCGGTGTATTGATGACTTTCGCCGCTGTGACTACATCATGGACTGCACGAGTGGCGAGGATGAGGCCAACTGCCCTAATATTAGTAAGTTTGTTGCCTTGGGGAAGGGGACAATGATGACAACAACAATATTTTGTGTTTCAAACTAATATGATAATGTGATGACAAATTGTTGCAACCATTTTGTTTAGCAATAACTTTTTAGCTTGTGCTTGTCCTATATCAACACAAAACTTGCATTCTAACAGATCTTCATACAGAACACTAGAATCTAAATGTCTGGTTTAAATGATAAAGGTCTAGATAAATAGGTACCAAATGTATTAGGGCAGTCAGGGTCAAAATTAAAGTCCTCTTGTCTTAAATAATTGTGTAATTTATTAAGTGATTTTATTTTGTTAGTGCCGATCTATATTTTTGAAATATTTCTAAGTAATACTTGCGATTGTTAAAAAATATTCTTCCTATCTGAATTGGATTGTAGTTAAAAATTGCAGATAAAGAGTACAAGTAACAGAATTTTGCAAAGAAAATGTTTTATACTTAAGAAATTGTGGAAATAATTGTATTTTAATCTTTTATAAACTACAATATCACACTATATTAATAATATATAGGTAGCTTACACACATTCATTTGCATTCGATTAGATAGTAAACGTCTTGTGAAATCAAATTTAAAATAGCTTTTTATACCCTTGATTTTATTATGTGGATGTGTCGATGAAACACTTATCAATTCCAAAATCCCAGTTTGACATTACCTTTCACTTAAATTCATTTAATTAAAAGCAATATTGATTATTAATAAACTAGAAACAGAATATCATATTTTCAATTTTATTATTTTTAAATAAGAATAAATAGGCTCAGTCAAATTAAATTTTATAGTATATTTCCAAACCCAAATTTAAATTATTTTCTTATGATAACATCTCTTGACTGATCAACCTGGATATTCTATATAAGTTAACGCTCTATTCATAAAACCTATTATATGTATGGTTGTGATTTACTCACTTGACAGTAGCAAAATTGGAATCAGTTTAATAGTTTTTTAATTTAAAAATGACACTTTTTAATTCTGTTGATTTCTAAAGTAGAATACAGAGAACTGAAAAATGATGAAATAATTTGTTCAAGATTAATTACTTAGGGGGCCATTCATAAACTGCTTACCACTTTTTCGTATTCTTCTTGACCCATCCCCCCTTCTCCTTCCCTATGTAACATCTTGTAGACATTAATCCAACCTCCATCCCACAACCTGTGTTATGTAACTTTTCACATCAAAATGTCATTAATTCATAGTAAAGCGTTTGTTACACTAAAAGAGGGACTCAGAATTGAAAGTTATCTTTAAGTTCAAATTGACAGTGAAAACATGCACAATAATATTATTTTTTCAATATTAGAAAGTATAAATGTATGTTGCTTAACACTATGATGTATCCCCCATTCCCCCCATGAAACACCATGTAAACATTACTGGCTCGCCCCCGTACCCGCACACTCCTCCCAACAGAGCTCTGTGGTTTATAGGTAAGTAAGTGTTATCTGTAAAGTGAGCTGAGCTTTAGATATTAAATGGATTTGTTTTCAATATAAGTTTTTTTTTTACTAACAATGTTGCAAGATGCATGATCCAATAAAACTATGAATGTGTTGTTTTTTTAAATGCTTACTACTAACATGACTAACAAAATACTTTCATATAGGTCCCCACTTATGCCCACACGGTGAATTCATGTGTGGTGACAGTGTGTGCATCCCGATCACTACGAGATGTGATGGCAAAGTAGACTGCCCGGCAGATACCAGCGATGAAATTGGGTGCCGTACGTTGTTAATATCTCTATGTGTATTGTCTGCAATTAATTGTGGTTGTTTTTTATTCTGTTGAAATGTTGTAGTTTATTTAATATTATCAAGTTGAATTTTTTCATTTTTATTTTTAGTGTAGAAAACCTTTTTATTTTATGCTTTTAGTTACTGAAGAAGAAGTTTAAAGAATTCCACACCCCTTTCTTTTGCTTATTTCTGTTGTGGAAAGGTTATTCTTTTAATCACAGCCTCAAATCACTATCATAAGGCATGGCTAGACTGTTTTTAAATGTTGAGTGTATAGTATCTTTACTATTTTAATAGCCTATAGATAAGATGTCAGTTTTACTCATATAGGTCAAGTCACTAATGAAAACCAACAGAGCAAGGTTTTTGATTATTTCTGAACTGAGTGTCTTGAGTTTGAAGGTTCATTTTCTCAGATTTCAGTTTGACATTTCTACCCATTCTTTAATTTGTCTGGCTCAGTTGATAGAAGTTTGATTCTCATCTCACTATGGCTGAAAAAGGATTTATTTTATAATATTGTGGATTTTCCTTTCACAGTTATGAATTGGTGGCTTGATTTGGTGGCTGAGGACTATATAATCAATCAATTCATAAGTATAAATGAAATGTCCATAGTAAAAAAACAAATTAAAATGTAATCTTAAACTAACAGAGAGCATTCTAGTTTGTAAAGGAATATATATATAATTGTATTAATAGGTGTAATTATTACACTAAAATTTGTTTCATTAGTTAATATACAACACCCTTTCCTTTCCATTCACAGAAAAACAAGCGGGGATTTTTTTGTCTGGAAAAAGATAAGGAAAAAAAACCTCAAATTTTTTGTTTGTTTGGAAAAACCCAGAGAGATTCACAAAAAATAAATTAAAAAATACTAGAATATCGAAGAATGTGTTGGTACCTTAATTTGAAAGGTATAATTTGTAGACCTTTTGTGTAAAAAAAATCACTCTGAAAAATTAAGCACATTCATTCGAACACTATTATTCTCTCTTCCCTTCTGATTTGGTTGTGTAATGATTAATACCCTATCAAGGTCAAATTATCATATCCTAAACAACTACTAAATAACTCCACACTATTCAATATTATGAAAAATTAAAATAAATTCCTCACTAACTTGGAAAAAAAACAACAGGAAATATAAAGGTTTGCACTAACATGTGGGACTTGCTTAACTGGTGGACAGGAGACTCAATGGAAAAAGTTAATATGAACATGTGTCCCATTTGACCCTTTTTCAAAGTTATTTTCATGTTTGTACTGCAGTAAATTGGAGGTGCTTACCATTATAGGATGTGTTAAAAATGGCTACCTTTGGCCTGAATACAAGCCTACAATTTTCGTGTTTTATAATGTTGCACTCATACCAAGTGTTTGGAGTAACCAGGAATAACCCTTAAAACATATCTGGTCAACTGATAAAAGAGTTACCGAGTAACCAGTTTCGGTTGCTACATGGACTAAGGCAATACTCTTGCGGTAGACTAAACTGCTGGTGATGGGAATATTGAGGTTCAAATCTGGGTGAGGGGGACTAAGGGTAGTTTTTCCAGACCGGTTTCCACTCTCCCTTCCTGCAAATGTGGGTACATTTTCTCTAAATATAACCTTCCTCACCACTAAAACCATTAGTTTAATTCATATATAATAATATAACCTGAACTGGTAGTAGGAGATGCAGTACCACACTTGATATTAAAAGCTTTATCTTAATTTCATAACAATTTATGTTGTTTGTTTGCAGCTTGTCAAAGTAATGAGTGGCAATGCGATTCAGGCATCTGCATTGACAGTCGCCTCAGGTGCAACAATAGGCAAGACTGCCCGAACGATTCTTCAGACGAGAGGAACTGCCGTGAGTATGGCTGTTCCATAGCCGTCACAAATAGCATAAGATGTCAACCGATCCCTTTCAATGATAACCAAGCATGGGTGTAATAATTATATTTATTGTGTTGAAATATGTTGAATAGTTAAATTAGGTCATTTATTTACTCAGTGCCGTGACAGTTTGTGAGGAGCATGTTAGCTGTCACAAGGAGAAACAGGATAAGGGATAACGTTATCCGAGAATGAGTGGGAGTAAAGAGAAAACATGAGATAGTAGAGGAAGCAAGACTGAGATGTTATAATTTGGGCATAGAATAATGAGGATGGAGAAGGAGAGTATGCCAAAGAGAATGATGGAGGTGACACATGTAGGAATAATACCACAAAGGAGACCCAAACAAAGATGACAGGAACAGATAAAAGAAAGTGTGCAAGGTAGAGGAGAATAATTGAGTCATTTGAAATAGGAAGAATGGTAGAAGGATAGAGGAAGATGGAGTCATTTTACTAAACTCACCCGGCCTGAGCTGGAAACGGATGATGACGATGATGACGATGATGACGATGATGACTTGACTATGATGACGATGACGACACAGTGGCCTCTTGCTTTGAAGTAGCCTAATAGTATTACATTTAGTTAGTTGTTCCATTAGAGGCTGGTAATATACATGTTGAATAATGTTAGTTTAACATTTAATTTGGAAAGTGTTGAGGGGCTTAAATAAATAAAAAGGAAATTTTATTGAGATATTTAGAATTCCACAAGCATCCAGTATCGGGTACAGATAGAAAAAATATTGTATTCTTAGGTAAATTAGTAATGGGCCAATTCTAGAATTCTGTCAATTTTGATTCCCAGCGAGTGTTCCGTTAATTGGGTCTACAATTAACTGTCCCATATTCCACTTACACAAACTAATACAAAGACAGTAGATCCCCATTGTTTTTGTCTCTTTGTAGTATAAGTGGATAAAAAATCTATCATCTGCCAGGCCATTGGTCATTAAAGGTTTACATAAGCTTTATATTGGAAACTATAAATCATTTTTATGTCAACAATATTAATTTCATTGTGTGTATACATTTATTATAAATATCTTTCAAATTTAAATGACTAATAATTAAGAAAATAAGAATTGACCTTAGTGTTGCACTTCTCAAGTGAAGGGCTGGAGGAACCTATGTACTGAAGAAGTGACTCAACCCATTTATTCCAAATATATATATATATATATTCATAGCCAATACCAGGGTGATCTGGCGGTCTAGGGGTAAGGTGTCAGACTTCTGTGCTGGCGGCCGGGGTTCAATCCTCGGTCCCGGCACAGATTTATCTGATTACCAAACCCTTCCTTCACCTCTGACAAGACATCTTGTGAATGTGGGGATTGCCAGGCCTCCATCGTGGTTTGGATTCCACGTTAAACTGTAGGTCCTTCATTTCATCTCACAATCACCCTACCATTACACATTAGCGTAAGTACGTATAACCCGAACGGGTAGTAAGACGTGATGATAATAATAATACATAGCCAATACCATATAATAATGATTATAAATTAATCACTCTCAACCACTCTTTGATTATTTTTTTTTTCATAACATACAATAGATTTCTTATGAGTGTGGAGGTATAACTTATCCTATCTTTGATTATAATTTAAAAAGCACACTTTTAATTTCAGGAAATCAATCACTATTAAAAAGCAAGAACCTGAAATCTTGTGCCTGCACTATGTTTTTTTTTCCCAATGTTTGTACCTCAATACCAATCTTTCTTGAAGCCAAGAGAATAAAGCTGCATAAAGTTTGGTTTAGTACGCCAATGCTCTACCACTGAGCTATCCAGGAATAGTCCCGTGCCTAGGGTCATTATTCACTCATATTTTTAATAATAGCTTTGGCTATTTGATTCTTAAATATGGTATCCCTTACAATTATAATAGTTGTACAAATGGCAGCAATAAGCCAACTACCGAGTCGAAGGTGGCTGCGTTATTTGATAGCTCGTGATCTTAATACAATCACATATTTGTAGCCGAGGATTTTCGCACGTCCATCATAAGACTGCCTTAAAATATGAGTGAAGAATGATCCTGGACACAGGACGATTCCTGGATAGCTCAGTGGAAGAGGATTGTCGTACTAAACCAAAGGTCCCGGGTATGATTCCCGTCTCCAGGTCTCATTTTTAAATTTTCAGAACATATTTATACTCTATAAAAATTATAATGGCGGAAAGTGTGAAGCGGGATGTATAGCTTATCGAAACTGTACTTGAGATATGTTCTCCCTCACTCTGGCCCCATTTGACCAATAATACATGTCTGATATAGTCTGGCCAACAAATATTCTACTGTGTGATAATAATCTACAAGTACAGTTTAACCAAATTTTGTTCCACTAGGCAACACATCATCTATTTGATAAAATGTATATAATGTTTTATATTTTAAATATACATAATGCCAGTAAAAAAACATGTATGCAGCTGCAAATTTTATATGATGAAGATGTTATTGAATATGCTATACTTTTAACACATGGAAAATTGTTTTCTTCAAAGAGTTGCATTTTAATCAATAATAAAATAGAAATTTATTTTAGATAACTATTTTTTTTTAATTCGAGCCTTCTGGACATTAATATAATCTGCATTTTGTGTAGCATGGTTCAAACGTTGGTTTGATGTTATGTTTAATTTTTTTTTTGTTTCACCAGCATGTGTCTGATAAGTTTTGGGTGTGATTTTTGTTGGGTTGTTTTCTTTTTTTTTCTGCGGGTGTTTTGATTGTTAATTGATGTGTGGGTCGACAGAATGTAAAGATCATCAGTTTCGATGTCGCGACGGTACTTGCATTGATGCCAGCCTCAAGTGCAATAATGTTACTGATTGCCCAAACGACAACTTTGACGAACTGTATTGTCGTAAGTTGAAGAAAAACTCACCAGAAATAAATATTCGTGCTCTTGTCTCTTGGCGTCTCAATTAGTGTTTGTAGTCTTCTATTCGTGAAAACTAAATGTTGATGCTCTTTTATTTCCGTGCCTAGGTGCACAAATGTTTAAATTTGTATTCTGCTCGTTGTCATTTTATGTGATTAGGTATTTTTCATAAAATATTAGTTTTGACACAGTCAAGGCTCTCATCATTGTATTGGTTTTAAAATAACAATAAGAATGTGTCATTCTCTTAAAAGAAAACTTATTTTTTTAAATCGTGATGGAAAAAGTTTTAGTGTGCATTTTATAAACTCACCACCAACATAACTTACAATTCACACTTATCTTAAACATTGGATAGCAAAAATTATCACTAAAATTTCAAACTTAACACCAAAACTTTAATACTGGAAGTTCTTATATAACACATATTTGTGTTGAGGAAAAAAATTGTGTTTAAAAATCTCTCGTTATAGAAATTATTTATTAAAATGGAAATATATAGGTTTGGGTGTTATAGATACTGACCAAACCTATGAAAAATCATTTCCTATTCATGGTTTGACATATTTTAGAATTTATTCTTTAATATATTGTTGACACAGTGTTGTTGATAAAAAAAATCATTTCAAAAATTTAAACAATAAGCAATAATGTAGGTACTGAAATATTAACATACCTAAATAATACCTTGATTACATAAAATCAGAATAAACTGTGAATATAAAAACAATTGTGTAGTTGCTCTCAGCTGGAAACAACCTGAGGCAGGCTATTGCAGAACTATTGGCGAAGAAACAAGGCATTAACACGAGTATTCACCAAAGTTCTTGTCAGAAATCTCATAAAAACCACCTTAGGACCACGTTATCTGAAAAACTCTCTATTTTGTGTATGGCTCTATATCCAAATCGTGTATTAAAAACACTCATTATAGGAGAACTCTCTATATATTTGTGGTTAGCAAGACATACAGCCCAGCTTTCATAGGAAGAACCTTTTCTAACAGAAAAGTTACCAGATATACTTTCTCGTCCTACGTCAAGTGATGTATTCAGTGGCTGACTTTTTTGATGAATAGCATCAAAATATATAAAATAACACCAATAATTTAGTAAAATGTTATTGTTGAATTCAAAAAATATACTTCTACTTTCCAAAAGTTTCTCACAACCAAACTCCTACTATACCTATTATCACATATATAAAATTATTATATTCTCCATCTGGCACCTAACCAGGTTCTACTGAACTGGTAATCGACCTTGGGTTTTTTTTGTCGGCTAGGATGCCAATGGACGCGATGGATACATGTATATGTGGAGTATCCATTAAAATAAATTAAGAGATTGGCACATGTACATATTGTTAAACATGACTTTGAATATCTGTTGCTTCCTTTGTCGGTCCGAGCTTTTCAACCATCCTGTATCAATTGGGATCTCTTTCCATTTATGTTTGTTTGTTTGTTTGTTTGTTCATCCTATATTCTTTGTCATTGTTGTCCTAATCAGATGTCCTGCTTGTCACTTCAATCTGTTCTATTACATTTATTCTAATAAATTAAACAGAATAGTTTTAATGGCATAAATCTATGTTCATTGATTCATCAAGGATTTTTTTTTCTAAACTTGCTGGTGTACTAAGTTTATCTAGCCATGTTACTCCATTTATGGACTTAACTAAAAATTGGATATAATAATGTAATTTTTTTTATATAGTGTAAATATCAATCACACAGTGAGATCTTAATATATATACAGATAATATTGCTAGAACTAATACTGAAAGAGTTTTCTTCTTCTAATATTGTATCATAGGCCAGGTATATCTATCAGTTTTATTTAAATTAGTAAGCATGATTTCCACCTGTAACATTATGATTGATCTTTTAATAACCGATTATAATGAATTAATCCAAGTTTAATATTATGACTCTATTGACCTCATTATACATATTTTAACTTAGATTTTTCTATCAGTCAAACACATAATAATATATAAAACTTTAGAAATTTTTTTATCATGCGGCCATACGTGTGACAAATTCACCTGTTGGTGTACACCAGTTGTGTGTTCATACCTGTGTGTTTTAGTCCCCATTTTATTTATGATCAGTTAAGTAATGGATTTAATGGGCTATTCATACCTTGCATTGGTATTTTCATGATAAGTCAAAGAAAGGGGGTAAAGCAGATGAAAAGTTTTCTGTGTTTCCTCCTATCAATAAGTAATGTTTTCCATGTTGCAAGTTTTACACATTATATAAAATGCTGAGTATTAACCCAGATAGATTTAACTATCACATCTGAATGTTTAAGTTCTTTTTTTGACAAGATATATACTTTAGTTAGATAATACTTAACAAAACTAGATACAAAATTTAACATAGCGCGATATCACTAGACCAGCTCCAGTGGGCACATGGCCTAACTATCACCAGCTCATTTAATATTACCACCCAAATGCAGGTACATTTCTTCAATTAGCAGAAGTTATATAATGGGTGGGTGTGGTGGCAAGGATGTGAGGTGTTTGAAATTAATATAATTGAGGGGGGAAAAAATTACAATTAGAAAGAATTGGTGTTCTACTTAGGTGATCAAATATGTAAACACTATTAAATTAAAACACACATCTTCTGATTAAAACCATTTTAAAGAACGTAAACGTACTTAAAGATAACTTTCGATCCTTAGTGGTATTAAATCAGACTCTCTCTTTTAGTGTCACAAAGGCCTCCCTTTTGAAATAATGACATTTACTTTTGATGTGAAATATTATCTAACACAGAGAAGGTTGGTAGTTTCAGGCCTAATTCCTACATTGCATTTCATGGGATGGGGGTGTGGGGTATAAAAAAAGGTAAGAAAAGTGTGATGTGGCTTTATAGGTGACCCCTAAACAAAGCCGTGAAATAAGATAAGAAAGAGCTATGAAATATACATTGTAATGTCAAAATCCGCACTAATTTATTCATTAGACTTGTTTTAATAAAACTTATTGTGACATCAAGTACCCCTGGGGATATGCATATCTAAGAAAATCTGTACTATGCTAGGGATAGGGCCATGGTTTAATCATTCATGGTAATACTATTGACCTTGAGTGCAATAATGGATGATGTAAATCTATTAATATGTTTGAATCCATCAAAATATCTGTGGTTAGCACTCTTATGCCCGACTAAGTCATAGCATGCTTTTTGGTTTATCAAATTGGTCCTCAGCTATTCATGAGTAATTAATAGTGTTTTGATGTGGCATATCACTTGTGTTAGTAATTTATATATTATTTTAATAATTTGAATAATAACTTAGCCCAATGAAACCATCGCTTTATTCCTGTTCATAAATCATCTCATCTGTACATAATGCATTCATTTAATTATGCTTGGCCTGTTATCTTAATTGTAAGATTTAAAAATGGAATGCTCATGATTTTATTTTGCTTGGTGGTAAATAAGCAATTCCACTTTTATTAAATTTAAATTCAGATAAACTTTATTTTATATAAAGTTTAAAATTATATATTTATTTGTATGGTCAAAACAATTCCAAATGAAACAGTTTTTATCTTAACTTATATAATTTTCAGCTATTTTCACATTAGGAGCTTGCCAATTACCTTTGAGTAATTGGTTTTTGATCCAGTTTGGGTCAATTCTGATTTATGTATGAAGAAAAGATAGATAAAATACGAATAACTCTGAATTCATTACTTATGATTAATCTATACTCTTCCAGTTGTGTGAGGCAGCTGTAAAGATCTTAAATAATTACTAAAAAAATCAACCAGATAAGCAGCAAATTAAATTGTTTAGCTATATCTTTTATTACATGTAAATTGTGCCATTGAAAGAGTTACTGAGACCATATGATGTAAAGCCCCGAAACAATTTGCCAAACTAGTTATATCATTACTTTGGTTTGTTTTTAACTTATCGTTTCAAAATCACAACAGATTTTTAACTCTCCCTCCTTCAATTTGTACTAAGTATATAGCCCAACTAAAATTGCTAACGAAAATTAAAGCAAATTTTTGCAAATAGTTAATAACAAACCGAAAAAAAAGGAAGAGGTTAAGGTCTAATAAAGCTATAAGGTCGGATGGAGTAGAGCTGAGAAAAGTACAAGACATAAAATATCTTGGAAGTGTGATTGAGGAGAAAGGTGGAAGTAGAGAGTATTTAATGATAAAAGTACAGGGAAAGTTGTTCTAAAGGTGTATAAATAGATCTGCTATAGAAACGAGAAGTCCCCTTAAGGCCTTGGAGTATAAAGAAGTACTTTGTACTTATGGTCACATATGCAGCAGAAACATGTACATTGAATAAAGGAAAGTGGAGGGCATGGGAATGAAGTTAGTGAGGAGCATTTTAGCTGTCACTAGGATAAACAAGATGAGGAATGAAGTAATCCTGGAAAGAGTAGGTGTACAGGGAGTACATGATATGGTATGGGCATGTAATGAGGATAGAAAAAGAGAGGATGCCGAAGAAAAGGTTGGAAATGAAGTATGTAGGGAAAATATGGCAAGCGAGGCCAAGAAAGAGATGGGAGCAGCATTTAACTAAGTGTGTTAAAGTGAGAGGAGAAAAATAGAATAAATTAAAGGAGGAAGAGTGATGGAACATGGAGGCATTTTACTAAACTGACCGGGCCACAGGCAGGAAACTATGATGATGATGATGATGATGATGATAAAGTAAAAAAAAGGAAGTTCAAATAGTTAATAGCCCATACAAAAACAAACATCTTTAACTATAAAACAACTTGTGAATGTGTGGAATGCCAGGGCTCCACCGTGGTTCGAATTCCACGTTAAACTGTTGGTCCTCCATTTCATCTCACAATCACCCTACCATTACACATTAGCGTAAGAGCGTACAACCCAAATGAGTAGTAAGATGCAGTGCTAGTAATAATAATAATAATAATAATAATAATAATCTATAAAAATAATCAATAATTGATTAAAAAAAGGCTTCTTTACCTTCACTGAAATTCCTTGATATTTATTTTTTTGACTTAAAAATGTTTAGTAAAATTTATTTAATAATCTTTGAACTTTTTATTTTTGCTTTAATGGTTTATTTGCTAGCATTTTTTAATTGGTTGTGGTGTTTTATAGCATTTTGACTTTATGTTTCTTTATGTTCATTTACCTTAAAATACCAAATAACAATAATATTGAAGTAATGACACTCAAAGGCTAATTTTATGGGGAATAATTAATGCACAATTTTATGGGGAATAATTAATGCACTGTTTCATTTAGTTTAATTCTTTTGACTACGCAAATACATTTAAATATTAGTTTTGCAAAAAAAAAAAAAATCTATTTTTTCCGTCGATTTTTTTAAGAAAAAAAAGTATGCCAGAACCATGCTTGTTGATATGTATGGTATGTATGCGGTGTTTTTTTAATAAGCTGATGATGTTTTTTGAGGTATGTTTGTTGTCCTGTATTCTTACAGCATGTACCGCAGATCAATTTGAATGTACCAACAGGCATTGTATCCCCAGGAGCAGGAAATGTGACGGTTACAACGATTGTCAAGATGGCAGTGACGAATCTGACTGCCGTATGCATCCATTCGAATATGGTTAACTAACAAGGGTCTAGTTAGATTGCTTTGCTTACCAATTCACTTCCTGTAGTTTGGAAACTGTTCCTGTATGTGTACTGCATATCTATTTACATTTGCTTATTGTCAATAACAATCTTTGGAGCTGAGAATATTCAGTTGGATTTTTGAGATGCAGAGGTTTTTTTAGACACTTTATACAAACCATTAAGATGGAAAAACAAAATTGGTCACATGGAATATATCATCGTCATTTGCTAGATATGGCTACCATCTTGTTTTTCGAAGAAAAAAATCATTTAAATTCGATTTATGTGCCTAATATGGAGGTGTGATGTGTCATTTTAAATGTAATAAATTCTGCTGAAAATATTTAAAAGTTTTATAGGAGGAACAAATAGTGTAATTCTATAGTAAATCAAATAATTTTCTTTCAATTTCATGTGAAGAAAAACCATATAATTTCTAAATTGACCTATTTAAAAGTTTCTAAAATGTATACAGCTATGAGCTATTTGTTGCATGTTCTAAATAGATCTAGAAATGAGCAAGTTAAAAAAAAAATGCCGGTGCTAGGATTGGAACGTTCACCACATCGTAAGAAACAAAAGAATCTTGTGAAATTTGTGTTAGTTGCAATTTAAAGGGTAAAAAAAAAAAAATCATTATATGGGACTGACTCTAGGATAAAGGAAATAAAAGATGCAAGTGCATTTTTGAATGATGGACTTCTACATTTGGCAAAGAATTTGGTAACGTTTTCTTCTATCATATGGTATGTTACATGACTTATACATTAAAAGCACGAAGAGTAACAAGAAACACAAATTATTTCTGATCATAACTGTTCCCCCTCAGGCTTCAAATGATACAGCAGGCCTTCAACAACAACAACAACAACAACAACAAAAAGTAAGAATAAGTGGACAGAAACTACTGTCCACAGTGTGTGTTTTATGGCATCAACAAAAACACAATAAGCTGACATCAAATTATTTCGAATCTGTGAAGAAGGGAGAACGCAAGATTTTTTAGACTCAATTAGATATTTTAAAGATGGTGTTTTTGAGGAAACGTGTATATTAGTGAACAAAACAAGTGTATTTATAGCAGACATAATGCACCATAATGTGTGCATGAAAACTTACATAAATAAATATAAAAACCACTGTTAGTAATCATGAATATTCATCCAGTAAAAAATCAACTGATGGTATTATACGACAATTTGTCCAAAAGTTTAGTTTTATTTCTAAATGTTATCCTTTGTTTAACCTTTGGGAAGAAGTTAATAAACAATCTTTCCTTTACTATCTCAAACAAAACAATTAAATCCATGCTAATTGACGTATATGATAAGAATATAAGTTTTTCTTATCCAAGAGGGAGATTTCTTCCTCAGTTTGTTAATGCAGCTTCTAAGGTTGTCACTATGATTGTTGATAAAGTTAGATCTTGTGATGAAGGCAAGAAATGTGGTGCTCTACTTCACGAAGAAGCAAATGAGTTTAACTTCAATTTAGAAGGAAAATCTGTAGATAAAAATGAAAGTTTCTCAAATGTGAGCAGTCACCTCCAACTTATTGGCAGGAATTCTTAAAAACATTTGCACCTTCATATTTTGAATCGGCACATGTTCGCCGAAAATGTGACACTTTGTTTCAGGTTGTATATTTTCTGAATTACAATGGTGCCAAAAAAAACTCCTCTACATGTGGCCAATGCTCAAGCAATACATAATATAAGTCTATCTAAATCACTAATCAATATGTTTAACCATCGAGGACTGTGTTGTAGTTATGAAGTTTTTTGGTAAGACCAAACGCCAGCAAACGGAACTATCATTAGAGCTGAAGGGCACCGTGTCCCAATACAACCTTCAATAAAGCCCAGCATTACTGTCTGTGGTGCTATGAACAATTTTGATAGGGAAGAAGCAACACTTTCGATGTTTTCACAAGAATATATAACATTTAAACATATTTGTAATATATATGGCATTTAAAATGCCATACCAATGATTTTTCTATTAAAAAAAACACAAGATGGTAGATGGCGACCATATCTAAAAAATGACCATGAGATATACCATGTGACAAATTTTTTCCCCATCTTTATGGTTCCTATAAAGTGCCTAAAAAATAAACCCTCTGCAACTCAAAAATCCAATAGAATTTTCTCAGCTTCCCCACTACTTGTAACAGTTTACTGTCTTAATCCTTTTGGTGCCAGAAGCTAAGAGTTAGGCTGCACTAGGAATGTTAGTCCATTTAAATCAAATTTGCATTTTTTATCAAATAAGTCATATAAACTTGACTATACATATAGCATTCAAACTTTATTTATATTTATAGTATGCGAACATAAAGTTGTCCGCCGGTATAAACACCTATAACATTCCTTGAATTAAAGCCAAACTACGAGGGGATATGATTGGTGGTCAATAGATAGGCTGTTGGCACGCTAAACAAGTTTCCTCTCATTCGAAAGGTGGCACCTTAAGGGTTAATCGACTTTCTTAGACAACTAACAATATGCAAATGAAAGCAACATATGATGCCATTTTGCAACATTGTGGAGGGGCTGTGGGGACAGAAGTTACAGTGAGAACTGAAGAGAAATCTAAACTTGCATGGGTTATCTTGAGACCAGAGGGTTAGATTAGTGATCCTGAATCTGATGGGAGGGATCGTCATTTGAATTTGAATCTCTACCGGTTACATTGTAAGCTATTTTTCACTTTAAACTAAAGTAGTTTTCCATCTCTTCTTAAGTTTAACTCTGGTGCAATTTCTCTCCTTACCCCATTACTAATTAATAACCGTCGCTTTGAAAGATATAAAATCATAAAGATTCATGCCCAGATAAAAGTTTCAAAGGGCTGCAATTTATATAATTAATTCCGACTCCCTCAAAAACATAAAAGTCAACATTTTTTCCGTCTTAATATTCTAATAAATGTAATAAGCAAGATGAGACCAATGATTTAGAATGAATAATAGCTATAATATGACATACTGCACCAGCAATTTCAATCTTTTTATACTGAAAAATATGCTAAAATTGTCAAGGCAAAACATCAATGTTTTAAATTTTAATCAATGATTCCACATTGAAATAACGAAAATTTTGTTCAAAAGCTCAATAACTCAAATTCTAATAACTGTCTTATTTTTATTACTAGTTTTATTTTTCTTGCTTCTTTTTTATCTTCCCCCAAACTCCTGCGGCAACCCTGCAAACCCCTTTGCAGTACACCGGTTGAAAATCATTGCCTTACACCATAATGCCCATAACTCGATGGGGGGGGGGGGNGGGGGGGGGATGAAAGAATATTATCAAAATGCACCTTATCTCAAACGTGCCTTCTCTTAGCTTTTCACTCAACTATACCAATTACAAATATTCTATTGTAATTAAAAAGATAGGTACTTTAATTTTTAGAGCTAGCTATCTAAAATACAAAATAAATCTCTTAATTAAGTAACTTCCATTTTATTTATATCCATGGTGAAGGGACTATAGGTAGAGGTGAATAAATATCTATCAATTGATTATAATACATTTACTAACTTTAGAGTAATTGCTTTCTAATTCATACCGGTAGTTAGAAAATGTTTTAATTTTAATCAATTTTTAATGAATGTAAACATTCATTACTGTGTTACAGAATGTAGCCAAATTACAACTAAGAAACTGACTAAACATATTTTTATACCTTGTAGAACAGGAATTAATTAATCTTTCATAACTTATTTTTTTAAACCACAAATTAAATCTAAAAATTTAAAATTACAATAAACATTTATATATTGGAAACTCATTTAGTATTTTTTTAAACTGAACAAACACCAACCATGCCCCACATCAAAGTTTTGACGATTTGCTTGATACCCAAATACAGTCATGAATTGTTCCCTTTTTCTGTTCCTCCTCTCGCAGATATAGCATCACTTCCAAATGATATTCTGCTTATCTCTACAAAATTATATGTAAGCTAGAAGAGAAAAACCATTTTATTGCCCTTGATAATCAAGTAAAAAATTGTCTGAGTAGAATTCAAATTGAAAAACATGCACAAGTCATAAAATTTTGAAATAGAAGCGCTGATTAGTACAAAATATTTCAATTTTTTTCAATATTTTTTAATAACAAAAATAAACACATTTTATTCAGAAGCTAAGGGTGGGAAGGACGGGTAGATCGCAAAAATTAACATTCATCGTGGAAAACCTCCAACAATATTTGTAAACTTTTTAAACCTAGTTTGGCTGTACACCATAAAGTGTTGCCAACCCGTGTTTAAAATAAATAAAAAAATAAAAAATTAGTGATACATTATTTACTAATTAGACATATTTTAACACCTTCACCTCCGTTGAGCATTTATCATTCTGCTCTTCTTCCATTTTTAATTAGTACCTACTGAGTCTACTTATAATTTTCTACAATTAACATTTCATTAAACTTTTATCATTATGGAAGAATAATCATATTTTATTCATACTCTCTACTACATAGTTTTTTAGTATCTAAATAAATAATGCAACATTTATGTACCACCAAGAGAGATAATTAGCATACTACTAGCATATTTAAAAATAAAATGTATGTACTCTAGTGTTTTATTCTGTAGGCTAAATACAAGGTCTTATTTATTAAATTCTGCTGAATGTACACTACATTGACTCTGAAAGGTAGCGAGCTCTCTCTTATTTTTTTTCCACTTTGGTAAAGAATATAATGGGGCCATTGTGGATCCTAAGGTAAAAGTGTAAACTTTCACTCTAAACAGAGTGTACATGTGTTTATAAAAATATGTCAATTCAGACCTAACTCTCTTAGCTTAGTTCATTTAGTTGTATATAGATTACCATATTTCACACTTTAATTGTACCTAAATAAAATATCCAAACATATTGAGTCAGTGGTATCATATGTTTTGACATGAGTACAATTTTGACTATCCATCTTTAATAAAATTGTTCTTAAATAGTAGAATCTCATTCATCCAACACAAAACTTCATGATACCAAGTTTTCTAAATTAAACACCTATAGTATCTCACATTACTTACCTGTTAAGGGTATACACTTGTGTATTAATTATGAGTTAGGGATGAGAAAGGTTGAATTTAGAGGCAGTGTACCCATATTTGCATGCAGGAAGAGTGGAAAACCATTTAGGAATAACCACACTCGGTACACCCAAGTGAGATTTGAACACTGGTGTTTTTATCATCAGTAGTTTAGTCCATTGCATCCCAATTAAAACCAGATATATAAAGAAACTTAATATAATTACTATTCACAACTTTTTTTTATGTTACTTAAGCTACTATAAATATTTTGATATTATTAATTCATTCCCAATCTTCCTCACGCACAAATTATCCATCATACTTGACAAACATGTATTGATAAAGTCAGACTCTAGATATTAACTTACTTCAAGCAGAATATCTGCTACATTTACAAAACGTAGTTAATTCTAAATTACAGTCAATAAGCAGAGTTAATTCTACATTAAAGCTAATTAGCTGTAAAGAGGCAGAATGTCAAAATGTGGGGTAATAATGTTTTATGAAACAAGGTTACGACTTACAACCATGTAATTAATGTTTGTAACAATACATACGGTACCTAATTCTTTATTCCTCCCATTAGTTTTGGGTTTAATTTTTTATTGAGTCTTGCATTATTCCTTTAAAGAAATTAATGACCATATTGTATTAACTGTGGCTGCCATACTCCTATGTTGCCTTCGTTAAATATTTGCAAGTAATTCTTTAGTAGATCAGAATATTTAAAAAAATCAAGTTAATTTTCTGGAAAGAAAGAGAAAAGTAGTTATTTTGTTTACTATACTCTTAACATAAGCTATCAAAATAATAGTTTTTGTATGATTAATAAACATTTTTAAATTTGAGATTAGAATCACTTAATCTTTAACCTGGTGAGAAATCTGGACCAACTTTCCGTGTATTCAATCCCTCCCAGGTCCATTTTATAAAGGATAAGTGAGGTTCTATTATATTTAAGAAAATACTTGGATTATTTCTAAGCAAAGTAGCTCCCTTTTAAATCTTTAGATTCATACATAATATAGTTTTCAAATTAAACATAGCATGTTTAGCTCTCTGGTGAATATTCTTAGAGAAATTCATATCAAACCATTATTATCAGTATTTAAAATTATATTTTCAATTGTACATTAGCTTCAAATTATATTAGAACTTTTCTATACATAGCTTTAGATTTAAAACTTTTAGTAGTAGATTTGTTTGAATGTTTTAATTAGTGATGGAACGCTCAAATCCCTGATTCCTTGAATCCTTTTATTCTATAGTATATAATAGATTTGATATTCATAAACATCTTAGAAAATTATCTCACTAATAATTTTTAAGACCTTAAATTGCTATAGCAATTTTAACTAATGGGTAAAAAGAATTATAGACTTGTGTATGTGTGACAGTAATAAAATCACACACACACAAAAGTTCAAATATAATAATATATAATTAATTTACAAAATAGGTTTTGTTGTTTATGCCATAATAGACATGACAAACAAAGTATCATTCATCAATGAAACCAAGCCTTAAACTAAAATTTGAGAGTCTTAAAGATTCAAATTTGGATTCAAGATTTGAAAGAAAATTTCATATTTTGATTCAAGATTCAAATTTGACAATATATATTATTTGGACCATATCTAGTTTTACTACTTCTCCTATGAACTGACCTTATGATATCAGTTAGTCTATATTTTAATTTAATTTCTTTCACTATCATTTTAACTATATGGAACTGTGAGGTTTTAAACTTTAATTTATTCTCATCTTTAATCACAGAAAAAAAAATTCAAAGTATTTATGGGGGGGAACAACTGAAACCAACCACAAGGGTATACTTTTTTAATATTTACCTTTGTGCTAACATTTTCAAATCCCTTGCGAGAAACACTTTGAAAATATTTTTTATGTACCTTTACACATTCCTTTATAATAAAATATATAGTATTTTAAAACTTGAGTAGGTACCTTGCAAACAAGTGTGTCTTGGAGTGAAGTAGATTGTTTTCAGGTCGCATAGAGCTTGTTACCTTGTACCTTGAGCTTTTTATTTTTTACCTGTGACATGTTATGGCCCACTTTGTGCCCGTCAATGCATGCTCTAATAAGTGGCAATAACACTTCACAGTGACAATAATTTAAACAAGTTCTACTCACCCTGTCATCTCGCCATGTTGGCGTAAAACGTGACTCAATCTGCTTCAACTTTTTTTTTTCAATACGATTATATTTTGATTTTATATTTTCAAAATGAACATTTTGTAGAAACCGAACAATATTTTAGCGATGCCTACTTAACCATCCTATAAAATGGTAATAACACAACCTATAACACCTTAATTACTGTATATAATGATTAATATTGAATCAAATAATTAAGTTTGTACATACATATCCCAAGCAGGTCCAACAAACCCTTATTTAAAAAAAAAAAAAAAGACTGCACTTTTAGACCTTAACTCTCATATTTTGTATTATTTTTTTAGTACATCGGCTATTCTTTTTGCAAGTTTTACACATAGATTTCCTATTAAAATCATAAAATGTTGAGTCAATATTTTAATTGACTACTGAATTTATGTGGTAAAGATTTAAAAGCTTCAACTTTAAAGTGCCTGAATCATTAGAAGCCAAGCTAATTTAAGTCAAAGCTAAAAAAAAAAGTGTTAAAAAATTACGTTTCAGATGTTTTTTATTAACACCTTTCTTCTCTTTTCTATTTGATGGTGGTAGGACTTTTCCCTGAGAATCTTAAAACTTGTCTTCTCATAACATATTTGTGTACCATACAATAATATTCTCTTACGCATGTTCTGTGAAGATTTGAAAAGTTGAGATTGAATTATTTAATCAACCCACAAGATATGTATGAAGAGTTTTTGAATAGGACCATGAAAACAATATTACAGATACCTGTGCGTCTAATGAGTTTCAATGCAGAGATAGAACATGTATCAATAGCGCTCTTCGTTGTGATCGAACATATGACTGCCCTGATGGGTCCGACGAAGCTGAGGATATTTGTGGTAAGTTTAATTTCACTTGTTTTGGTTAATGTTTGTTTAGTATGGTAATTTGTAGTAGTTTTTTTGTGAATTCTATATTCTATCTCATTAGATAATAAATATGAAGATCAAATTAATAACTACATACACTTTTTACATGCAACCATAATTTTGAAACTTAAATATTGTATTCATGTTTAGTGTCCTACATATTATTTGTTAACATTTGGTATGGTTAACTAGTTTAGATATATGTGTTTCTGTTTAAGTATTAGCTAATTATTTTGGCCGCTGTTGTTGAACTAAACTATGTAATGTAGATTTATTAACAGTGGCATTAATTATGTTCATATAAAGTTTTACTTATTTATAATTTTTTTTTTTTCGAGGGGCTTGTAGGGTTACTATTAAAATACAACTGATATTATAAATATAAAATAAGTGTTTTTCAGTGTATTAATCTTTACTTCTCTGTCCAGGTCGACAACCTGCGTGCGCTGCAGACCAGTTCCGCTGTAATGACGGTCTCTGTCTAAACATAAATCAGAGGTGTAACAATATAAATGAGTGTCTCACAGGAGAGGATGAAAGAGGATGCTGTGAGTTTTTTTTTTGTTTGTTTTTTTCTTATTGATGTGTCTTGACAGGCGCTTAACCCTAGTGTGGTCATTATAACTTGTAATTTTGTCCTCATCATTAACTTTGAACCACCATGCTCCTCGGTGGCATATTTAGCTAACGCGCTAGTCATGTGGAGCTTGACTGCCGAGGACGAGGAAATCGAGATTCGAATCTCGGTCGGGTGAACTGGGGGAAGGGCGGGGAGGTTCCTAAATGGTTTTCCACTCTCCCTTCACGCAAATGCAGGTTCACCTCCTATAAACTCAACCTTCACAATTCCTAACCCATTAGCATAATTAGTACTTAAGCGTATAACCCAAACGAGTAGTAAGACGTGTTGCTAAATAAAACTTTGAACCACTTGTATTCTGCATGCTTTATCCAACACCTGTTTAGACTAAGTCTTTGGCTTGCTACTGAGCTCCTACCAAAAAGAGAAGTTGAGATCATTAATGATTGTTAAGATATGTAGACTTTTTTCCTAAGCTTTACTTGATACGGTCTTGCCCAGAGCATGTGTTCTAAAAGCCCTACAGATAGATAGAAACCTTTCCTATTTCTTCTTTACCAACTATTTATACCCTCCACTGCTCACCAACAAGTTTAGTCAGCTATTTATTTCAGGGTGACCTGGCGGTCTAGGGGTAAGGTGTCGGACTTCTGTGCTGGAGGCCGGGGTTCAATCCTCGGTCCCGGCAAAGATTTATCTGATTACCAAACCCTTCCTTCACCTCTGACAAGACATCTTGCGAATGTGAGGAATGCCAGGCCTCCACCGTGGTTCGGATTCCACATTAAACTGTAGGTCCTCCATTTCATCTCACAATCACCCTACCATTTCACATTAGCGTAAGTGCGTATAACCCGAACGGGTAGTAAGACACGGTGCTAATAATAATAATAATAATAATATTTATTTCTGGCTCTGCTTGAAAATACGAATGGTATACTCGCAGAGCCCTACCAAACTATTGTTTCCTGGAAATACAAACTCATTCTTACCCAGGTCATGTTAGTTAGTTCCTTTTTACCTTGATTCCATAGTTGGACTATGTTAGGTGGGTAGGAAGACATGGTGATAAAAAAATTATCTTTTTCAAACTATCATATTTCAATATATGGCTTACCATACCAACTCTTCTCTGTTTTATATCTTTCAAAATTTATCTTGTTTCATTTGCTTTTGTAAGGACTTCTCTATTCGATATCATCTTCCTCCATCCATGATATTTTCAACATTCTTTTGTAGCACCAAATTTCAAATGCTTAAAAAATGTTACTTTCTGTACTACCAATGGTCCATGTTTCACACCCATAAAGCACAACGTTCAAAACTGCTATATTATGATCATTTTCACAATCACTGTGTATGTGAAGAAATTAAAGAAAGAAGTATATTTGTTTTCCATCAAAGTCCGATTTAACTAACCTCCAACAAACCACTTTATATGATGGCTTATATTTTTTTTCACTTTCAGCGAACTGCACCCTGTCCCAGTTCCGATGCAGGGATGGGCGATGTGTGGACTTGGCTCGTAAGTGTGATGGGAACCAGGACTGCGGAGATGCCAGCGATGAGGATGACTGTGGTATGACTTACAATGCTCATAAGTTTCTTCACAAGGTCACAATCACACACATACATCTCTTCATTACACTACTAACCTTGAACTGACATTAAGATAAAATTTAACGGTATTGGTATTTTATTACTTTGGCGGTAAAAATAAAGTACATATTTAAAAAATAGACATCTTATTCATACTGGTGTCAATCAAACCTAAAGACATGGTAAACAAATGATTTTTTTTAAGCTTTTAACAGATTTGGCCAATGTAAATACATTTTTATAACAATTTTATGTGCGCATTATTTTGTATGAATATATTTTTGCATGATATTCTAATTTAAATTTTAAGCAACAAAGTTATTTGACCTTATAAAATCTAGACCAATATTTAGAAACCTAAAGCAAATTTTCATGCAGAAATCAATTTTTATTTCATTACAATTATTTTACAATTACTTTTCTTGCTTTTCTAATATTTGCTTACAAACAAATTAATGTTTCATCAGATGCATGATGATTTATGAACTAATTATAAATATTTGCTTATAATGTTCAAATAGCATGAATTTAAGATAATTTTTTTCTTAACAATTCCTTGCATTTCAATTTTTATCTTTCTTTTTCTTTCCCACCCCCTCCATCACCAAGTAAATGTATTTTTAAATTGTCTCCATTAATGTACATTCCAAGTTTAGATCAGGTCATTCATTGGTAATTGGCCAATGTACAAATTATTGATTTATTTGATCACTGTATGCAGTTGTTTTTTTAAAGTCTATTTATATAACTACAAACATATTACATTACTATTTAATTGGCTAGTACTCAAAAGCTACCTTACTATCTAAAACTAAATTTTGATTCCAAAAATCTTTAGAATAGAAATACTAGACAATATTTAATTAGCTATTGTTAACCTAAATGGTCAAAATCTCTAACATTTTGTTTGTATAGTGTAGGCCTATTGTTTGAACTCGCTTACAATTATTTTTGCATAGGTACACATTTATACATTCGGTTGATGGGCTTTGTAGAACAATACTAAACTAATTAATAACAGTTACATCAACCTTTTTCTTAATTAATCAACTTTAGCTATACTGACTAATAATTAAATAAATAAGTTGCTTTTATTAAATGTGAAAATAACCTATGCTAACAATGCTCAAATAGTAGCTAAACACTTAAAAAAATAACCAGAGCTGCTTCAAAGAATAATTTTACTAAAGATTTTTGAGGTTTCAAAAAGAACCATTTTGTAATACCTGAAGATGTACTTAAGTAATTTTGAAATGTTTGTTGTGCTCAAAATCACCCCTTCTTGCAAAGTTAGACAAGTGTTGTCTGTAAACAAAATGATAATAATCTCAAGACAATTCACTTTCCTAGCCCCCCTCACACTCCCTCCAACCTGACCCATTCTAACTTCACTTGTACTATATAACTAATCAATATTAAATAAAATGAAGAGTTGGTGTAAATGTTGCAATATATAGATATTGCATACAGAGGTCTGAAATTTAAAAATCAGTAGCCCTTGAGCACAAAAATGTGTACTTCAAAGTCGGTATTTTAAAATTTTGATTAGATTATTTTTACTAACTTAAAACTGGGTTAGAAGAAATAAAACGAATATTTTGTTCAGCTTGTCTGTTGGAAGAAAAAAAAAAGTGTTGCCAGGAGTAACCATGCAATTAATTGCATGGGTTACCCAGGATAACTGTTTCCATCTAATATACACGTTGCACTAAGTCAAAAATTCAACTTGGTTCATAAACCTTTGTTGAATCCTTGATTTTATTGTATTGGTTCTAATATGTCTGCAGATTTAATGGAATAGATCTCCTAGCTTACCTTTGACTATTGAGTTTTTAAATGTTTTTAATATAAAAACATTGTTACTTGAGACCTAGAATTATATTTTATTTACACTTTTTAGTTTATTTTATAAATTATATTGTTGATTTTTAATATTCAGTATATAGTTTTTTTATTAGTTGAATACGTGTTGGCTTACAACATTGTAAAATACAATGCAATATGGTACAATTAAGCTCAGTTTTGATGACATTCTATGAATCAATAAATGCTGTCAATTAAACAAAAGAATTAAGTCAGATTTATTTAATAACTATCAAATTAAATTAAATTCAAAAAAAGGGGGAACTTTATGGGGAAAAAATTAGGCCCAAATAATTTATTATCATAAACTTTATTATACATAGGATATTCAGTACCTCTAATAAATTGTAATACCTGGTCTCCTTAACCAGTATCCTATCATATTTTCTTAGAAGTGTACAAGACAATTATCATTTTTTGAAACAAATTTTAATTATTAGAGTATAATTAAATTTATACTATCAATTTATTTTTAATTAAATTTTACTCAATAAATTTTCACAACTAGTGATGTAATTTGACTAAAATTATACATTTTGGATTTAGTTACACTAGTATTTTAAAATGTTTGCAGTAATAGATTTTAATTTAAAACCGTTTCACTTTTTTTTAATTCATTTTGCGAGTGGTTCTTTTAAGAGACCTGTTATATAAAACAAATATGACTAAATATAATTTTGATTAAAAGTTGAGATTGTTTGTAACTAACTTTTTTTTTAGCTTTTATTACTCAAATTTGATTGTTATTTATTATTATTACTATTGCATGGCTGCCTGAATTGTAAATTGCATACCTAGCATGTTAAGTGAACTTAGCAGGAATGGTGGAACTAATTTGCCTGCCATGGGAATGGCCTTGCAAGGACAGCTGGACATGCATATGCCAAAATAAGCGTTGTGATGGGATACAAGACTGCAAAGATCTCTCAGATGAGTTGGGATGCCCAGGTAGTTTTCTTTCTATAAACCATAGTTAACAAAATATAACTTGCAGTAGTTAGGAATGGTTTTAGAAATGATGCGATGCATTAGTGAGGGCTTTAATAAGCTCAGCCAAGTTGAGGAAGGATACTTTCACTTGATGCCTTCATGTTACAGGAATTATTTGTTTAACTTAAATCTATTTTTAAAATTAAAAATAAACCCCAGACATGGTAATTGGTAATTGATCCTGCACCCTTAAGTTTAGCATTCTAATTTTCTACTATTGCCCTCACAGTATACACTTTAACATCAGTCATCCACAATAAAGTTAATTCCAATGAAATGAATATTACTATAATATTTGGATCTGTTCCTACATCTTTATAATGATTTTCCTGCCGTACGGTTAAACAAAGGGTAGATTTGGAAAAATTTGCACCTCTTAATAGTGGAATCGAGGTGTTATGATTTTGCTTAACGTTGGATTGAGAAAGATCCTAAATTAGAAGTTTAATGTATCTTCTTTAAGCTCTCACTCATATAATTTTATTTTATTATATTAAATGGCTTAGTTAGTCAGTACAAGCTTGACTAGTCTGAATTAAAAAAGAAATCTTAAAAGGGGATGATTAATATGACAATATTTTAAGGGAGTAAAAACACAGCATTGCATCATTTTTAAACTGCACTTCCGGTATGGAATCATGTTTTCTTATTTTAAATGTATAAATTGAGTATAAAGTCTTGAGGTGATATGATTATTGTCTGTGATTAGATGTAGTTAATAGTATGAATTCAAATTGTAAATTGTTGACTTTACTGTAGATCCTTTTTCAAGATGGTGTCTGATTTATAAGTATGTTTTTCCTTCATTGGCTTGGACTGTATTTTCAAGTTAATCCCTTGTATCAGCATTATGGTGGTCATTAATATAAATTAAATAAAGCATTTACTTACTTATCACTTTTTCACCCCCTAATCTTGTCATCCTATATCTTTTCAACAAGATTTGGAACTAACTCACTTGAATACTAAAATAACTTAAAACAATTTCCTGGGGCTTTTTAACTAGTTAATTATGGAAACATTAATGTATCACCAACAAACCCATGTAGGAATTAAATCAATTTCTTCAGAAACTGAATCCTACCTCTCTAAAGAGCCCATCTCATGGCCATTTGGATGGGAAATTAGGTACAAGATTACACTTGAATCAGAAAAATATTGAAATGTGGCTTTATTAATTTTTCATTTGTGAACAACAAAATTTTTAGTTACCATTTAAATTTTTTATTTAAATAATTGGTTTTAAACATTTTTTAAATATTATGAAACACTTTCCCTGGTCTCACTTTTTTTTATAGCCACAGAAATCTACACTACAATGTGACATCTGTTTTGAGCTGTACTACTTAGCTAAACTTAGTGTTATCAGAGGGGTGAAATGGGCTCTTAATATATTCCAGAGTTTGATATCTGAGCATGACCTAAGATTTAATAACATTTTAAAATATTTGGGTTATAATTTTGATGGATAGAAGATTTAATATATTAATGTGGTGTGTACGTATGGGACGGATTAATTATTATTCAGATTTGAGTGTAAATCTGTTCCCCATTACACAAAATCTAATCCACCACTTCCCTTTTCGCCCTTAAGTTTAACATCTTATTAAAATAAAACTCCATAGTCTTTACTCTTAGATTTGTTCTATTAATAAACGACATTTGATGCACTGTTAGAATAACAAGGAGTGAGCATGATGTATCAAAAATAAATGAATGTCAAGTATCTTGTCATCACATCACTAGAAGATGAAGAGATGGATTAAGAGTGTCTGAAGAACATTGTCGTTGTGTGGAATGATTAATCAATATAGCACATGGTTGACAATGGGCAGTGGCTTAACTAGGGTTTGTGTTACCCGCTGCGGTAACTCATGGTGCCGCCCCCATGGTCTTCTTCTCGTACCAGACCAAACACCCATCACCCTAGTGATGCCATTGACAGAATCTTTTTTTTTTTTTGAAACAAGCAATACTTGAAAATATTTCCTTTTAATTGCTCTTATTATCTTGCTAATACATGATTGCTAATGCATGTAGATGCTAATCAATACTAAACTGCATTTCTCTCTGCTTCAAGAATTAACTTAGTTTTTCATATTTTAATTGCAAACTAGTTGTAATACAAGAAATGTCTTATTGTTTTGTTCTGATAGAATAAAATCTACAGCTGATTTGTCTATGTTGGGCTTTATGTATGGTAATTGAATAATGGTAATCTTTAGGATCTGCTTTAATATATTTAAACGCCAAGTAATTTGTTCTATTGCTGATGGCTAAATTATTTTTAAGCACAGTCTCATAATTTGCTTAATTTGCTTTTTAAACTGTCTCCCATTCGACTTGTGTCCACTCTTTTGTGAGTAGAGCGAAAAACCACTTGGTCAAAAAGAAATTAAACTTTTCATATTATATTTTAACATGTTTGGCTTAATCAACGGCTACAAAACCAGTTATATGTTGTGTATTTATATAGTTAACGATATTTTTTCTACAACTCTACAACACTGGTGCGGTTAGCTCAAAATTAGAATGCTTTAATTCTGAATTTAAAGGTCCAATCTTGAATACTGGATGGTAGGACAAGGTTTATGTCATGTCATTAGTGATTTTGTATTCTCTCTCCAAATGTTCGATGTGTAATAGTAAATTCTGTCAAAATTTGTATTCATTAGATTTCTTAAATTGGTTAGTGTACGTTTCATCTAGCCCAAATATGCAGTAAAACGACTTACACTATTACTACGACATTTAAATTTGCCATTTCATTTTGACTTGGTTTATCGTGATACTTGTTTTGTTCTTATATTAACCATCCAGTCATTGTGTTTGTATAGTTATGTACATATGTTAATCGTGTAATAGTGTATGTGTGTTTATTCACACTTAAATATTTCCACACACTCTTTAATGGGGGGAACTGTATGAAAGTAAAACCTTAAAATTTACGAGACACTAAGAGCAAGTTATCACATTTCTATTGTTGATATAATATTGTTTTGTTCTGGAAAAAATTCTAAGGATTTAAAATTTTCCATATTTGAGATTTTTTTAAATAATTGGAATTTGTGAATTTTTTCAGAGCTTTTATATACTTTCTTTTAGTATTATATTCACTTATAGGTAGTATCTTGCCTCAAAAAGTTGTATTGAAGAATGGGTTATTTTATTTTTGAAACTTAGAACCTACGGTACCAGTTGCGCCTAATGTGGGTAATATCAAAATTGTAAAAATAACTATTTACCTACATATAATGTTAATGTGGAAGGAGCACACGGAATGTTTTCTAAGACTCAGATTCAAAATTCAAGACGAATCGATAAAAAAAGAAACTAAAGATTTGATGCATCTGAATATAATTTATGTTATAATAAATTTCATTAATATGTCAAATTATCAACTTGAATTTTTATTATCAGAAACATTATGATTTCTAGCTCACATTCCATTGATTAGTTTATTTTAAGCGCTTAAAACATGAATCCACATTAAGTGTCTAATAAAATTATTAACTTTCCATTAAACTTTGCCAATAAGTTTGTACGTGTTTTATTTTTATTTTTCGAACATACTGTGCAATATGTTTATACATACACACAACACAACCTCGCATGTATAATATGTGCTTACATGTCCCAGTCCTAGTGTGTCTATTTGTCTGTGTATGTGAGTACAGGGACTTATTTAAGGTACCCACAACCTGAGGCAAAGTCATTTAGCTGACCCTTTCATCTAAAATGTATGCTATACACACACTCACCGTGTGACATTTTTTCTTGTCTCTAGATTAATGAAAACTTGATTAAGTCATATTTACACATGGCCCAGAAATAACATGTCCAATAATTTTGTTTGGATTATATTTAGTTTTTTTTAATTGTTGAAATTCATTTATTAAATTTTAATGATTCATGATTCCAACTCCTTAAAGTTTAGAATGTATATATTTTTCCACGCATCCTTTACTTTACATCCATTATTGTGATGTTTTATTTGTACAAGATAAATAGAACAAAAAGATAATGTTAAGTACATTTACAACTTTCCGGCACAAAACTGAAATGACAACAACAACAAAATGGTAACAATGAGAATTTACCATATTCTAAATTTTCCATTTCATTAGAATTACAGAACTAGGATTTGAGAGCAAAGAATTTATCACTACCATTATCCTAAACATTTTACAGCCACTGGCTGGGTTCGTTTGAAACATGACCTTCTCCGACTTTTTTTTTTCTCCTCGCCGTTTCTCCTCCACACTTATATGCTCTACCTTAAGCCATATGCGTTTCAGTCTTCCTCTTGACCTCCTTCCCCCCACTTCAATATCCATTGATTGATATCCTCTCCTCTTCCATTCTCCTCACATGACTGTGCCACCTTAGGTGTGTTTTATCTATCCTGTCCTACACTGGTTGCTCCTCAACTTCCTCTCACCCTCTCATTTCTCATCTTATCCATTCTGGTTACTCTAAGTACTTACCAGACATTTTATTTCACATGTTTAAATTCTGCTTATATCCTTCTCCTTCATTATCCATGTTTCTGATGTGTAAATCAAGCTATTGCTAAGAATTTAGGTTGAAATCATGATAATAGAATTTGTTTTTGATTATTTTCATGTCAGTACTCATTGAGGAATTGGGTTTGACATCTTTAGTCTTTTTTTTTTTTACCGGGCCAACATTTTCCACCAAACCAACTGTCCTGGTCTGCACGTACTTAAATATGACCCTGTGTGAGAGTTCTTTGTGTAAATATGAGTAATGAATGTTATGCAGGGGAGATAGTAGCACCCTGTCCTGGTTCAGATTTTACATGTCTGGATGGTTCGTGTGTACCTATGTCACGGCGCTGTGACGGTACAATCGACTGTCCCAACGGCGCTGATGAGGCTGAGTGTGGTACGCTTTTTTTTTTCTCTGTTGCTTTTCTTATTTTTTCGTGATCTTTTGTTATGTTTTAAACTTTAGCTTTATCAAACATATTGAATATCTTTGGTTTATTGTTGACAAGATTAAAGGAGGAATTTTATGCTTGCTTAGCTTGGATTTGCTGATGACCAAATTCTATCACACAATTGCTTTAACTTTATAAGAGAAGAAAAATGATTACCAATTTGACTATTAACTCTGAAATGATTGAAAAAATTCTTGGTAAGACATAAATTGGTTTTAATTGTTTCTATAATACATTTTTTTTTTTACACATTTACTGTACTATTTTAATATGTGCAAAGCTATTCTTGATTATATAATTACATAATTAACTTTTGAGCTATATAAAATTAGAAAAGGCAATTGCACAAGCTTTCGCTACACTCATTTTAGGAAATTCTTTTCACTGCATTCAAAGAATATAAAAATTGTTGTCATATCAAATCATACATCCAATAACTTTGATTAATTAATTTTATTATTTAAATGGTCTGCAAGGCACACTTTTATTAAGTAAAACATTCGCTATTGTAAAACATAATTTATTAAGAAATATTCAAGGCATACTATAAAATTTTGTTTATTATCAACATTTATATAATATATTCATGTGTCACTTTTTTGTTATTTATTATTAACTTTTCAGTTTAATTAATATGTCAACTCACCTCATTGAATGTACTGCACAGAAGAAATATTATGTAGTACCTACCATATAATTTTTTGGCACATTTAAAATTCTTTTCCAACATATTTGTAAATATTTAGGTTTTAATACTTTTTAAGGTCCTTTAAAGAAAATCCAAGCTAGGAATGTTTTCATATTATCCCACTTTCTCTCTTTCTTTACTTATCCTTGGGTATAATTCAAAATATTTTTAAGTCAGACGTCATTTGATTTATTTGATATTTATTTTACTTTAAACAAATTGAATTATTATTCTTATTTTATTCTTAAGGAAGATAATAATATATTTTAATATAATATATTTATTTTTTTAAAGATAGATATTTATTACTTCTATTTTACAATTTGAAATAATATATACTTTTGATTAAATTATACACTAATTGGTTTTATATTTTTCTCAGAGGACTAGTTGTAAAATTATTTAATAGGTAATTGATTTGAAAGTGACAAATTTGTCACGTTTTAATAGTAACATTCGGAATTTTCAAACATTCAATAAATTGTGCTTAAAATGTGTAACATATTGCTTTTTGTGTGGTTAAATACCTACTAATTAAATAATAAAATAAATTTTCATGACATTACATTCATATCATATGACAATTAAAAAAATATATAGGCCTCTTGAACTAGGTAATCTAACTAAACAGTTTACCTAGCCATAGAAAATAAAAATTTGATATAATTTGATTCTATCTTTTTTATATTTTTAATATTCTAACTTATTACTTACATTTATTAAAATAAATTATTTTCTGTGCACATTGCTTGATAAAAGTAACATAATCAATTAATTAACCATCCTAATTAGATAAAAACTGTTAATAGTCATTTTAATTTGTTACTTAGAAATGTATGAAACCACTGAGAAATGTTGTTTATACTAGGGAAGGAATCCAACCTTATATGATATTTAGGTCGGACCTTGATAAAAAAAAAATAACTTTCTTCTCTCGTCACACTTTCATATTTTGAACACATTCAGAGTTACACATTAGTGTGATCAGAAGATGTGAACAGTGTGTGTTTGAGGAAATAAATAGAGAAGCTCATTTGTTTCTATCAAAAGTCCAGCCTAACTTTTTTTTTAGCACCGCATCTTACAACCTGATCAGGTTATACGCTTATGTGCTAATTACACTGAGGGTTTTATGAATTGTACCCACATTTACGAGGAGGGAGAGTGAAAAGCTATTTTGTAAAAAAAACCTCTGTACATTTGACCGAGCTTTGAACCTTGATCGCCTGATCATAAGAAGTCTAGTCTATTGTGAGAGTAGCTTCTTATATCATGTGGCCACAAAAGCCAGTTCCACTCTAACCATCCTTTCAAGTTGACTTCTTTCCCTCTTACTTACCTTATATTAATGTAGAGTATTTTCACACTGTTTTAGTAACTTTACAAGTCAATAGGCCATTTTTAGTTTTTTTTAATAAATTTGATAGTTGAGCAGTTTCAAGGTCAGTGTTCATAGTTTTTTCAAGCAACATAAAGTTAAGATGGCTGACATAGAGTTAAGATGGCTGAGTAATTCTGCTACACCAAGAATTTTAAGGTCCTAGGCCAGTATCTTTATTTAATTTTTTTTTTTTTTTCAAAANTTGAAAAACTACTGTTGTTTCAGTCTAAGACAAAAAAATAGCACAAACAGATCTTTGCTCAATGGAAATGTATGTCTAAAGTATGTTTTTATCTTGTTGTTTAATCCAGTGGTTCTTAACCTTTTACTACTAGCGACCTCCTAAATATCCTAAAATATTTTTGTGGCCTCCTGGTTTTTATCAACATATTAATCATTAATAAGTGTTCTAGAATAGTGAATTTATTTACTGATTATAATAACAAACAAATAAAAAACAGAAATGAACTTTTCTTAATGGGGACCTCTGCTATTGAACACTTTATACTAATTGGTCTATTATTGTTTGAATTGTATTAATAAATGCTATTCACATGCATAAATCTTATTCGAAGTCAATTTCACTGCTTTGTTTTAATATTTACCGGTGTGAAAAAGCCCTTTTCTCATAAATAAGTAGAAACAAAGGGCAGCAAATTTTGAATGGTGAATGTAAATAAATGGGAATATTTGGAATATCCATAATTTCTATTATCCATGCCTTCCATCCCCCCATTACCTTGGAAAATCGAGAGTCTACTTTACTTACATACTTAAGATTATCGTATTTTTTCTCCCAAAACGTAGAACTTAAGATAACTGACTTCAGTAATAACGAAATAACATTTTATATTATGTTTTTAGGACCCCCAAAAAACCTTTCGCAGCTCCCCAGTTAAGAATCGCTGGCTTAGACCTCTAAAAGTAATAGTAATAAATGCAGACCTAGCAACTAAATTAAACGTTTTATTATGACATGAGGGGCTACAAAAATATTATTGATCTTAATAACCCACTTATGTTATTTGTGTAAAAATAACCAATTCATCTTTATTTCAGATAACTATGATTACTACCCTATTCTAAGAGCAAAAACTTTTGTCACTAGCATTTCATATTAAACATAATAATACCCCTATTTATATACACTCATCCGCTACACACTTGGCCAGTCTTCAACCAAAATATATTTTAAAATATCCCTCCTTTACCATCTTTTTTCGGACATGATTTGGTGACTGCATGGACTAAGGTGTCACTCTCGTGTTAGACTAGAATACTGATGACGAGGAGATTGGGGTTCAAATCCCAGTCAGGTGTATTGGGGGGTTTTCCCAAAAAAAAATTCCACTCTACCTCCATACAAATGTGGATACACTCTCTTAAAAAATTAAACCTCCTTCATCCATAACTCATTTGTGTATAACCTAAATAGGTAGTAAGACATGATGCAAAAGAAAATGTAGACTCACTTTTTTTATGTGTTGCATTTCATTGTTGCTGTAAAATAGCCAAGCATGTTTATGTTGTCATGTGCGACGTGTGTGTACAGAAGACATAAAGACTCAGTGCAAACCGGGCGAGTTCCGGTGTAGGGACGGGGTTTGTATCAGCGACACTTACGTCTGCGATAATGTCTCCGACTGCGGAGATTTGAGCGATGAGCAGGATTGCCCAGTCAAAAAGAACGGTGTGTTCCAATAGATTTTATATTCTGCATGTTATTTGCAGTACACCATATTCATTTCACTGTTATACAAACATTTATATTTATTTTAAATTAAATATAAGACTGCATAGCGGTTTTACAAATTCTAAAGCATAATTTTTAAATTTTATTATTTCCATAACGTTTGTTTAGCAGATTATGTAAAGTAATTCAAGGTAGGTGGTTAGGGCTCTTAACAATATCTGCAGCTCAAAGTGCCCTAAATATTTCCATTTTTGGTCAATTTATTTTAATGAAAAGCTTTAGCAGGGCTCATACTTGGCCCCTAAAGTCTCTTAAAGTTCTTAAGCTGAAACAAAGTCGCTAAAAATCCCCTTTTCAATCAATGACATTTTTTGAATAGTTTATGTAAATTTGTAGGTTTTCATTATAATTTTTTAAGCAATTTGCAGAAAGTAAGTCATTAAATTAATTATGTTATATGTATTTTAGATTTCTATTCCAATAGCTTGAACTGTTTGATTGATTAATGTTTAGATGGTAAAATATTAAATAAATGATATTATTATAAACCAAAATAATAGTTATAAATATAGAAAAATTAATCAAATAGATTATAAATTATTGTTCCTAAATAAAAAATACTGTAGTACTAAACTTTATTATTGTTTTAGCACTTTTTTTTTTTGCAAGCCTCAAATTTGAAATTATTTTTCAAAAAGTTTTATTACTTGTATGATTTTTTTAAAGCTTTAAAATTTAATTTTCTCAATTGTGTGCTTATACTAATTTGTCATTGGTTGGTTGATGGTCCAAATAATTTTCCCATACTTATAATCAAATCATATTTAAAATAACATGACTGGTCATATTTAACATTTGCATGAATAATTTGTATATATTGTTAATATAAATACCAGTATACATGCTGTATGTTTATGTATTTACATGTATATATGTAAATTGTATGGAATTTTTAATACGTCAAATAATTTTTCAAACATTCAATAAATTTTGCTTGAAATGTGTAACATATTGTTTCTTATGTGGTTAAATACCTACTAATTAAATAATAAAAACTAATTATCATGACATTACATTCATATCATTATCACAAATTTACTATAAGTTTTTATATTCTTAAAATTGTTAATTAATAAAAATTACCTTAAACACCAGACCATACCTAATGAAAATACATATTGAAATAAAAATAACCTAAGCAAATATATTTATTTTTGTTACTACATAAATTTGTTGGCAACAACAACGTGCTTTTTCCAGATCAGGCATAATCAGGTGAACACTACACCTGGTGATGCATTAGCCGGTGAAAGCAAGGTTGTTACATAAAAGTATATGGAATATTACTAAATTGGCTTGGTAATGCATTTGTATTTCAATGTTTTAATATATTAGTACTATGAGAAAACCATCACTTCTGAAAATAGCAACAAAAAAATTAAGATAAATGTGTCATTCCCTTATGTTACTACCAAGATAAATCCTTATAATATAATCATAAGATAAAATGAAAAAAGGACAACCTGTAGATGAGAATAAAACCTGGAACTTATAGTTCTGCACACAAATGCTCTATTACTAGGCGTTCCAGTACCACTTTTGGTGTGTTGTTAATATATGAAACCAGACAGCCCAACTGAGGATTGAGGTTCGAAGCCAGAGGTCCTGGGATTTATTGGTAGCCAGGCCTTTAATTTACACTTGTAACTTCAAAGTAACACTAATTTAATAAATAATATCAAATTCATTTAGTAGTTCAGTAAGTTAACAACAAATTTAAACCTTGAAAGTCCTGTGAAGTCACTGGTCAGTTTCCTTACTGGAATTTTTTTTTAGTGGTGAGCTTTATTGTTCATTTTTGAAATTCTTGGTAGTTATTTGAATTTTTATGGGATTTATTTCATCTTTTATCATTTTTATCTATTAGAATTTCCTATAAATGCACGGTACAGTATTTAGTTTTCTCATTTGTTAAAAAAAAAAAAATCAAAATATAACTATTTTCGGTAGCATAGTAGTATATTTCTTTTGTGCTCATGTTTTGCTTGCATTATTGAGAAAATAAATATTATTTGCTAGTCACTGCAAGCTTTTTTTTACTTTGCTTATTTTAAATATATATATAAAGTGTGTGTGTTTGCTTATGTGTTGTCTTACAAGCTTATTAAATGTTTTGCTTGCATCAGTGACCACATGCAGACCAGATGAGATAACCTGCGGAGATGGTAAATGTGTGGACCAATCGAGGAAATGTGACAGAATATTTGACTGTATAGATGGATTGGATGAGAGAGATTGTGGTAAGTTAGGTTGAAAACGTGTTAGCTTAGTGATGTGATTTTAATTAATGTTGGGACCCGCTTCAGTGGCAGCATGGTCTTCAAGGTGTCACTCTCGCAATAGACTATAGACTGCCAAAGACAAGGAGATAGGGGTTCGATTCCGGTTGGTTGTATTGAGGGTGGTTTTCCACTCTCCGTATAGTTTCAACTTTCTTCATTGTTAGGGCATTAGTGAAATTAGTACATAGGCATACGACCCAAACATGTTGTAAGCAGTGGCAGATTTAAAAAGTTTTATGCACCTAGGCACAGTTATAATATGCCCCCCTTCCACCCTTTTTTTACACTCCAGTTTTTTTTTCGCCAAGGGCTTTAGGAAATTTTGGAGTAAAGTGGTGTTGGGGAGGGGGGTCAACATTTTATTAGAACATTCATAATGTGCTTGTTTATTTTGTTTGGTTTTTAAATAAAGCCGTACCAAAATGGCACAAAGACATAGGAAGTAGTTCAAAGTTCTTATGTTTATCTGAAAATTTAAAAAATTTAAGTTAAATTTTGAAAATGCTTAATGATTTGATGGATTCTGTTATGTGAGGGTCCCGTCCATAGAAAATACACTTAAAATTTGTTTTTTCTCAAATCTTGAGTTTTTGAAACTCAATTATTCTTGATGATTTGAGGTACCTATTCAAGTAGTCATAGATCTCCTAATCTCTCATGAATGCCAAAATATATTAGTATTCGCTCATTTTGATTGGTTATACTATTTATTAAGACTGTTTGTACATAAATCTAATCTTTAAATCATATTTTGAAATTATATGCAATTAAATTGCTTTATTTTGTAAGACTTATTCTTACTTGCTTAAGTTGTTTGGCATGCAATATAGTATATTAGAGAGTTTAATTCAGCCTGATAAAACCCACTGTAATTGTTTCAACCTACAGTAGTTGCTTTTCCTTGTTTGTCTGTGCTGATTGTATGTTGGCTTTGCACCCTGTGAAGGTATATGCAGCCCCAGTCAGTTCCGCTGTGAGGATGGGACTTGTATCTCAGAAGACAAACGTTGTGATTCGTTTAAAGACTGTAGGGACGGATCAGATGAGCTCGACTGTGGTATGTGTACAAGAGGCATTTAGATTGGCTTTCAGTTGTAGGTTACAAGAGATTTTTTAAATGCACTAAAAAAACAAAGCCATACCAATTCCAGATTCTTTTTTTTTAACAATTAGGATACTAAGCTTGAATATGTCTTTTAAACATACAGGCTATAATAAAACCACTTAAGAATCATTTAAACTCAAGAGAAGTATGCCTACTGGTATTTATCCAACCTTAATGCCATTAATTTATTATCTAGATACCGGCTTTTGTGTTCATATGATCTAAGGTTTCACTCTCATGTAAGATTATACTGCCCATTATTAGGAGATCAGGGTTTGAATCCTGGTTGAGTGTACTGAAGGTGGTTTTTCAAAAATGGTTTTCCACTCTACCTCCACACAAATGTGGTACACTTCCTCCAAATTCAACATTCCTCATCCGTTACTCAAGTGTAATTAAAGCAAATTCATTTAATTTGAACAGATAGTAAGATGGGGAACAAAAAAAAAATCTATATTCTAGTTTAAGCCTACACATAAAAGCAACTTGCGCTATTTAGAATTCATTCCTGATTCCTTTAAATCTTCAGCAGACCTACTCTACTCTTTGTTCCAGGGACAGTTTCATTGATTCTGTTCTGTATACCCATTAATAAAACATTTACACTGACAAATCTTATAATTCTAGTAATGTTTTGTCAAGTGTTGTTAGGTAAGGCTTGCCGGAAAAACCTGAAAACGCTACCTGAACTAATCGTCAACTCCACACTCCATAGCCTGTGATTACATTAAAGCCCTTTAACCTTTCTTTTCTAACATGCTATTTTCCAAAGCTTAGACATATTTTGACAAAAGGTAAGCTTTTTAACTTAAATAATTTCAAACTTTATGAGATGGTTGGCTTTTTTCTTTTTTCTTATTTAAGAAATTCTCATGTAGCATTAGTATATTTAATGTTGTTTGTTAATTTATTACCTGAAAACTCACACTCTCAAAAAAAAAAGTACAAATTGTACACTAAGGTTTACTAATCAATACATACTCTATAACCATTATTTTTCAATCAAGGCAGTGTAACATACAAAATGGCTATCACACTAAAGAGACATTATGCATAATCATTTTTGCACATTGAACAAGCTCTTTTTATTCCATGGCATATTAGAGTGGGCCTAGGACAACATATTTCATCAAACACATTTTCTGACCATCATTCAAACAAGGTAAGTTTTCTTGTGCCACACCCTCTTAAAACAACCTTGAGGTGAACACTGTTTTACCCATAGACTAATTAAATTGAAATCTTTTAATTCATCTAGACTTTGAGATGCTGATTATGAAAATATTGTAAATGTATTTATTTATGTCTTCTACTTTCTTCATCTTTATACTAATAGATTCTTTATTTTAATAAAGCTCTGAACTTCTTTGTATTGTTTATTTTCATTTTATTACCTTCTTCTTTGCCTTTTCCTTCATTGTTCCTTCAGTTAATTTAATCTAATATTATCTGTGTTTATCTTATGATGTAATAAATATTAATAAAAATATATTGTGCCTAGAAGATCAAGACAAAATTTTATGATTTTCATGCTAAATTATAATCCCACCACATATGTTATTTGTGAAAATTATCATTTTAGCTTCTTGCACGCAAATGCATTGTAAAAAAAAAAAAGTTAGTTTTATATATCTCAAATAACAACATTAAATTTCTTGTTCACATACAGGATTTTTCTCTGAAACAAGGGTAACATTATTGTGAAAGTGTATGCTATGCCTTTCAAGTACTAACCAAAGTAATGTATTTGAAATATTAACCCTCGAGATTGATTTATTGAGGAAGTTGCATATCGTGACTAAAGTCTGGAATAATACATTCTATATATACAAACCTGAAAATGTCTGCATGTGATATATTATATTTAAATAAGCATTATGTTTACATATTTGTACTAACTTAATATATTTCAATGTAATATGATTTTCCTAAATGAATTTGATTCCTTCTAGGTTCCATATCTCCACGAGTAAAACATTACCTACTTATTTTTGTTAATATTTTGATTTTAATTTCTTTAATTACTGTGATAGTTAATTGTATAGGTTTTTCAACTTTGAGGACTGCTCAAATTTATGTCCTGGGGTAACATCGGTCTGATGTTCATAGATGAATGTATTTGTACAAATGTTTGCAGGCCTGGAATTATTATTTTCATTATATTTTGAATATTTTATATAGGTCATCCCATTTATTATTAAAATTATTTTAAATCAACTTAATTTTAAAATTATATCAATTTAATGCCGCACCAGTAAAGCACATCATTTCCCAAAAATATTAGGGACATTTAATTTAATTTATATGTATTTGTTATATTAATTATATCTTCAGACAGTATTCCTAAATATGACAATAATTACCTATGTAATTAACATTGGCCAAATCATAGGTTCACTTTTATGTGTCTTATATTTGTTTTATCAAATTTACCATACATAAACAATTATTAAACAACTAAACTGCATATATTTAACACTCTTATATTACCTCCATAAAAGAAAAAAAGAATTAGCTTGGCCCTATAAGCTTAAAAATATCAATGATACTAGTAAAAAAAAATTGCATTCTAAATTTTAAATGTTTCTTACTCTCTTTCTCTCTTTTAATTCATATTGTTATTAAATAAATATTAAAGAATTGTAGAAATTGAAGCATAAATAAAAGTAAAAAAAGGCATTAACAAACAATTAATACACTAAACAAGAAGTGGTGACATACTACAACAAGGTTGACACTCCTGTAACCAATTTCCTGTGCACTCAACAATACTTTCTGAAGAAAATGCCATTGATCATCAAAATATTGAAGTGTTAGTAAATATGTATTGTTGGGTTTCCTTAAAATTATATTTGTGCTTTATATTCTACATTTCTATCATGTTTATCTAATGACATACATAATAATAAATAACATGCATATTGCACTTTATTTCATACCCATTACTCTGTTTTGTTTTTAATTATTTTCAAAAAACATTCATAATGTTAACACACAATTTTTGTTTGATATGTATAAATGACATTATATGCATGAATTGAAAGTTTTATTTAACTTTTTTCATTTATTTAACCAGTTTTGTTTTTGACGAGTTTGAATTTATTCTACCTTTGCATTCTTTAATTTCAAATCATTTACTAAATACCTTTTTATTTCAAAAGTAACAAAACCTCTAACACATTTTGTTTATTTGACTGAAAAGTTTTATTTCCTTTACAGTGATATATATATATATATATTTCTATTTTATTTATTTATTAATATATTTTTATGGTGTTATATGCCAACATTTCAGAAGTTAATTACTGTAAATGAGGTTCTCTAAATAGTTTTCTATTTTTCTTATTCAGGCCCTATCATACTTGTGAAAGTACTAAGGGTACCAGTCTTAATGTCTTAAAAATCTAAACATCCCCTCTTTAAAATAAATTGAAATTGTTATATGCTCTGAATAAACAAAATAGAATGCAAAGGTGTATGTTTTGTTTTGGAATGTTGACTTTTTCCTAACATTGTTGCATGGAATTACAGAGATTTGCAGGGGAGACGAGTTCACATGTGGTGATCGAACGTGTTTGGAAGGATCGAAGCGGTGCAATGGTTATCCCGAGTGTAGGGATGGAAGCGATGAGAGAAACTGCCCAAGTGATATTAATGGGTGTATGTTATTAGGACACATTCTACTAAGCTCAAACAATTCCTTGATGCTATAGCTTGTTGAAATATTTAAATATATTCATAATTTTTCGTGTTTACCTGATTATTCAATTAAAAATGTTTTGTTTGTGTCTTATAAGCAACTTCACTGTTTATTTAAAAGAAAATACTAAACCCATTTTTTATTACTGCGTTCTAGTAATAACTGACTTGACCGGGATTTGAACCCTATTCCCCTGTTATCAGCCGGCCAGTCTAACATAAAGGTAATGCCTTAGACCATTCAGGTATCGAAGCATGCTAAACCACATCTTACCACTTATTCGGACAAAACACACTTTAATTACACTCCTGCAGTAGTGATCAGACGGTATAATTTGGAAGAAATTTACAAGTTTTATTTTGGTAAAAATGTAAGCCTTCATAGTGAACCTGGCTTGCCCTCGATTGAACTCACATTATAAAAATACGATCATGGCCAAATAATTACTTAACCACATCTGAATACTATCCCAAAATTATCTCAATAAAATTTAATACACAAAATCTCAACAAAATTTGCCAAACAAAGTAATTGTTCATAATAATTGGGATATTATTATTGAAAGAATTAAGTAGTTATTCTCATTGCTTTTAATAATAATATCCTTGTGTATTAATTGACACAATGCCTCTGTACCCTCTGTTTGTACTCGGTTTGTACTGAAAGATCGCATTCCTTTACATATTACTCTATGGATTAATTTAAAAGATAAGCCCATGGTGCAGTAACTCTAGGTAAAAGGGTTACCTTTCAGGACAGACCTAGTGTAAATTCTATTCCATCTTTTTATATGTGTTGTTACATCAGTGATTGTTTAATTTTTCTTAAGAAGACTAATAATATCAATGAATTGTTTGAGACTTAAGTTAAACCTTTGATTAACAGTCTTTGCAGTATCTCTTTGATTTCAGAGCTTAGCCTGCACCCATAACTCTATGTTTGTGTTGTCGCTTGTAGTATCGGCTTGTCTTGTTTTGAGTGTGATGATTATACTATTGTACTTATTACAAATATAGTACAATGCTAAACTATGTGAGAGCCCAGTGGCTAATAATTTTATAATCATGGAAAATTGATAAAAATAAATAAAAAGGAAAAACAAACACAAGTATAGATGTATTGGAGAAAGCAGGGAAGAATCCAATGCACAAAAATTATATCATCTTTCTGTCTTTCTGTATTCTTCTATCTTATATAGTAGAAATAGTCAAACCTGTATCTAATCACAAATTCAGTAGTATATTGGCATTGCTAAAATATAATTTAATTTGTGTGTAAATATGTATGTAACTATTTTTACTATAGAAGACAGAAGAACGAAAGAAAGAAAAAAGAAGTCACCTTTTGTGCATTGGATTTTCCCCACATCTATCCTATTTTGCTATGTGGGCTTACTCCATTAAATTTGCACTTAATAGTTAGTTTTCCCTTATTATTATTTTTATCAATTTTCCATGATTATAAAAACATAAAGTGATTTTACTAGAATTGATTTGGTCTTATATAAGTATTTTTTATTATCATTTTGTTTCCATATCTAATAACCCTAACTGATTTGAGCTAATGGTCTAGTTTTTATTTTCTTAATTGTTTGAAATACACTTAATTTCAACATAAAGCTTAAAATCATTATATTTGTTAGATATCTCTTATTTGGGGTTTTTTGGGGGGCTGTAATTTATTTAGAAAATATCACAAATGTTTTCAACACACAGTAAAAATATAACCCGATTTTACTTAATTACTGGATTTTATTATAAAATACCTTCCATTAGAAAACACATAGAGAAGCTAAACACATTAAAACATTAGTTCATTCCAAGAATGGTTTAGGTTTACTTTAGGTGTATTAAAAACTTCTGTCATTCAATATAATTTCAATCCTCGGTCCCGGTACTGATTTATCTGATTACCAAACCCTTCCTTCACCTCTGACAAGACATCTTGTGAATGTGGGGAATGCCAGGCCTCCACCGTGGTTCGGATTCCACGTTAAACTGTAGGTCCTCCATTTCATCTCACAATCACCCTACCATTACACATTAGCGTAAGTGCGTATAACCCAAACGGGTAGTAAGACGTGGTGCTAATAATAATAATAATATAATTTGGTTAATCCTCTCTTGTTATTTTAACAATGGTCTAGCCCTGTTCTCTATTACAAACATAGATAGAAGAAAATAGATTGTTCATGTTTCAAGTTTTAACTGTGTTCCTCATGAAAGAATGAAATATGTCGATGTTCATTGAACTTTTATTACACGAGTTTTTCTTTCTTTTGTTATAATCATTTAAATCAGGTTGTTTGAGCATTCTTCCCATGCATTCTCTCAACAACCGTGTTCCATTGCTCTGATTATGAAATTGGCTTCACACAAGTTAAATAAGTTTGAAAAATCGGCTCATTGCTAAGTACGAGTATTTTACATCATCAAACATTTAAGTAAAGTTTAGTAGATAATAATGTATTCAAAATCTTTTTTTTTTAGCTTTATTCTTGATATATATGCATAGCTTACATAAAGGCAGTAAAGGAAGATTTAACAAATATTTAGTTCACTCCAAAGAGAGAGTATAATAAATAATTTCTTTTACCAAATTTACGTTAATTTAAAAACGCAGAATGAGAATAGTTGTATTATTTTAAGTAAATGCATTAGTATATGCCTGTAAAAGTAATATGGCAAACTATATTATAACTTAAAATGCTTACAATTACCTCCCAGTGCACCTAATTGAAATTTGAACCTCTAATTCATTATTATCAACACTCATGTACAAAAAGTCTTAGTGTCACCCTGTCGCTAAACGGGTTTATATGACTTATTGATTAAGTTTGACTCTCTAATTTAAGCTAATTGTCAAAATAGTATATTGTTACTATCACATTGTCATTGAAATTGTAGAAACTTAGTACCCTTATTTACCTTTATCAGTGGTACACCTATTTCATTGGCTGCTCATGGGTTGTTACCAAGTCTTAACTAGTATATTGTTTGTTCCCTAAGAAGCCAAAACATCAACATTTACTTCTTATATTATTTTGCGTGCGGTTGGTCAAATGGATAATAATGGGAGGGAACTCTTTGGTTTACTTGTAAAGTATGGGGTGTAGGGCTCCGTTTTATGGCTTTCCGCTAATACAGTGGTTTTCAATTCTACACATGTTCACTATGTTTGGTGCTTGTCCCACTCTTATAGGGTGTGAAGCGTGCAATTAATGGCTTTGGCCATCATTCTATGTCAGTAATTCAGTCTATTTACAGTGATGATGGGCACTATCGAATGATTTTAACTAATGATTATCGAATGATGAAAACTATCAAATGAGTGTTTGATAGTTTTTATTTGATTGTTTCAAATTGTTTTTATTTGACTTAATGATCTATCATGCATTTTATATAATATTATGATAGTGTAAATATGTTATTACGATTGTATATGGATTTTAAAGTTAAAGAAGGCTATATGCTCTGCCTTACAGCAGGGTTCTGGACCCTAGCCCACTGTATGAGCGGGGGCTCTACTAATGAGTCTTATCAAGCCGGGCTTTCCCAGGCATAAACCTCATTACCTGCATTTGACCCATGTAAAAAAAAAAAAAATCAAGTCACCATAGGTCAAATTTCAAACTTTGGTAATTTTTAAATCAAATTAATCAATAAAAGATAAATTAAATTAAATTATATAAGATAAATCAATATTTCTAAGGCAAGTATTTGGTTTAGACACTACCTTGTTTTAATATAAACAAATTATATAGTAGTTTTTGATACCTGTGTTCTCTATTTACATTATGATAAAATGTTTTTATTAAAATAATAACTCAGTTAGAAATCTACCCATCGGTGACTGTTTTCCCCTTCAAAAAATCTTCTAATGTTTGGATGAATGAGTCACATTTTTATTTTACTACTAATAGATAAGCTTTATTTTTCCAAGTAGTTAGATTACTAAACAAATTATCTTTGTAGAAAAACTAGTTAGGGGTCATCCATAAGCCGTGTAACGCTTTTTTCCTACTTTTTTTTTGACCCACCCACCCCTCTATTTAACACCAAGTAGATAGTATAGCTCATTCCGCCTCCTGCCCCCTCAATCCCCTCTCTCTCTCTCAACAGCGCTGGTTTATAGATGACTCCTTATATTTACTATCATTACTCTGTGAAATAACCTGTAATCCTGAAACTACAACTTTTATAGTCAAAGGTACAAAATTGGAGAATAGATAATTTAATTCCTTGATAATTTATCATCCCCTCGACCTACCCTCAACCCCATTTAAACTCTCAAGAAATATTTCCTCTCAAGTTTTGTGCCTTTGTTTATAAAAAATAATAATTTTTCAAATCAATTTATTTATTTGGCTGTTGGTAAGTGTTATTAAATATATATATATATTGATTTACTAAACATCGCGTGTGCTTGTGTTAAGTATGCAAATAATTTTTTTGGATTGAAATATCTAAACTGTTGAATTTCAATTTGGCTCTTATCAAGAATGCTTAGAACATTCCATTTTTTAAGTATTTTAAGAATTCTTTATTTTATATTTCATTCATTACTATGATATTTATTTATACTTTGCTTGAATGGTCACACTTTGTGGGTTTAAACCTGGCCAGGGTCAACAAACTTTTTTTGAGCAATAAAAATCCATAGCACAACTTCCTTCGGAGAGGAATTAAAGTTGTTGTTCCCGTGCCAATTTTGGCATGTAAGTGAACCTTGGAAGGTATGTGAAAATACCTTTCCCGGCAAAATTGGTAGGCTCTTTTGCTTTCGCTCATAGAAATTCCTGTGATAATATAATCAATCGGTTCAGAATGTTAAATATTGCAAATAAATAAATAATAAGCACCCCAAACATTTGTGCCCTCATATTGTATAAAGCCAATCAAATTATATGTTTAAAGCTGTCACATACTACTTTGTAGCTTATGTTTGACATTGTAACTTGATACTTTAATTAAACTGGCTTTAGGTACTTTGTGTTTCGGGATCTACTTTTCACATCGATACCAGTTTATAAAAATTAAACATATGTATTTTTTTGATAACTAAAACTAATGAATCCAAGAAAATCGTAGGCTCTTATGAATAATATTTTATATTATAAATTTAAATTTTATAGAGATTATTCTAAAAATAGTACTGTATATGTTTTCATATTTCATACCTATAGGCAGATCCAAATAATACTTATCTAATGTTTTAGTTTCTTTACACATGTACCCTTTCACATTTGTGTTTAGCAATTAAAAAATTAGTTAATTTTAATTTTTGTATTTATGTGTTCACAAGATAATCACCATATTTTGGGTTTGTCTTGACAGCGTGCAAACCAGATGAGTTCAAATGTGGGGACGGTCCATGTATTTCCGAGTCTTATCGCTGTGATGGCATCAAAGACTGTACTGATGGGTCTGATGAGGTTGGATGCCGTGAGTACTAAACATTCATAAATGTCGTTCAACTGTAAAATACATCAATTAAATATATTCTTTAACTTTTTCCTCTCATATTATTTAAGAATAATTCTCAAATCAATTGAACAATAAATTTTCTGAAATGACCTATATGCAATTTTTGTTTGATTTGACTCAATTTTAGCTTAGCTTATACTATCATAGTATTTTGGATATGCATTATTACCTTTAAATTGAAAAATTACACCTGGACATGGGAATAGAATCCAGTTTAATATGCCAATGCTCTAACCACTGAGCTATCCAAGAGTCGTCCCAAGCCCGTGGCCACATTATGATAGCTCGTGTTCTTAATTTAACACTCATATTGCTGACAATTTATGCATGTCCACCACAGACTCTACCTTAATGGACGACTCAGCCCAAAGGTCTCGGGTTTGATTCCCATATCTAGTTGTCATTTTTAAATTTTAAATAATATGATATTTAGATGCGGCTATGACCGTAATTAATAAAAGTAATGGCATAGCTATTTAATCCAACACAATACTTATTTGTTAGTAATTATGTTAGAGAAGGAAAAGGACTTACAGGAACTACTATAAGAATGTAATGAGGAAGTGAAAGTGTGTGGAATGAAATTTAGCATGGCAAAGTGTGAAGTGATGGTAATGACAAAGAAGAGGGTAAGGCTATAAGTTTGGATGGAGTAGAGTTGAGAAAAGTGCAGAATGTAAAATACCTTGGAAAAATGATTGATGCAATAGATGAAGAAGAGAAGTAGAGAAGATTGAATGAGAATAGGACGGCAGGTAGACTTGTTCTATAGGTGTGTAAGAGACCCGCTTTGGAGAAGAGAAGTGCCCATGGAGTTTACAGAAGTGTTGTACAGGGTGTACTTTGTACCCTTTGTAACATATGAACCTGAAACATGGACAGTGAACGTAAGAGAAGCTAGAAAAGTGGTGGCCATGGGAATGAAGCTTGAGAGGAGCATCTTAACTGTCACAGGGAGAAACAAGATTGAGAATGAAGTTTTCCGGGAAAGAATAGGGGTACAGGGAGTATATGAGTTGTAGAGGAAGCAAGACTGAGATGATGTGAGAATGTAATGACGATGGAAAAATAAATATTTCTAAAGAAAATTATGAAAATGAAGAATGTAGGGGAAAGACCACAAGGGAGGCCAAGAAAGAGATAGGAGGAGCATATAACAGAAAGTGTTTTAGTGAGAGAAGAAGAATGGAAGAATGATAGAGGAAAATTGAGGTATTTTACTTAACTGATCTGGCTACAGCCTGGAAACAGTTGATGATGATAACTTTGAAGAATGATTTGAAATAAAAATACTAGGGCGTGATTTAAACTATACATTCTTACCCCTTGCTGATAGCACCAAGAGTAGCTGGCTCTACTTCTCTTAAGTAAATTTTGTAATACATTATTTTCCAATATATAAGTTTTTTCTTAGTGGCTAGCCAAAGGGAGCTTCATTATAAATTTCATAGGAAGAACCTTATTTAACAAAAAGATAAGTTATTAGTGCTACTCTTGCATATTAATACATCAAATGATGTGACATATACCTAGCCGTCTTTTTTTATATATATAAAATATCACCTATAAAATAACACTAATAAAATATAGTAAAATGTGATCAATATTGACCATGAATAAAATATGTTTATATTTTCTAAAGGTTCCTTTCTACCAACATCCTAATATAGTGTATCCCCCTCTCGTTTTAATAGTTATTTGGCCGAAATTATTTATTCCAAAAACTTAATAACATGTTTTAGAAGCTTTCCTATGTATTTTTCATATTTATATCTTGAATCATTGGTACCTTTCAATTTCATTTTCCTTTACAAGTAGCACCGTGCTTGGCAAGTAAGACTTTACAGACCTAGTTTTTGAAGAAGAAAAAAACTCGAGCATTTCTGATAATATTTAATAACAAAATTTGACTTCAAAACCATCAAAATATCTGGAGATCTCCAGTAAATATTTTTGCATATCCAAACACACTGAATTATGAATTCTTAGCGTGTGTGGCTTAAAAGAAGTTGCCTAACATTAACATGGAGATGGTACCTTCTAATACCATGACATTTTAAAAGTTTTTACGGCTATTTACTAAACTTTACTAAATTGTTTGATTATATAGTTTTTGACTTAATTTTTATTACTAATTACTACATAACATTAATGTTTATTTAAATGATCTACCAAATTGTTTTACAGCGGCAAAAACCTGCTCACCTAGTGAGTTCACTTGTAGTGATGGTACCTGTATCGATTCTCGTCGGTATTGTGATGGAAGGCAGGACTGTAGGGACGGATCAGATGAACAATGTGGTAAGTTCCAGTGGCTAAGCTAACACAATGAATAAGGGGAGACTGAAATGTTAGTTAGAAAGTTCTTACCCATTATATCTTGTTTCAGTAGTATTTATTATAATTGTAGTAAGGAGAAATATATAAATATTATTACTACAGGCTATAAAATATATCATGTTAAGGGGTAGTGGGGGAATGGTTGTTTCTTATCTGGTTATTTTTTATTCTTCTCCTTATTAAGTGGTTGACAAAGTCATGTTAGTCTTGAACCGGAGGACATGTCCATGCACTCTGTTAACATTGGGAAGTGAATGTGGGGAATGCCAAGACTCCACCGTGGTTCGGATTCCACGTTAAACTGTAGGTCCTCCATTTAATCTCACAATCACCCCACCACTACACATTAGCGTAAGTGTGTATAACTCGAACGGGTAGTAATACGCGGTGCTAATAATAATAATAATAATATATCTTGTATTAGCTCCAGATAACGGTTTAGTAATATTATGTTAGTTACTGATTTTTGTTCACATAACACATCAGATTTATAATGACACACCAAACAATACAAATTTACCTGCTTTTCTCCTTCCATTTAAAAATTAGAGAGAAACTAAAATATATTTTAAATAATTTGAGCACACACACTACACAAAACATTGTCTTTAGAGTCAAAGTTAATAATTTAAAAAAAATTATAGTGATTATAAGGATAGTAAGACTTTAATTTTGAAGGACCTAATATTATTATTAATATTGTTAGTATTGATTTTTTAAACTGCTATATTGTAAAATTCTCTCTTAACTATATTTTAATTTGAATAAACCATTTATACGTTTTTGTCTCCAGAAACTTAACTTACACTTTGTTTTACAAGAACCAATTGAGTATGATGAGATCCGAACAACCAATATCCCACCTACTAGGTCATATTTTTACAGTACACATAAAAGCTAATTGAAGGAGCTTATCCTTAACTCTGGAACAAACATTTATCAGACTCTGACCTCAATTTACCACTTAACCAAATGTAGATTCACACTTTGACCTATATATTCTAAATATTTGGTTCCAATAAAAATGTAGAATTAAATTCATCCTCAAATATAAAAAAAATATTACATTTCTATTTCAGAACCAAGAACTTGTGCTTCCAATATGTTCACTTGCGGTGATGGTAACTGTATTGACACTCGGAGGATATGTGACGGAAGAAGAGACTGTAGGGATGGCAGTGATGAAGTTAAATGTGGTAAGTATACTTTGTTAACCAATTGTAAAGGTTTTATTAATGAGTTTAATGTAGTTATAATTATTTAAAGAATATTAAGGATGGAGCCATATCAAAGGTTATTCTTATCCGACTTGATTTCCAAACTTAACCAAAAGACGAAAACTAGAATATTAAAATATATTTTAAAAAAAACTAATAGGCAGTTAAAATATCAGATATGTTTGTTTTACTTGTGTTTCATGTTTGGTAAGTTTAGTCAATCATAAGAACTTTCATAAAAGTACCATAAATTATTTACTCAGCATTAAAAACATTATTTTTGTAATGATTTTAATATAAATATTATAATAAACTATACATTTATTTTTATTTAGTCCTTCCAATGACCGAGAAATCGAGTTTCAAATCTCGGTCTGGTATATTGAGAGTTGTTTTTCATAGATTGTTTTCTCCTCTACCTCCACACAAATGTGGGTACACTTCCTTTTAATTCAACCTTAGCGTAATTGGCACACAGGTGTATAACCTGAATGGCTAGTGAAATGCGGTATTAAAAAAATATTTTGTTAATTTACATAATTTAATTTAATTTACTTAACTGACATGGCCATGGGCTAGAGACAGTTGGTGATGATGATGATTATTATTATTATTATGATAGTGATGAATTTGGCTATAGTGGATTTATCAAGGGACATGTTTATGCAAATATATGTGAAACAGATAAATCCCCAAGAAATAAACAGTTGTATGAGCTCTGGACTAACACATGGAATTACATAGTTGTATATCATGCATCTTGTTCAAACATAATACATTTTCCCAAACTGGTCTTGTGCTGTAAATAATCACACTCGTGGGGCCCTTTCAGTCTAGCACCGATGCTTCACAACTGAGCTACCCTGGTTCAGTTTTTGAGCATAGGGCTAATTTTTTAATTAGAGAAATATATTATTTTCAAATGAAGATTTTTTTCTTCTGTTTATTCAAAACAAAGGAAAGCATTTACTGGGATAACCAATACAATAAATTGCACGGCTACCCTGGGCAACTCCGAGTACTTTTGCTGGTTCAATAATAACACAATTAAAATGATGTGACTGATTAATTCCTACCTTGATCAGTTAAAACCTCTGTTAAAATTAATATTTTATATTAATTGTCTTTTATTATATTGTTTGTATCATACAGTTTAGTTATATGAACATTGAAAAGAGGATAGAAGGGCAAGGTTTACTTACTGATCAGAAAAATGTATAGTATTTTGTTTATCATGATAAGTTGTAGTTTTAACTTGGCAGATTACAGTATCGACTTATCGTATAAGAATAACTGTCAAAACACCAGGAAAATACAGGGAAATTTGCAAAATTAAACGAAAATTCTGGAATATTCATTATTTTTATAAATAGTAGGTCTTAAAATACAAGACAATGTGAAATGACGAACTAAGCGTGCTTGTTCAAACTTTTACTATTCCTTCTGAAACACAGGATATATTCTCCTATCATTTCTAAATCAACCTATTTTAAACATCAGTTACATGACTTTAAACCACTCATTAAAAATGAAATTTCGTTCCTATATTATTCATACACATGCTTCGGTGGCCACATAATCTAAGGCATCACTCCCGCAATAGACCAAGCTGCCGATGACATGGAGATCAGAGTTTAAATCCCAGTTGATTGTACTAATCATGTTTTGTTTTTTTTCCTGAATGATTCTCTCCTCCACACAATTGTTAGTACATATGCGAATAGTATGAACAGCTAGTAAGATATGGTGCTAAAAAGAAAATTTTCTATCTAAACTGTTTGAAAAAAATATGTAAATCAAAAGGAATTTGGTATTGAGATATTAGGGTAAACTTAGTTACTCTTTATGAAATATGTTAAGTGTAGATTAAATGTACATTCAAACCCTCACATTTAAAATACAAACAATAATTTTCGGGGAACATCGGGACCCATCTTCTATGAAGTAGAGTAAAGGGCACAAGTGCAGACAACAGTGCTCTATAATCTCGTGCTAAAAACGGAGCATAATTTTATATCTTTAATGTGAACTTTTGGACCTACATACATCTTGTAGGTATTACCTCTCAATTCCACTCTCATTTCAAAATTTATCAAATCTACCCATTTGGTGCAATGTACCTCTTGGTTTGTACTATAACTATATTTATTTATTTTCTATTTCTTCAATACAATTTATGAAAAGTGTTTATTTTGTGTAAATAATATTTGTGTATGTGTGTGTGTGTGTGTGTGTGTCTGTCTGTCTGTCTGTGTGCGGAACAGGGTGATGTGCATTTTTGTCTGCGCACTCACGCATGCCTACCTTTTTTTCTCTCACAAACATGAATTTGTCTCCCATTAACAATGTCACTGTTGCCCCCAAATGATGTTCTAACGTAGGTTTGTCAGGCAACTGCCTACCTACCGAATTCATGTGCGGGGAAGGTGTATGCATCGACAGCAAGCAGCACTGTGACAACTACTACGACTGCCGTGACTTTTCTGACGAGCAGAATTGTTTCGGTTAGATGTGTTACCAACTCTATTAACCCTCTCTTTGTCCAGCCCTTATTTCTTTCCTCAATAAAGCTGTGTTTGTTTATCTAGAATGTTTTACCACTGTTTAGACTGATAATTTTTTACTACTGATATTCTTAAGAATATTTATTTCCAGCAAGCTTTCTGACTGTTGTAACAAAATACTTAAAATTATATTATAAGATATCGGAAAATAATAGGAAGTCTTAGTTTGTACACTGAAATACATGACAGGTCAATAGAAAGTTATAAACACTAAATCAATACTAAAGATCATCATCATCATCATCATTCCATGTGGAAACATCAGAACTAGTCCATATCTGGCGCAAATATGACATTCCCAGATCTGGCCAATTCCAGTTCTGGGTCAGATCAAGCATTTTTCTTATGGGCTAGGTCATAAATCTTGTGATTGGTTTACTGCACCTTCCACTTTTGCATATCCAGGGCCATTTTTTATATATATATATTTTTACATCTTTGTACCTTCTTCTGCCAACATCATTCTATATCTGATTCCCGTACTCCAGTCTTGGTGTCTCTCTTGAATTTTCTCTCTTCCACATTCCCTGCTTTAATTATCTTAGTCAAACTATCTTGTCTCATATCTTATCACATATGTATTTGATATCATCTCCATCCAAGATATTTTAAACATTCTTCATGATATTCACCAAAATTATATAAAATTGAAAGTGAAGATTTTTTTCACATAATTTTGATCTTAACCTTCCTCAAATTAATCGATATTTATATTTGATTTCAGTGTTGTGTTGTGTTCTGTGACATTTTGTGTTTCTAGGAACCTACCTTAGCTTCATGTCCTTGATCTTAATGTTCATATTAATCCTAGATAGGAGAGACACATTCATTCCAAATTAAATATTTGAAGTATACTTAACTGCTCATATTAGAGATTGTTGGACATAAATTCAATAGTTTAGCTTATACTATTTTTATTGGAAAAGCTTTATAATTGTCGAAGCCGAAATTTTGTAAATTAGTTTGAACTAGTTTCAATTCCACTGTTTTCTAATAAAGACTATAGAAAAACCGCAATTTGATGTGACATCTGGTTCAAGTTGTTTTAGCTACTTGGGTTTTATATAAGTTAGTTGTTGGTTGAAACAGACTATTCAGGGTCATTATGCCACATGGGATCAAAGGTGTACTCCAAAATGTAGCAGTGCCAGAGCGCTCTGTTTGTTAGTTGGGGTTGAGGGGGGTATGCCAACAAAATTAGAACAAACACACTTGTATTTCATTATGTTTTAAATGGACATCTATCTATTGTCATCCATCCATCATCATCACTAGCCTCCATGTCCCTCTGTGCTTAGTCCATCCTTCTTGTCCATGGTCTTCCAATAGGTCTTCTACGCTTCTCTTTTGTTCTGTAAGACTTTCTTAGGCATTCTATCCTCCTCCATTTTCATCACATGACCTAACCACATCAACCCTTTTCTCTTGTAACAATCATTAATTTAATTAACTTTTAATATCATTAATTGAAAAGACAAGTTCCATACAGACACATTTATTGATAAACAAGTCTAATTTACAGAGAAAATTATATTTTATGCTGATAATCAGATTGAGTATTGCTCCACTCTCAAAACCAAATCCAGAGAGTGATTTGGGATCATTTGTCTGTCACATTTTTTACTGTCCATCAAAACTTGTAAATGATCTTCCGACTTGGCATACTAATACAATATTTAAACTACACGGTATACCATGTTTAAAATAAATAATACCCCTTTGGATTTAAACAATATATAGATATTGTACAGTCACTTCCAAACATAATTCACTCATCTAATACCTTTCAGATAGCTTTATTATTTATTTATTAACTATTAGCAAAGTAAAGTCCTTTTGATGAACCTATTTGATATATTTCAAAAGTTTATTTTATCAAGTAAAATTTTTTTAAGAATATCAGCACAATAATTCCCATACAGTGTCTATTAGTACTTTTTAGTAGGCTATATTTATACATTACTTTTTATGTAATGTGTACTGTTTTATTTTCTTGAAAATGTCAAATGATGTTTGTGGTGTAATGTATTGTAGTATATTGAATTTTATTTTCCAGATTGTTTTACATTTGATTGCATTATAGATACTAATAATAGAGAATTTGAAGTAAATATTCATTAACAAATGCTTCATTATGTGCATCTAGTTTGGATTAAATCTTAAAATGTCAATGAAATTTAGGTTTGGCCAAATTTTCTATACCGCCTAGCACTATTATGAAAATATTTATCATCGTCATCATGAACAGCTATTGGCGACCAGCCGGGTCTGTTTGAAATATAAACTTCTCCAACGTCTTCTTTGTCTCCACCACCTCTCTTCACCATGACCCAGTACTCTACTCTTGCATTCCCTTCACCCACAGGTCCCGCGGTCTTCCTCTTGCCTCCCTGCTCCTCACTTCAATATCCAACATCTTCTTTGGTATATTCTTCTCCATTCTCCTCACATGAGCATACCACCTTAGTCATGCCTTCTCTATCCTGTTCTTGCGTTGGTTCCTCTTTAACTATTCCTATCACCTTCTCATTTGTCATCTTATCCATTCTTGTCACTCATATAGTACCTTCTTCTTGGAAATTTCATTTCACAGACTGGATTTCTAGTTTCATCTTGCTCCTTATAAACTTATTGTTATAAAAAGACTAAATATCATTAAAAAAAATCTAATAAGGGGTTTCAATAAACTTATGAATAAGACTCACTTCAATGATCAAATGGTCTGAGGTGTCACTCTCGCAAGAGGCTAGACTTACAATAGCAGGGAGATTGAGGTTCAAATCCCAGTCAGGTGTACTGAAGCTGATCCTTTATTAAATGATTTATCAGTTACATGTCCTCTCAATTCAACCTTCCTTATCCCGACTTTACACATTGCTGTAGTTAAGACATTGCTATAACACGAACGAGTATTAAGACGTGGTGTTCTTAAAAAACTTATGAATAAGGTTTGATAAACTATATTTTTCAATCTTAAATGATATATTTTATTCATATTTTGTGTGAGAATTGATCTTAGAAAAGTAAATAAAACTTCAAAACTTTGGCCAAAATAAGATCATCAAATTTTTGTGACTTATATCAGCTAACATTTTATTATATGGCTATTTGAGTCTTTAAAAGGCAACTTGTCTTGTCTTCTTCTTGTTATATATTTTATTAGTCTACTAATTATTTGTACTTTGCCATAGACCTCCTCACAAAAGAAGCAAGTGTTAGTGAATTGCAACTTTATTTAATTCTTATTTACATTACCATTGTATAGAAATATTTGGGCATGATTATATTTGTGATTAAAATCTATTAAAACCTAGAAATATTTGTAACCATTTTATTGAAACAACCCATACAAGTTATATGTTAATATTTGTTTAGTTAAGTGTGTTGTTGATTTGGTTTAATAGTTGGACTGTAGTTGTTACATTGTAAAGTGTATCCCATTTATTTTTATGCTCTAATTTTATTCCTGAAAAAAGGTTTTTGTGCCATGATCTTACTTTTTTTTTTCCTTAGAGCATTGTGGTTGACTTTAAATGCAGTAATTCGTATACATCTGTAGAATAAAATATTCTAGTTACTTAAGTGTAAAACATTACAAGTTTTTTTTTGTCCTTTATGTGTGTAAAAGTGTTAAATACTTGTATATAGTGAGATTTTGGTGAGAAGATTGCTTCGGTAGTACTTAAGTAGAATTCTGGAAGGAAAATGGGCCTTCATAAGATCCTTCTTACTAATATTCTACAGGATGTCCCAAATAAAACTGGCCCCAAACGCATAATATTTCAAAATCTGTGTTTGAAATGTGCACCACCGTCTGCTATGCATAGCTCAACTCACTGACCAGTAAACATTTATATATTGAAACTATGCATAACAGCTGTTTGGAGCTCATTTCTAACACAGACTTTGAAATATGGTGAGCTTGGGGTTGATTTTATTTGGGACACTCTGTATAGCTGTGCTAGTAAAGTCTGACACTCATAGGAAGAATTCAAAAGATATATATATATATATATCTTTTGAATTATCTATATATTTAAATATATATAAAATATATAGAGTATTGTACCCAGCTTTAACCAAAGTACATGTATTTTATCTTAGACTTGACAAAAGTAACACTCACAAGACACATGAGTTGGCATGCGAATAAATGAAATAAGGTTTATTGTAAATGACTATTTAAGGAGAAACTCTTTTCACTCTTTGAAGTAAATAATAATAATATTCTTGGATGAAGGTACAGGAAATAAGGGAAGAAACAAATAATATGATTTCATACTCAATCCTGAAGGAGTTTTGATAGAATTAAAGATATAATTCTTGCAAAAATATTGAATTCAAAATTATTATTTTTACATATTAAAATAAATCCTAGTTGAGATTTATATTAGAACTCTTATTACTGCTTATTGGTGGGTTGCTTTATACTTTTAGCAATTATTTTATCAGAAATGGGTCATATCTACTATTTTACGAATCTGAATCTCCAATTTACCTTTGAATCTTGTATCCGAATCTTGAGAAAATTTATTAACATAAGGAAATTTAAATATAGTGGAATAATATAAAATACAAATAGTATCTAAATGTTAAGCTCATTTCCCATAATACATTCATCATAACATTCATATATTCAATTAAATGTTAAATTAATGGTCTGGGGTCTAGTTGATGAATTCACCCTATGGTTATAAACCACAAATAAGCAGTATTGGAATTCTTAAACAAATTTAAATTGAGAAAATAAAATCAAGTATTAAAATCTCGGATCTGATTTTTTTCTTTTTGTATCCTTAAGGATTTGAGGTTCCATTCCTAATGTATATACCAACTTAAGTTTTAATGTGAACAAGATAAGAATTAAGAGATGGCAGGAACAAGGGGGAATCACACATTGGTTGGGAAAGTTAACTTTCTAGTTACATATTTACACTTTCCATGTTTTCTAAGATTTAGATGCAGAATTCATAGGTCAAATCAAGCTTATTCTGGTTCCTCCCAGACGAAAGCTGTTTCTGAAAATATAAAGTTAGGTAACAAACTTCTAGATTTTTTGTTATTCCTTTTAGCGAGTCTCGTTGAAGTAGGTAAGGAAGGAAGGATCCCAAATGTTTGAGACGCTGTTTCATAGCTTGTAAACCTTGCTTTCCAGTGTTTATTGAGAGTAAACAGTTATTAGGCATATGAAGCTGTCACTTGTAAAAGCACTGGGGAAACGTGTATGTCAAAACAACATAGAAAATAATATTAAGATGTATGAGTTTTACAGATGTACGAGTTTTATTTGGGATGGGACCCTTTTACCCTCAAATCGATGAGGATTTTTGGGGATTTGAAAAGATATTGGATACAAGATTTTAAAAATACTTGTTCATTGTTGGTTTCATTTACTTCTTCCTCTCCTTCTTCCATGTATAATATCAAGTAAGGTTCATTAACTTAAACAAGGTACTATATTAAGTTAATCCTATGGCACCTTTTATATTTTAATAGATAAAAAATTATAGCTTTGTTTGAAAAAGATCATTGAGTCCTATGAATTAAGCATGTGCTAGTTTAGTTCCCTATTTTTGTTACTAAATCATTTATTTAAAAAACACAAAATTTAGTTTCTTAATACATAAAACTGTGTTTGTTTAGTAATACTTGTCAACACAGTTTATGTACATTTTTAAAATGAAAAGGTTGGAAATGGTTAGTTAGCTGGATGGTATCGGTATTTATTTTGAGGATGAATTTAAAATCACTCTTGTGGAAAACTCAAGCCTTGTAAATTTGTTCTAGTAAGCATTTAAATCTGGTCATATGAAAATTAAAATTATAGTTGAATATTCATAATTTTAATACAAGTAGAGCATATAAAGAAAAAGAAAAAATGTAATCAAATATTTTTTGAATTTTTCACCCTATTCATTGAACATATAGAGTTATTTAATTATATGAGATATATATTTAAAATGTAATCATTTATAAATAAACATAGTAATTCACACTCTCGGCTAACTTTTAATTTGGAATATTTTTAATGTTCATCAGAAATGTAAGATAATAATAACATATGTTGACAAAACAAAAATTTAGTTTATAATATATATTGCATGGATTACTATGCAAAAAAGAAAAAAAAAACATTATTTCATTTAAAAATATTGCTAAGCATTTAAAAATAAAATAAATAAAAGTTATAAACTTGTTAAAACTGAGTTTTGAAATTGAGTCACAAATGAAGTGGAAAATTTATAAAAAGACAGTTAAGAACAATATTTGTTTACTTTTTATTATAACTACCAGCACTTTGTTTATCAAGAGGAATTTTTATGTAAAAACCGCCTAATTAGCCCACTAGTGTGACTCTTTCTGATAGTAATTTGATATGTGTTCCTATTGACATGATTTGAATGGAACACTCCTTTTGTGCCCATTCCAGGCTGTCAGTCCAACGAGTTCCAGTGCGGTTCAGGCGAGTGTGTGCCTCAGTCCAACTTATGTAACGGCAATTACGACTGTCACGACGGAAGCGATGAACATGGATGTGGTAAGGATTATCAACTTTTAACTTAGTGTATTGAAATTATATAATAAAAAATTAACCACTATTTATTTGGAGAACTTATTGTTAGAAATCTTGGAAACAATTATTGTGAACATAAAAGGAAATAAGAATATAACAGAAGAATAGAAAATAGTAATGGTAACTAATTGCTAACAATTTTTGCTCAAATGTATTCACCATATTATTTATAATATTCAATTAAGTGTTAAATCAATGATATAGAGTCTGGTTGTTAAGTTTGTCCTATAACTATGTTGGAGCTAAACCACCAATAAGCAGTATTAAAGCTCTAAAACAAATTCCAGTTTAAAATTTTGAGCGAAACTTTTTTTTAGAATCTAAACTCGCTTGTAAGGATTCAAGGGTCACATATCTATTTTTTTTATTCCTGCCTAAATTAAATCTAGGCACTTGAAAAAGTGCAACTGTTCATAAGGTGTTTGTAAAGAACTATGTAAATTTAGACAAAACACAAAAATACTTATCCTTACCTTAAACTGATTGTGAATAATATTTATACCAAAACTTAAGTTATAATATCATATTGCTCAAGTCAAATAAGTTTTAAAACTTTTAAAAACTGCAGAATCTTTATTTATCAATTCACTTTGTAACTGTTAAACGTAAAGCTTTTTAGACTCTTTTTACATCTTCATGAATATCTTGATTCTTTTTCTTTCCATAGAAACAACTCCTCGCCCCACGCAGCCCCCTGTCACACCTAGACCGACCCCTCAGTGCCCCGCTGGCCAATCTGCTTGTCGCACGGGTAACCAATGTGTGTCTCGCTCAGCTATCTGCGACGGTCGTTACGATTGTCAGGACTTCTCTGATGAGGATGATTGTGGTGAGTTAGTTTGCTTGGATTGGCAACAATTATTTAATTGGGTTACTTTTTAGATTATGTATCTCATGACTATAAGTATATGCTTTATCCTTTATTAATCTTTAGTAATACTCTTTAAATATTATGTTTCAATAGATGTATTTTTAGGTTTTATAAAATGTTATATATTAACTTGATTTAAAATTATTATTTTTGTGTCTTTTTTACTTTTATAACATCACATTACTTAAAAATATAAAGGAAACAAAGTAATAATTTTAAAATATCGATCAAATGTTATATTTATCTTTTAAGTATATTTTTCACTTTGTTTGCAAAGATAATTTTAAAAAAACTATTTGTATTATGTTTAGTATGGGATGTGTGGGAATGTAAATTAAAGTTTTATTTGTACAATTTTTACAGCAAACAAAAGTCTTTGGTCAAGTTAGTAAAATACTGCTTAATAACATATGTTTAGTTTAATTTTCTACACTTAGTAAGATCAACAGTTCTTAAATAATTGTTATGGATACTACAAAATTTGAACAGAAATTTATTAAATAAAAATTAAAAGTCTTGTTCCAACTCCACAATAGCCATTACAAACATATTATGACTGTTGGAATTATTACATGTAGAAAATACTGTAACTTATCTACTAAAACTTTATTGATTTAATTTGGCCAAATAGTTTGTTTTTTTCTCTCAAAACTGCAAACATATTTACATTTCCTTCCATACCTTTCAATTTCATTCAATATTCTTGTTTTTTTTAATGTCCTAGTAATATTAGGTTTTATTATTTTTCCTAGATTATTTTAATAAAATTCAAGTGTACCAAATAACCTCTAGTGATTTTTGCCATGACACCTTGTTAAGCTCGGAAGCCATGCTCACGCTATGAATTTCGATGCGAGAATGGACCATGCATTTCCATTAGGTTGCGCTGCGATGGAAAAGTTGATTGCCCTTTTGACACCAGCGACGAGTTAGACTGTCGTAAGTTTGGGCCAAAAAAAAAAGGCTTTTCGGAACATAACCAAACGCTGCCTCCAATAAACTAAGCTGCATACTAAACTTTAATTAAAGATTATAATTACTGAATTCTAAAATCTAATGTAAATTACTAAAATAAAATAGTTATCTAAGATACTAAAAGCTTAAATAAATAGCATAGATCAATAACAGCACATAATTATTCCAAAATTTCATTTTTTACTCAGAGTATTAAAAATAACCTTAAATGATCATGTAGTTAATCATTTGTCTTTAGTCTATGAGGGTACCTGGTTTGAAGCCCGACTGGTTATATTAAATTGAGAAAAAGAGTTCTGGTGGAGGGAGTGAGTAGTCATCAGTCATTTCATCCATAATTAGACAAGATTTTCCTTCCTAAACATTAGTAATAACCACTTAAATTTTAAACAATAAATAAGCCTTTACTAAACGTAGCATCTCTAGGTTTTAATAAAAACTATTGTACATACATTATTAATTAATATTCCAATAATGCTTTATAAAATAAATCAAATAATTATATAAATAATTTAAAATTGACTTACTATCAACTTACTTAAATTAACCCTAGATTACTATTGTCATTGTATAGTGCTGGATTTATATCGATTGGTAAAAAAATAACATAACTGTTTAAACCTTTCATAAGCTTTTTACATAATCTGAGTTTAATTTTTAGTTGTGTTTTTTTAATTACATAAAAATCAACATTCATCAAACTACAAAACAAAAAGAATCAAGTTCTTAAAAAACCTGTATAAAAACAATTAAATCTATATGTTGGTATATTTAAATGTTTTTGTAATGGTTGGAACTATCCAGTTAATAGTGAAAAAGAATGAAATGAAAATATTTGTATTTAGCCGATTTTTAACAATATGGACACAGTTACTTCTGATGTTCCCTGCAAATTCATTTATATTATTGGTACATAAATATGGCTTCTACTTCCAACTATTGTAACATAACGTCCAAGACAATCACCCGCGTCACGACAGCTAATTGTTTACCAACTGTTGGAGGCATAACTCAAAGGAGAGGAGGCTTGCCATTCCAGGGTTAAATCATCTAAAGTTAGTTTTTTCAAATATTCATCATTAAGATCAATTTACACTTCATTTACCCTGAATGGTATCAAGCTTACCTGTTGAAGCTATTAAGATAGGGCCATAGGGTAATCAAGGTAAATCTGCTACTTTTCAAGGTAAATGGAATGTACATAATTTATGGAAAATTGGTAACTAGATTGGCAAAGTATTTAGTTTTAATAGTTTAAACACTTACAGTAACATTTTTGTAACTATTCTAATAACTAACTCATCCCTCTAGACCTGATTGTAAGTATTTAAATATTTATTTCAAGATCAAATTGTCAAACTGCATTAAACTATTATGCATTGAGGAAGATACAAAATAAATACTGACAAAAAAAAGTGAGAAAAAGTATGTAAAGACTTTGCTTTTTTGTAAATAAAAAGATTGGTTTTCCTTAAACAGACATGTATATTTTGCTATAAAAATTCAATGAATAAATTAAATTCTTGTGTTAAATTTTTCAACAAATTAGTTCAAACTTGTCTGATATAATTCACCGAATAGCATAATTCATTCTTGTAGGCCCGGTGTGTAAAATGTGCAGCCCTGGCCATACTTAAACCCCAAACTATAGTTTTTTTAAGAATCTAATTTAGCTAATAAAATAAAATCCTATTTTTATTATTATATTCCTTTCTGCATATTTCAAATAAGGAGAAGGGAATGAAAAGATATAAAAATATTATTTAATTTTATTCTATTATTAATTACTCCTTACCAAATAAATATGAACATTAATAAAAGTACTCATTTAGTTGTTCAATTTTGTGTACATATTTCTTTGTGTTTTAAATTTTAAATAATGTTAATCTTTATTTTTATATTTTTATATACTAATTTTATGGATTAAATAGGTACAGTAATATATATATATTTTGTAATCCTATTTTGAGCTTCTTTTTAACAGGTAGTAAAGATGGCCTCAATTTGAAAACCTACCCAGAGGACCAAATGATCAAAGAAGGTAAGTGTAATCCAATAAACAAACCATTTAGTAGTTTCTCCTTAGTCTTTTTAATAACAACTAGTTTTAAAGTAAACCTTAACTTTAGCTGTTTTGTTAAACTGTGACATAAATCATTATTTGGTAAACAACAATAAACCAGTTTCAATTACATTTGAATAACTGAATATATTATTGTTTGTATGTAAATCTTTAACTCTTAGGCTCATAATAATAATATTTGGTGTTTAATATTTAGTGTTTATCTTTTGTGTGTGATTATCGCTAAACTATTTTAATTAAATAATTTAATACCTATGAATATCAAAATATAAATCATTATTTGATTCACTTATAATGTTGATTAATTATTGAAAATAAAAATTTTAGGAATAAATAAACGTTTAGGAAAGAGTTTAAAATGTCTTTAATATCTTAAACCAAATGTTGAAGCTGTAACTATATTAACTAATCATAAGGTACAAAATTAATATCAGGAATTTAAAAATTTTCTAAACTTAGCATATGTCTTTAAAGAAAATAACTTATAAAATCAACTAAGAGAATTTTAAACAACTAAGTCGGAATTAAATTTACTTTGCCTTGCAACAAAAATATATTAGTTAATGTTTTTAGGTCACAACTCGATAATCATCAGGAACAAACCTGCCATGATAAATTACACTTAAATTATATTAGGCCTATGAGTTTTAATTTGCTTTCTAAACTTTAAAGTTTAATAAATATATAAAATATTATATTAATAATAAATAAAATGGAATTAAATATTCTTTTTAAATACTAAGTGTGATTAATAAATTCTTTTTGTTCTGTTAAAACTAACATATTTGTTGTTTTCTTGTTGTCACTGGATGATCCAGTCGCCGCGGGTAAGTCTCGTTTTGTCGTTGTCATTTTTGTTGTGCTCTGCAGATGATAACATATTCATTGCATGAGCCTCATTTTTATAAACTTTTTATTCTCACATTATTTGCATCTTTCTATGCATGGAATTTATAAATAAAAAAATTGAAATATTCAGAACCAGCTCTAGTTTCTGTTTTCATTTCTGGGAGTAATTGATAAATAATAATATATCATATTAACATCATGAGACCCACTTCGGTGGCCGCATTGTCTAAGGTATCACTCTTGCATTAGACTAAACTACCGATGACGGGAAAATCGGGGTTTGAATCCCGGTAGGGTTTACTGAGGGTGATTTTCGTAAATGGTTTCCTACACAATGTCTACACAAATGTGGTTACACTTCCTCTAAATTCAACCATCCTTATACGCATGTGCTTATATGCCCATTAGCTTAATCGGTACATAGGCGTGTAACCCTAATGGGTGTGATGCTAAAAAAACATGAGGGGAAGAACGGAAATATATACATTTTTAAAAACCTTTTACTTTAATTTGAATTAAAATAAATTTTTTTATTAAAATTTTATTCAGAATGTTTATCAAATAATGTGATGAGATGCTTTGTCTTGCCTATATATGACTGCTTGGTAATCGGCCTCAGTCATCAATTAATTGATCAAGCGTTTTATTAACTGAACTACTTCCCATCTACGGTATGGTCACTTTTGCATGAGCACTATTATCATCATCTTTGTTTTCAATTAAAAGCATTCATGCTTTAGCTTTTTCTAATTCAGGTATTAAGCATACAGTTAGTTTGATGAATAAAGTTTTTCATAAGTTATTGCTTTTTAACTATATAATGTCAAATTAATATTATTGAGATTAAAATTATCTTAGAAATTGGATTTTCTACATGTGATGCTCACATAATCCATAAACAGTTGAAAATTAATCAATCATAGGAACTACTTTTTATTTCAAAGTACATAAAAAATGTACCTCATAAAAGAGCTATTTATAATGATAATAAAAAAGGAATGTATACATTTTTAAACAGGACATTATATGAAATTATCATGGTCATATGTGGAAGAAATATGATGCATAAACTAAACTTCATTAATAAGTTTAAAAAAAATTCTTCTTTAAAGCTTAGGTTGGTGAATGTTTTATTTTATTATGTGGCTGGTGAAGTGTTTAGCATTTAATATATGTGTTTTAACACCAATTGAATGTCTTTAAACTAATACAGATTTTTAAAAATTTAATTGAAAAGCTCTTAAGCAACTCTCTTTCATAGATTTGTACCACCTTTACTTAGCAAGAAAGAGATGTTATGGGTCTGACCTCTAGTAGAAATGCACATTTATAAATTATGTATTAAGATACACTTTGTTAAAGTTGGGGATGTGTGGAACATGAGAAAAGGGCACTGCTTTTTATGTTATATAGCAAAACTTTTTTTGGTCCAAAATAAATCAAATATAGCTTCAGAACGAACATCATATCATCATTAACTCTTTCCAGCATGTGGACGTGTAAGTCTAGTAAAATACCTCCATCATTCTTCCTCCCTTAAATTTCTTCCATTCTTTTCCTTTCACTTGCACATTTTTTGTTACCTGCTCCTCCTCAACTCTTTCTTGGCCTCCCTTGCAGTCTTTTCCTTAAATACCTCATTTCCATCATTTTCTATGGCATCATATACATCTCTGTCTTCATGAGATGCCCATACCATCTCATTATTTCTTTCTCTACAAAAATTCCATCATTTTCAGTAGAAACATAGAGTTTAATTTTCTTCCCATGATGATATCAACAGTAATTGTTGATTATGTCATGAGCATGGTGGCATTAGATGACAAACTTTTAAATTAAGCTGTCATTAAATTCCAGGACACCCTTGACAGGTATTCAAAAAATGTTGGGGTCACTATGAAGAAAATTAAACTCTATGTTTGTACTGAAGCAATATTTGATTTCTTTTGGAGACCAAAAAATGTTTTAATATTTAAAACTGTAAAAACACTGGCATTTTCTCATGTTTTTTTACACGCCCTACTTAATGATGATTAATAATGATAAGATAGCAGGAAATAATAAAGTTATTGATAAAATTACAAATCTAATATTTTATTAAGAAGGGTTTTGTATACATTTTAATTAATATATAATGAATTCCCTTAATTAAAACTATTATTAGGGTTGACCTGGTTGAGACCTTTTAATGCCTAGGATATTTGGGATTTGAGAAAAAGGCAAATTTTCAGATTAAAATAATATCCAATTTTATTTGGAATTTGTTTTTAAACTCTTTTATTGCTTATTGGAAGCCTAGCCCAATATAATTAAAGCACAAAATTAACACCTAGACCCCAGACCATTAATCTATTATGTTACTGAATGTGTAAATGTTATAATATGCATTATAAAAACGTTAATAACATTTGGTTGCTATTTATATTTTATGTTGTAACTTACACAGTAATATATTGAAGTAAACATCTTAATTTGATCATGTTTTTAAGATTCAGCTTTGGGATTAATAAGTTAAGTAAAATGAATTTGTAAAATATTGGATTCGATTCAATCCATCACTAATTATGATGTATGCAATCTGAATTGGTTTTATAGTTGAGGTAATTACTCATCTAATTATCAAAAGGGCATATTCTTTTCCCACTAAACTAACTGTTCATTACTGGATACAGCCTATTGTCAACTTTGTTAGCATTTTTAAATTATAATCCTCTTAAAGGCTACGTTAGAAACATTATTAATTTGTTATATATCAACCTACATTTATTTCATGCATCTCTATAAGGAAAACCACTTTTCGCTCTATGGTGTAATTGTTTTATATTTGGAGGAAGGTATAGGAATGGTGGATAGAAACATATAAAAGGGACGAACATAATATTGCTTTTACAATAAAAAGAACACACTTCACACTTAACATTGCTGTCATTGGACAAAGAGGTAATGGTTGCCTCTTAAAGAAAATCAATCGTCATCGCCCAATCCCCTGACCTAGGTTTCATTCTATCGGAACTCATCAGGGAGGATTGTGAAACTTCCTAAAAGAGGAAACCAGAAAAACACAAAAGGGAGAAAATGGAAAATTGTAAAGCATGATAAGACACACAGATTTTAAAGAGGCAATCATTACCTCTTTGTCCAATGGCAGCATTGTAAAGTGGGAATTTTGTTCTTCTTTTTATTGTAAAGGCCATATTGTGTTTGTCCCCTTTTATATGTTTCCATCCACCTTTCCTATACCTTCCTCCAAATATAATACCATTACCTCTTAAAGGGAAAAGAGGTTTTTCTTATAGATATATATAATATATTCACATCCATTTATTTCATACAATAAGTGAAAACCTGCCTCGGTGGTCATATGGTCTAAGGCGCTACTCTCGCAATAGGCTAGACTGCTGGAGATGGGGAGATTGGGATTTTATCCCAGTCGGGTGTACTAACAGGAGTGAGGGGATATCCTAAATGGTTTTCCACTCTTCCTCCAAACAAGTGCTTGCACATTTCCTCTAAAATTCAATCTTCCTAATCTTTAACACATTAGTGCAATTATAACATAGGTGTACAATCCAAACGGGTAGTAAGACACGGTGCTAAAAAAAAAAGGTTAACTGACAAACGACAACCTGGAGACTGGAATTAAACATGGAACCTTTTGATTAATGCACGAATTCTTTACCGCTGAGTCATACTGGCTCTTATTATATTCAAAGTGTGTTGAGTCTGATTATGGTAACTGGTGAAAGTATCGGCCACTCAGAGTTATTCACAATCACAGCCGTGAATACTGCAATGCAACTATTGAAAAGTTACCTTGAATCCAGGATGAACCTGATTGACTCAGTTGTAGAGCATTGGCGCATTAAGCTAAAGGTCTTGGGCTCAACTTGCATGTCCAGGTTGTCATTTTTCACTTGATTGGATTTTATTCAGCTATAAGGACAAACATCATGGATTAGTTTGTGGTTCGTACAAATTAAATTAATTTTGTTTGAAATGATTTCTTAATAATCTTGCCATTTTTGGAATTGGAGTTTTCTATGATAACAAATGGTTGCATTTTTAAATATATATATTATTCTTTACTCTTATTTTAAGAGCATTCATTATTAGCAATGTAAACTATTTAACTAGTGGACACAATAAGCAGGCTAAATTATAAGCTGCACTAGCAATCATCTATAAGGAGGATGAAAAAACATAAAGTTGAAAAATATCCTCTCTATACTCGTTCGGGATTGAGCCCCAGCCACTGGTATTGGAGCCTGCTGTTCTGTCTATCTGCCTCATATTTTTACTATTGTTTTTCCTTTTTCACTTAGATACATATTTTTAATCTATAATGGCGCCTTTGCAGGTCGTGAAGTTGTATTCCAGTGTAGAGACGAAGGTCCACTGCGAGCTAGGGTGCGTTGGCTCCGAGGTAATGGCCTACCACTCCCACCTGGCTCCAGAGATGTCAGTGGTCGTCTAGAAATACCTGACATTCAGGTATGTAAATAAATATTGACTAATGTTTGGTACATTTATGAAAACATTGTGGAAACACTGTTAAATAACGTAATGTGACAGGGAAGGAAGACAACTTAAAAGGGTAGTTAATTCTGGCCGTGATCTTACTTACATAATCTATGGAACTCTAAAATCCAATGCTGCACTTACAAATGTACCTTGAGCTGATTCTATAAGTCCACCTCATTACACTTTATCTCTTTCAGGTTCATTCTAATGCTATCCTTCTATATGTCTCTTAAGTCTTCCCATTGGGTTTACCAGTCATTACCCTGAACACAATTATAGAATCATCTATTCCTGGGATCCAAACAAATTAACTTCTCTTCATTTACTCTTCACTCTTCCAACTTTCGATCACATTCGTGGTTATACATGATTTAAAATGTTTGCAAATATTCCTTCTTCATTTTAAGAAAACCAGAATTACACCCAAGAACATTAACAGTAAAACCAACACCAACATTTTGAAAAAATAATAAAATATTTTGCTGTTAAAACTATTTTTTTACTGAGAATAAAGTCTGACATTGTTATTAAAACTTAAGAAGGGTCTTCTAGCTAATAGATCGTACACTCTTGTTATTTAGGTTGAACATTCTGGTACTTATATCTGCGAAGCTGTCGGCTTCCCTCAAGAAACCCAAGGCGCGAGAGTGTCGGTTCATCTTACTGTGGATCCATGTAAGTACATGTTTGTACATTTGAAGGTATTATTTATAGGAGTCAACTTTTTAAATCTTAAGACAAATCAAATATAGGTAAAATTCACAAACCCATATGAGGATTTTTTTAGTATATTTATTTAATTTATAGTTTGTAATAAATAAAATGATATAATTGTAGGAAAATAATAGAGCACAAATAAATGTAAAAACACTAACACATATTTACATAACTGTGCTCTATTATTTTCCTATTAGTCTATCATTGTATTTGTTTAAACTTGTTTTTGCTTCATGTACTTTATTTCATACATATCTGTTATGTTTAAATATTTCAAAAAATGCCAAAAATATGTAATCACAAGCTGATACATCAAGTTGCAGCATGAAACTCATTTACTCCAAATTCTGGTCAAGTGAACATTAATATGCAATGTGTATAACTACATAGAATTACAAATATTATATATGTATATATATTAGAGTTGTCAATATTTATAATGGCACAGTATATTAACTGTCAAAGTTAGATTTTTATAGAAAAGTTGAAACTTTTTTTAGCACTGCGTCTTACTAACCATTTAGTTTATATGCTTATGTACTAATTATGCTGGTTATTTTAGAGATTAGGAAGGGTATATTTGGAGGGAGTGTAACTACATATGCGTGAAGGGAGAGTGGAAAACAACTCTCAATACATCTTACCGAGATTCAAACCTCAATCTCCCCATCATAGTCATTCTAGTCTACTGCAAGAGTAGCATATTAGACCATGCGGACACCAAAGCGAGTAAAAAAAGTTGAAGCTGATTAGTGTTTGAAGCAAAGTCAAAATTTTCAAATCTTCTTACATCCGTATTAATTAGTGACTTAACGATGTTTTGTGTTCAGTATTTTATAAAATTTGATATGTTTGAAAAAAAATTAGAACCACTATGCTTTTTAACATTGATATCCAATTAATGTTCACTTTTTAATACAGAAAATGGGTGTCAGGATAATTACTCACGTGACTTAATTTAGATCATGTACATATTAATATATCTTAAAGTAAAAACAATATTGGAAGTAGTAACAAATACTTTGAAGCCATGAAAATTTTAAGCATGGTTATAGAACAGCTATAAATAAAACACTCTTTTACTCAAAGAACAAACTAGTTGATTACCCACCGACTAAACATTAGAGTAAGAACTCTATTTTATCATCTACTACACCTTACTAGTTTTGGTAGAGAAATGTTTTAGTGTCCATAAGGTAAAAAAAAGTGAGAACACTGACTTTTAAGCCCCTAGTTTTTCGAAGCCCTACTTAAACAACTCGTTTATGGTTCCTGCAAAGTATAATATAAACCAAATAAATAAATAAATAAAATATATTTTTCTAATGCCTAAAATATATTATGCCTTAATTCACACTGTTGGGGGGGATATGATTTAATATGTACCTAATAACTCCTGCAGATATTATTTTACATGTCGATCATTATTTTAAGTATTTGAAGATGTATAGAATTGGTGTGTATTATGTTAACAATTGTTTGCAAGCAGCGGGGAAAATCACCATCACACCTTCCAAGTCTCTACACACGCAACTCTACATGCCATATGGCCAAAACCCACTTCTTAAGTACGGGGTATTACCCTATTCAGAATATGATATTTATAATACAGGTATGAGTGAAAAGTGATATTTCTTCTTTTCATTGTGAAATCCATTATGTGTGTCCTTACATTATTTGGTTTTGCTGCCCTTTCCTTTATCTTTGTTTTTGTTTGTGCTCTCTCTCACTACCTCTTTGGGATATCTACATATTTTCAATGATTAGGAATGATGAGGAGGGTGAAATTCAGAAGAAATATACTTACATTTAAATGATAAGGGGGATTGGAAAACCAAGTAGGAAAAACCACCCACAATACATCTGAACGTGATTCAAACCGTGATCGTCCAATAACTGGTTTTCCACTTTTTTGCACGAGTGTCACCTTAGACCATTTGACCACTGAGATGGGACTAGTATCTTCTTCCAAAAAAGAAATGTATTAGTAAATTACTGATGTAATCAATTAGATTATGATTTATTAGATTAAGATGTACCATTGAAAAATATTTCTGAAAGAGAACCAAAATAAATGTTCAATAACCCCCTCAAAATTTGCAATATGTATCACATTTAAAAACATATATTTCAAATCCAAATTGGAGGAAAGTAACAAATTAATTTACTTTATTTGATGCCTTGGTAATTTTCATAATTCAAATTACCAATCATGTTAAATTGAACAATAAAGTAATATTCTTTTAACTTTCTTTTTGCTGCATATTTGTGTTTTGCAATATTCATGGTAAGATATGCATTTATATTTATATTTTATACCTTTGGTATCAAAGCATTGGAATTAAATTATGTTTGACATTAGTGACACCCTATCATTTTACTACTTACTAGAATAATGGGCAATCTTTTGAAATCTTCAAAAATTAATAGCAATACATTTAAAATAATTGCTTTTGACATAGCTGATCAGCTTCTTGAAAATTATATTAATTTTATTCTGACTACAAATAATCTATCAAAAAAGTCCAATGAAAATTCATCCAAGCATAGTTAAATAATTGTGAACTTATTAATCAAGTGTTCTTAACTAAATTAGTTATGTAGGTACATTTTATTTAATAGTGTATTATAGATATGTAAACACTCCTGACATGTGTAGATAGCACCAACCACTTAAAACCGATATAAATTAGTGCTTTTGGCAAGTGAGGGCTTTAAAATATCTTGACATGCTGGTTGTGTTCATAAATTTCAAACATAACTTCATTCTCTTTGTTTTAAGATAATATTTTTTTTAACAAAATTATCATTTACAGATAGGCTTGTGCAAAGTTTATTTTTTCTATTGGAAGCGAACTTGAATCGAATATATAACATATTCTCGAAGCCAATTAAAAGTTTTAATGTTATTTGTTACTGGTTTTATGTTTGAAAAATTACTATTGTGCCTATTACGTTAGTACATTAAAATCACTTATAAAATGTTTTATTTTTATAATTGTTAGTAATATTTCATTCTAATCTGATATCTAATATAATAATATAATAAATCAAGCTACATCATAAATTCAATCACATAAAATTTGTTTATCACATATAATTTGTTTACGTGATTATTAATTTGTGATTTATATTACAGCTCAAAATAGCAATAATTGAATATTAATTGGATATTTCAGCTATAAATATTTATATTGGCGAAACTTTGTAATTGTAGAAGTAAGATTTTTTTCCCAGAGATAAGTTGAGGCAGATTTTTTTCAAAGCCAAGTCGAAGCTTTGCACACCCCTACTTAAGTTAAAGCTAAATCTTAAGGGACAGAGATGAAAGAGAATGATTCCAGGAGGTGCACCAAATTAACTTATTATATATAATCATATAGCAAATTGAATGTTTAATTTTTATCGATGGATGTTTGGAATAGTATGAACATGTACACCTTTACGTTTGATTCAATTAATTCCATCTCTACAACTAATACATTTGTTTTATTCTTACAGTTGAATTGCCGGCCACTCGGCCACCAACAGCTTGCGCGCTCAACGAAGCCACTTGCTCCAATGGAGAATGCATCGACAAAAATAGAGTCTGTGATGGACAGTATGACTGCACAGATGGTTCTGATGAGATGCGCTGTAGTAAGTTGTATTGTTTTGTGTATAATGTTAACTAGCTTAAACTCTCAACTGAGTTCTTAACAACAAAATAGTGTGTTTGCTGGAGAAAATAATATTTACCATTGTGGGTTTGTGTTTTCTTAGACTGTCGAAAATAGTAAATCTATTGCAAAATTATTTTGTAAGGATATCAGCCTTGTTTGAATCCTACTTTATCCACATCTATTAATAATTTGTCTTCTTTATGAAAACAATGTGGAACAAAAGGTACAGTCATTCCATGAAAGCATTGAAAACACTGATTGACTACTTTAAGCTTAATAAAACCTTATGTTATCTTTATAAATAGCTCTAAACTCTCAAACCTTATATGTTTTATAATTTTGGCAGCATCTTTGTTTGAGCTTTGTATTTGTCAAGAATGACTGTGGTTTTGTCTCCAGTTTCCAACCTTAGTCCATACATTTCTAATACACTAAGCAATTAGTCAGTTTTATAATTTGTGTTTGGAACCTTTGATAACCTTTTTTTCTTTGCTTTTTTTCCAGATCCTCTCGGATGTGAGCCCAATGAGTTCCGCTGCAACAACAAGAAGTGTGTTTTGAAGACATGGAGGTGTGACTCTGATGATGACTGTGGAGATGGTTCTGACGAGGCCAATTGTGCAACAAACCCTCCAGGTACTATCCAACACGCATTACTTACCTCTTAAGACCCTAATTTGTGGTAAATAAATGATTAAGTTTTGTTGAATAATAAGTTTAAGGCTAGTATTATATGTCGATAAAAAAAAATTCTTTGTTGTTGAAAATTGTTTCAATTTAACTCATATTTAAGTGATAATATTTTTTGAATAGGAAAATACTGGCTAAAATTCTTAAACACTGTAGGCCTACTAGATATACAACCTTTTAAAGAAGAAAATTTTAAAAATAACTAGTTTATTTTATAATTCTCATCATTATCATCATCGTCATCATGAAATGTTTCCAGCCTAATGGTTGGGCTCTCACATTTGTTGCTATCCTCACTTCCCATGTCTTATGTTGGTCTCGATTGCTCTATTTCTACCCCAAACTTCAACTCCATCATTCTCTTTGGAATTCTCTCTTTTTCAATCTTCATTACAAGACCATACCATTTCACTGTTGCTTCTTCTACAATTCCCATGTACTCTTGCCCAAACATCTTCCTATTCCTTCTGGTGACAGCTAGCATGCTCCTCAAAAACTTCATTCCTCTCAACTCAACCTTACCTTTCTTTCATGCATTTAATGTCCAGGTACAGGCCATCCACAATATGAGAGGTGTTATCTGATCGATAGTAAAAGTTTCTATACATATCCATTCTCCAAACCATATGATCTGCAAGTTTATATGTTTATTTACTGTTACTTTTAGTAACCAGAACATTCACACGAACAAATAATTGGTTTTAAATTACTGACCTTTTACGTTATTGAAGAACAAAATTATGAAACTTGATGTTTCTTTTGTGTCGAAGCATAGTCTATGGTTCAATTATAAAATTCTTTTCAAACGAGTGTTTCAAAAATAAAATGAAAGTGTTGAACTAGTCGAAACAATGGTGGTTGAAGATGTCATACAAACCGTCAAGCAGATGTCTTCTTATGTCGTTTAAAACATAAAAACATTTTATTTGAAAACTAATATTTTGTATAATTCTAACGCTAAGTTATAAAAACATTTTATTTTTTTATTTTGTTGGCCATTTATAACAAGATACAAGTGTGAATATAATATTTTTTATTAATTTATTTTGTTCTTTCAATAAGTTATCAAAAGGCTAGTTACACTGTAATCCTTAGGGAAGTATTATTAGACTATTGTTTGATAACACTTTTTATTGATAGTTTGTTCACGATAGGTTTTTACCCAGATTGACAGTTCAAAAATCATATGTTTAGGTTTTGGGTTGCCAACACTTTTAAAAGATCACTTTTTTGTTATAAGTGTTAAGTTTTTTAATACATGTTAAATTTTACATATAAAATGATGTAAACTTAGGTAAATTAGTGATTATTTATTTAATATTTCATATATTATCTTCTCTAGACTATTTACATTGAGATGGTGTAACATATTACTGAAACATGTCATCATAGAAGGCTAAAGCTCAGCTGAGGAGATTGGAATATAAGAATAACAAAAAAGTTTTTTAAGTTTATAATGTTTTTAGTTCCTTTAAAACAAATTTTTACATTATTTTTACTGGAATTAAAACCCTTTTTAAAACATTCCATAGCTACGAGATATCTGTGAAGTACAGTAAATAGTTTATCATGAATGTATTTTTATATATAAAACTAGTCTTGATTAGAGATATCACGATACCTGTTTTTCTCAACTCTGATTCTAGAACATTTCCTATTCCATTATTTTCCCAAGCATCCAACCTCATATAAAAACATACTTATTCAACTTCATAGTACAGCGAAAAAATACAAAATTTCAATATTAACAAAAACAATTCATTTTAAATTTTGTCAAAGAAAAAGATCCATTCCACAAAATATTGAAGCATATCATACATAATCAATAAATTAATAATGAATTACAATCAAAAGAATGTATTTTTACCTACAAATAAAGTCTCACTGAGTCAAACATTTAAAATATTTTAAAATGGTGTAATAAACAACGATCAAAAACGCAAGTCTTTTAAATTCAATAAATAGGCAGTAGTTGAACCAAAATACATAGCAAATAAAATCAAATGAATCGATATAGAGATAATTGATTACTACTCATTCTGAATTTTGCCCTTTTGCTTAGTTGCTTTTCATTGAGAGCTAAGAATTGAAGTATCAAGAATCATAAAATTAAGATCGATTGTCGATTCGTTCAATACCAGTAAGAATTGAAGGTATATCAAGGTATCAAAGAATCTAGTTTGACAACCCTAGTCTTAATACATAAATTAAAAAATGAAGTGCTTTATGATGTCAATGAAAAACAACCTTTGTTGCAGGTTCTCCTTGCAGATACCATGAGTTCCAGTGTCAAACGGGCAACCAGTGTATACCAAAGTCTTTCCATTGTGATCTGGAAATTGACTGTCAAGATGGCAGTGATGAAGTGGGATGCTGTAAGCTATTTTATTTTACTATCAATTAATGGCTTGCAAGTTGTTTTTTTTACTCAAAATTAAGTTTAAATCCAGTTTGGATAAAAACATTTGAGTTTAGCTCCCGATTGACTTACAAACTTATCAAAGGTTCTTGCATTCCCTTTGGTTTCTCCACTCTACTTTTGTTTCTTTCTTTTTGTCTATACATCTTATAATCTATTCTTAAATTCAATATTTCTTCAACAAATATTGATGTTTTGTTTCTCAATAGAAATAAATATAGAACAAACTGAATGTGGATTGTCCTATCAAACTATTTTCTTACAGTGACCTTGCTGATTATGATCGATCAAGATTATTTTGGTCACATTCAAATATTATTTTAAAGTACTTGATATATTCACGAGTTGAAAGACTCATTTATCTGGTCTGTCTTAAAACAGGTCCATTCCTTTTTCAGTGAACTTAGACCACCAATGAGCCCTGTCCTCTTCCCCCTCCTTTAACTCCCAGAATTTAATTCTTTCCTTCAAGTCATCTAGTATTTGAATGCTCCTTCTAAGGATGTATTCGATCAAGTTTGCTTTGTACTGAAGAATCGCATTCAAAATGGTTCTCTTCTCACCCACTCTCCTGAGGACTTCTTCATTTGTCACTGTGTCTGTCCACCTGATCTTCTCAAGTCTTCTCAAGCACCACAATTCAAAGCTATCCAAGTATTTCTTTTCCATCTCCCTATAAGAGTTCAAGTCTCCGCTCTATAGAGTAAAGTGCTCCAAATGTAGCATTTCATCAGTTCTCAGTCCCAAACTCAACTTGATAGTCAGTAATAATTTCTCATTTTTGAAAAATTCTTTGGCCATGGCGATCCTCGATCTAATTTCCTTTGTCAGCAGACTTCCCAGGTACTTAAACTGCTCTGTTTTCCATTTCCTGGTTTTCAATTTTGACTCTTAAGCTCTACTATTAATGACACCGTAGTTTTCTTAAATGGACCACTACAAATTTCCACACGATCCACCAGTTACCAACCCTGTTTTAATAAAATAAATTTTTAGTGAAATTAAACTAAACTTCAGTATTTAATGAGCTATCCTTGACTCTTGAATTATAATAAAATTATATTATCGATTATTGAAAAGCTTTTTATATCTCATGTATAAAATATTATTTCCTTACTTTCTTCCAGCTGCGTCATACATTCAAGTTCCACCGCCACCCATGGTGAACCTGAACATTGGCTCTGTTTTCACCATCACATGCACAGCAATTGGCGTCCCCACGCCTGAGGTCGTCTGGCGTCTCAACTGGGGGCATATTCCACCCAAGTGTACCACGACAAGTTCCAATGGTCTTGGTACCCTCACATGCCCAGATGTTCAGGTCAGAGGGCTCACAATGAACTATAGTCCAATTTTCATACTAAGAGATTTTTATATAAAAAAAATTTACATTGATTACATTTTGCTAGATTGCTAGATTATTAGTATAACTAATGCATTAGGTATGGGACTCTCGAATCTTTGAACCCTTGATCCCTCGTATCTATAAGGGTATTCGAGATTCAAGGATACGATAAAATATCAAATTCAAGATATTTTTTAAATATACATATATTTTTACAGAATTTTGGATTCACATTTGTTTAGCTTTATTATTGTGAATAGGCGATTCCGTCCCAATATAATTATAGGACAGACTTAACATCAACAGACAATTAATTTAACACTTAATTGTGTGCCTTCAATATATTTATATATAAATATATGAACTATGATTATTTATAATTTTGACGATTTTATCATATTTCTACTTTATTTGTCGATAACCTTTTCTTAGGTTTGAATTCAAATACAAGATTCAAGATTCAGAGGTAAAATGAAGATTCGGATCTGTAAAACAGTGGACCCTTTTCTAAAATAGATAAGAAAAGGAATAGCTGAAAATCTCATGACTTGACATATGAATACATGAAAGAAGATTTAAATAACCTATATAACTGTTGGACAAGGTTTTTCTTATGAAAATTTGATTTTACTATGTGATGAACTTGGTTTGGTTTTCATTTTTTTAGCCACATGCTTTTACATTAAGTAATTGATTTCTAGGAGGTATTTTGTAATTCTAGAAATAGTTTATAAAATTGTCAAATGCTGTCACAGCCAGTTATTCTAGTTGTTTGGCAAATTTTGCCTCGCTGTAGTTTTGTGACTTTATACAATATTATCATCCTCTAGGAATCAGACCAAGGTGCCTACAGCTGTGAGGCTATCAACACCAAAGGCTCCACTTTTGCTATACCTGACTCCATCTTGGTTGTGAACAAACCAGACTCAGTCTGCCCGCGAGGTTACTTCAACGAAGAGGCTTCTACTCGAAGCGATTGCATTTCTTGCTTTTGTTTCGGCGTCACCACAGAGTGTAAGAGTGCGGACTTGTTCACTTACCAGGTAAGGAATACTGAAATTATTAAGTGGCCAACTTTGTAAGTGAGAAATTGCCATACAGATTTATATTTTTAACAAAATATTTAATTCTACAAATCATTATTTCATAATATGTCTCACACCTTAATGAAGTTGAAAAATTCCAACAGCAGTCTTTATCCTTAGCTACCTCATAGTTTTGAATCTCTTGCTATATCTGATATGTATTTTTTGTGTTTTTGTTATATATAATCTATTAATTATTGTGAATCCAGTTTTTTATCCGGTTAAAGTCTTCTTGCAACATTTTGTTTAGCTTTATATGCATTTTTTGCACTGCATACAGCCTTTTGTCGTAAGCAATATACCACAGTTTTGTATACAGTTTGCCATTGTTCTTGTATGGATTAAATATAGTATTGGCCCAAGAATAGAGCCTTGTGGTACTCCGATATTTATACCCAATTCTTAACTTTCTTTATTATTTATTTTAACTAGTATTTTCCTAGTTGTTGGGTGATTTTTAAACCATTCATAAATAATACCTCTGATACTAATTTTATAAAGTGATTCTAGTAAAATATCTTTATCTAATCAATCAAACGCTTTCGACATGTCTATAAATTCTATAGTTACGTGTTTGTTTTAGTTTAATTTCTATAGCATTAGTAGTAAGTGTAGTAGTAGATGTAGTAATAAACGGTACTGCCGCTGTAATAAGCCGCACCATGCTATAAACATGTGCACAACACTCACAATGCACTCTGTATGCACAGTTTGTGCACATATCCATACAAAACATTGGGTGCAACAAACTTATTTACCTTAACTTCCTCGTTTACTTTTTAAGATATCTTTTATGAATCATCCCTTACCACATGTCTAAGATGTCCACAAATTTTACACCAGGGAGTTAGGGAAAGGTAAGATAGAATTCAGAGGAAATTTGGCCACTTTTGTTAGAGAAGAGTGTCTGAAACAATTTAAGAAAAACCACCCTAAGTTCACCTTAACAGGATTTTAACCTCAACTCTGTTATCGACAATTCACTCTATCGCGAGACTGTTAGCTTAGACCACACAATCACTGAAGTGGGTCTTAGCTTTTCCTTTATATAAAATGCTCAAAATTCTTAATGCTTGATGTTAGTCTTTAAAACAATAGTTATATTGAAAATATTTGTGTTGGCACCATTTTACATAGCGATAGGAGTTGATAAATACATAAGATATTTGCTACCATCATTCAAAAAAGTTTTAAAAAACCATAACATTTAAAAAAATCAATATATATTTGTTTAAAAAGTAACAAAGTGAAACCTGGTTTTTGCAAATTTATGTTTGTAGGATACCAACTTGTCAGACACTATTTGCCCGGGCAAACAAAAAAAAAATCACCCAAGTTGTTTATATATTAATTTCACTGTTTTTTTTCTAAAGTTGTTGAAATATAACTGAACACTTGTTTTCCTATTGAGTGGAATTTTAATCAATGACATGGGAAAATCATACTAGATGTTTTATTGTTTATTTTTTCTCTTCATTGTTTAATTGATAATTTGTCCTTTCAGTTGCCACCCCCATTGAACCAATACCAGCTTGTGAGTGTTAGAACGGAACCTTCAATCAGTATCTTACCAGACCCTCCATTCAGAAATTTCCAACCAACTCTCAGGCCTCTCAACAGGAATGGATTTCAAGTGAGTTTCTTACACAATAAGTTCGTTTTCTCATTTATTGTACTTAATTCATTGTATATATATTAACATCAATTCATCTAGAAAAATATTATGATTCTTAATGAATCAATATTAGTTTACCTTCATTTTTAAATTAATGTATTAAAATTTTATACTTTAATTTCATGTAGTATTAGTTGATATTTTGAGGTATATCTGAACCTTTCCACCCTCCACCCCCTCCCACACACATACTCACACACACTTGGCTGTCTATCTAATGACTGTAGGTATCTATTCATAAACATTAGACTTTAAGCTCATTTCTGACTTGTTTACTGTCTTGTCACTTACGACTTTTCTCAGATATGCTAATGCTCAAAACGTTCCCCTGTCACTCCTCTCTTCGGCCTGAGACTGTGTTGTCATGATTTCTATTGTTCCTAGGTGTATACATCATCAGCAGAGTCGCCATCTGACAACACCTACCTGTATTTCTCGCTACCAGAGAATTACAACGGAAACCAGCTTAAATCTTATGGTGGATACTTGAAGTATACAGTCAACTACGAAGGAAAAGGCAGGCCAATATCAGCGCCTAATGTTATTCTCAGTGTATGTAGTTATTTACAGTAATAAAAGAATAATATTAATTATTGCAAAATGGATTTACAATTTATTTGTAATTTATCTAGGCACTTCGTAAATAAGGAAAACCTAATTTTGTACGACAAATAGAAGTTGGTGAGTTTGAAAAAGTAACTAATCTTGAGATATTTTTGCAGTTATTTTTTGAAACATTAAGTTGAAGACAAATAATCCACCATACATCTATAAACTATTTGTTTTATCTCTGGCTCATACAATTTTGTTAAGATAACTGGCATTCATGTCATTCTTCTGTCAAGTATTTAATAGAAAACAGGGGGAATGATATTTTTTTAGCTGGGAAAATATATAAGCCTAATTTTTGAATGGAATAACTGAAAAAGTTAGGGATTTTCAAAAATTATAAAATGCACTTATTACAAAATTGAACCATTTTCATTATTTCATAGTTTTTATTAGTTATATTTTTAAAAGTTAATATTGAATCTTTTTAATGGAAAAATCAAAATATTTAATTTGACCATCGTATGTTATACAAAACTATAACAATAATTTGTAGGCCCATAGAAATAAGCTTTTACATTAAGTCTCAATATGTTTACTGTTCAAACGCTTTAAATTTTTATAATAACATTAAAATAAGAAACTCTCAAATTGTAAGAGCTTACGTCAATATAATAAAACTACTAATGGTTTTGTTGTATATTATTAATACTTCATATGTTAAGTTGGTAGTCTTGAGAAATGTTATGAGTGACGTATAAAAATACTCAGTGTAATATTGTAACTTCTTAAATAATTAGCACGATAAAAGCTACTCTTATATTAGCTGAAATAACGGTTTAATTATTGTGTAACGGACCAAACAGGGTTAAAATATTTATCAATACAGTAATTGACGACTATTTTTTTTTTTAGAAATTGATTGTATTACTTTGTATAATAGAAATTGTTTGCATTTGCAATATTTATATTATTGTTCATACAAACTTGTCGATCCTGTAGGGTAATGGATACGTCCTGACCCACCGCAGTAGAGACGCACCAGCCGGGCGCGACACAGAGGTGACGGTCCGCATTTTCTATGGAGAATGGTACAAGGCGGGAAGCCCGCAGCCGGGCGATAGGCTCAATGTTCTCGCCACCAGGGAGGAGATAATGATGGCTCTTGGAGACACCACACATGTTCTCATCAGGTTAGGATTTCATACCAACCTATGAAAGTCAAGGGATTTTTTCATACTGGAATAAACTGAAAATGTTGGGAGTTTTTATTAAAAACAAGGAGCAATTAGGGACTTTAAATACTATGCAAAAAAAAACAAAAACATTTTATATATTTCCCATGGTACCTACCTAAATACTTCAAAGTTATTTGGAATAGAGCACTAAGCTAAATTATGGTTTAAATTAAGAGGGATAGGCAGCAAACTTACCTTGGTGATAATGGAGTATAAATTGTTTAGATAGAACACTAAAAAAAACACACATTTTTAACGATAATCTTTCACTGTTACAGCTTCATCAGGTCGAGTATACTTTCTTTACCTAATGAAACTGTTTGTGACAGTGAAAGTTTGTCCTTAAAAATGTGTTTTTGTGCTTTTTAGTGTTCTATCTAAACAATTTCTACTCCAGTATCACCAAGGTAATTGTGCTGGCTATCCCTCCTAATTTAAACCTTAAATAAAAGTTAGAGATCTTGTTTCTCACAAGTTAACAAAATGCATTTACTAGAGATCTGTTGGCAATTGTGATCACTGTAATAAGTGGAAAAAATCTTTATTTACTAAGGAAAATTGAAAAATGTTGTCTGAAAAATCTTGAAAAGTAAAAAAATTGTATAAAATAAAAGTTCTGTGGTAACCCTGAATATGCGCTAACTTAGCTTAGGGGCCAAGGGCATGATCCAAAGGATCTATAATATTGTTGAAAATATGTAGCAGACCCAACTCTATCGTAAAGTATTTTTCATTGCCATTAAGACTCTTATTTGACCATAATGTTTGATACAAAGTCTGAGTTAGACAAACTAATATTAATGACACATAATCATCACCATAACTAGTTTATAACCTGTGATTAGGTTAGTTTAGTAAAATGTCTTCATCTTCCTCTTTCTTCCACCATTGACACAACAGTTGAGAAAAACAAAACTATAATAAGCAACAAGACAAATACAACATATTAAAAATTATTACAAATAAAATAAAAAACCATAAAAATAATTTAAACTATAAATCTAGAGGAGAACACGTTTAAAAGAATGCTACTTGATTTATTTTTAATCTCAACTCAACATTAGTGTGTTTTCTTCTTAGATAAATGACAAACTTTTATTTTCTTCACAAATTTTGCCAGATCGCAGTATGTTGATGGTACTGTACTGGACACTTCAGTATTCAATATTGCCCTGGACTCTGCTGGTGTTCGCAACACGGGACTAGGTCAAGCCACTTTTGTCGAAGAGTGTCGTTGCCCTGCAGGTTACACCGGACTTTCTTGTGAGGTGAGTATTTAGTGGTTGGTTCTTTCTTTGGGTTTTTCTTTTGGCTTTTGTAGGGGTTTTATCATTTAAATCAATTAACAACCTTCTTCTCTTTTTAATTCCTACCTCCAGTTCCTGAGATCATTGACTTACTTGAGTAAAACTGTCAAATTGCATCATACAAAAAATTATTTTCATCTAGTAGCTAAAGTTCGCTTTTCATAAGAGAAGCACAAAATACAATATATTTTTCTTTTTGGTCAACCAGTATTACTTTCTACTAATCCAGAGGTCTCGGGTTTTATTCCCGGAGGAACCGGAGGCATTTTTCCTGAAGGGTAATTGTTCCTATTGTCACCATGGGCTGGATATTTAAGTTTAAGGGTTGTATGCAAGAACATGACTAAGTAAATGCTTTGTTGATACTAGCGTGAGTTTGCTTGTGTCTTCATAAGTTAAAAGGTAGAGTGATAGTGTGCTCTAGACCACACTCTCGGGTCCACTAAGCATTCACTATATGTTCTTGCATACCGTCATGAGACTTCTGCTGGAACCACAAAATCATCATCAGCATTCACTTCATCAGGGTAAATTAACTGCAACTACATGGTGCCGGTGACCTGGCGGTCTAGGGGTAAGGTGTCAGACTTCTGTGCTGGCGGCCGGGGTTCAATCCTCAGTCCCGGCACAGATTTATCATGACAAGACATCTTGTGAATGTGGGGAATGCCAGGCCTCCACCGTGGTTCGGATTCCACGTTAAACTGTAGGTCCTCCATTCAATCACCCTACCATTACACATTAGCGTAAGTGCGTATAACCCAAATGGGTAGTAAGACTCGCTGCTAATAATAATAATAGTAATAATAATAATAATAATACATGGTGCCCCAACCTCAAATGATTTGATGTATGAAGACATGTGAGTATATCTAGTAACTTTTTTTAGCAATCAGATAACATATCAATTCATAAGAAAATTGGGATAGAGTTGGACACCAACCAAGAATCTGTCCTTTGTGCTATTGGCTAGAACTAAAAATATGAAATAACCACAGATGTAGGTAAAATACTATGCTCTCCTATTAAATATTTTGTAGACACTTCAGGGGTTTGCACCCCTCCATTGAGTAGTTTTGTATCAAAAGAGGTTTGAATCCCTGTTCCTCTCACACTAATCTCTTTGCCAGCCCAGCGGTGCCACTGGATAATAATCGAGTCCTTTTTCCCAGTCTACTGGGTACCCGAAACTCGCCCCGGCAAAGATGATACTCAATTTTGGGTAATCCCTTAAATACTAGAATCACAACCACCAGTGACTCAGGGTCAGCCCTAAACTATGAGTAAAAAATTACTCTGAGCACACAGGACACTACCTGGGTAGCTCAGTGTTAGTACATCAGAGAGCCAAGCCAAAGGTCCCAGGTTCAATTCCCGGGTTCTAGGTATAAATTTTCAACTAATTTTACTTTATTGGGGTATGTTCTTTGAGCATATTGTTTTCTAATTAGTGTGTGAATCTTATCCTCTCATTTTTATCAAATCCAATAATTTAATGTCTTTTTCTTTTGTTTGTGTCTACTTTAATAAACCATGGGTTATATTTTAATGGCTTTATTTTCTCTACCTGTCACAGAAATGTGCACCAGGCTACAACCGTCGAAAGTCAGGACCTTGGCTGGGTCTTTGCACAAGGGAGCCTGTGAGATGTCCTTCAGGCTACTATGGAGACCCCAGCCGCAACATCCCTTGTCAAGTGTGTCCATGCCCGCTGACCAACCCTTCCAACCAGTGAGTGCAATCTCAGCTGTGTTTCATGCTCTAAATAATTATTTTGTATCAAGTTTTGATATAGTTCATCGATTAAAATTTACAGACCCCGACATCTTAGCTCAGTCATTAGCGGGTTCTTTCTACTGAGCTAAGGGTTCCAGGTTCGATTCCCAACATGGGTATAAAATTTATCATTTATTAAATCCGGGTTTGCCCTTTCACTGTGATGAATTAACGGCTGGGGACTGTATGTTGTGGCTTTCTTAGTCTTAAGTTAGAATATAAGACATAAAGCTACGACAGGCCTAGCCAGCCAGTAGTGGAAAATATATGACTTGGATAAAAAAAACTACCCAGGCCACATGCCGGAAACAGTAATGGATGTAAAAAAAAGTTATAAACATATTATATTTTGGTTTTAGCAGCATTGAAGAAATAATATCTGACATTCGGGCTGTAATTGCAACAGCATCCTGGGACTTGTTTAAACAAGTGGTTTGGATGAGAATTTGATATCAGTTTACAGACAATACTGATAATTTCACCTCAAATTGTGATCCAAATAACTTGTTATCTCTGATGTCAGCTGTTTCATCTACAGCCAAAACATCTGAAAGTTATTTCTTCTAAGCAGCTCAAGCCCCAAAACATAAGATTTAAATTTAACACCAACCAAAATCATTCATCAACTTTGAATACTGGGGCTCTGCAAATGCTTTGAAATAAGCTTTAAATAGAAGCTTGAGTTTGATCATTGTTTTCAGTGTCTAAGCTTATTGTAATTTGCTGAGTGAAGATTTGTATTTTGGTATAAAAAGTCAGAGAGTAACATATATATTTTTGGTTAAAAATATAGCATCTCAACTCTTACTTAAATTTCTGATGGAAAAAAATAATAATTTAGAAGTGCCCGAAAAAATTACTTAAGATAGGAGGTTAAAAATAACTATCTAGTTTGCTTGGACATGGTTTTCTTTTTTGTCTATATTTTTTAATATTCACCTCTGGTCAAAATATGGCCGTTACAATCTTTGGTTCAAACAGATCTATTAACAATGTTCCTTGCTCGAGGAAAATACATTTCCTAGACTTGAGGAACTTTTTCTTGGTTATTGGAAAGTTGTCGTTATCGCATTCAATCAACAAAATTGACCATAATTTGCATTTAAGTAGTATTTTTTATGGAAATATTTTACTTTATTCTCTCTTATGTATTTATTATCAATTAATACTATAATGAACTTTAAATGGGTTTTGATAGCCATTTTCATGTTATAACTAAATTAGCTCTTCTCTCTACTTGTTGGGATGTGTTTTGTGCTGATGTATTCCAGATGCACAGGAAAAATGGGGTTATTTTCTTTCCACAAAGGAACATTAAATTAAAACCAAAATAATTGTTTGGTTACTTTCACAGTATTTTTTAAATTCAATACTATAATTTATTATTACTTAATTTTTGTAATCAATTAAAAGTAAGAAATTTTAAATTTTGGTGTTTAAATACAAGTCTTTATTCATTAAAAAGATTAAAATAATTTATAAAGTACAGTCAACTCTCGATTCTACGACCCCGGGAATAGCGTCCCTCTCGAAGTAACGACCCTTTTTTGGGGAACCTTGAAAAATGTGGGAAAAAAGGTTGAAAAGTTTAAGGAAATCGCTGTAAAATGTGTTTGTTGCATTTATTTAGGTCACTGCGTTGCAATTATCTTTGTGAGCACTGTATTACTAATAACTGGGGTGGGTCAGGTATAAAAAAAGACACCACCTCATCAATGCCAGCCAATATCACTTGACTCTGTCCACCCCCTCCCACAAGCAAGAAATTGTTTCCCCGCGCGCAACTGCCGCTACATCACACGCCAGGCTTGCTTTTGCCATTGTTATTTCGATTCTCGATTTGGTTACTATTTTGGTTTGATTTTGTGAACAATTTTTGACGACCCATGCTATTGTTTAACATTGTTATTTTGATTTGGTTACGTTTTTGGTTGGATTTTGTGAACGATTTTTGATGACCCACGCTATTTTTTTTAATTTGATACGAACTTATAATTTTGACGAAATGAGTGAAAGGAGTACCTTCTTCAAGAAATAGGTAGGTTTTATTTTATTTACTTTTTCACGTATTGTCTAAAAACAAAATCTGTTAAAATTCCAATAACGACACCTTCGAAATAACGACCCTTTTCTAGGGAACCGTGAAAGGTCGTAGAATCGAGAGTTGACTGTATTTGTTATTAATTCACATAATTAAGTTTTAAAATTATATATTTACTCAACCCAAGCTCGATTTGGCTTGATACTTGGGAGCTTCATGAGAAACTCGCTCGAGATCGACTTGGATAAAATAAACTTGAACTTGTTGGCCCCTATTAAATACTTGTAATGATTTTTTCTAATGAACCAACTTATTATATCTAAGCGCAACTTATATACTCACTCAAATCTAGAACAGACACAACATCCAGCTCCACCGCTTCCCAGCCATTAATGCATCACCGTGAAAGAGTTGACTCACATTTCACCAATGATAAATTTTTCGGCCATGTCAGGGTCTAAACCCAGGACCCTTTGCTCAGTAGACTGACACGCTACCGACTGAGCTAATGTGTTAAACTTTTATAAAATTAAATTCGGGTTTATAATTATACTCCATTATGACTTCATTGTAATTAGCATTTGTAAGCACATCAACAAAAAACTTTGAAGATGTATCCTTAAGTACAGTACTGATACTTAATTGGTGTTCTCTGTAAACGCTCATGTAATACATTTTTATATTATTTTAGTAATAATAATTATTATTATTATTATCATTATTTTCTTGTCTAATTTAGATTTGGGCGCACCTGCCAGCTTGACACAGATGGAGATGTTACCTGTGATTGTCCTCAAGGGTACATTGGACGTCGTTGTGAGCAATGTGCTGCCGGCTACCAAGGAAACCCTCTTATCCCTGGAGACTCTTGCTCAAGAGGTGAACTGATAGATTTTTATATTAAACATTATTTAATAAACTTAAAAAGAATTAGAGATGTGTCAAATAATATATTTCTCGAATCCAAATTTTAAATTTTCTTTTCAATCTTAAACTGCTAGGGGTGTGTGAAGCTTCGAAACTTTGACTTGACTCCGAAACAAACATCAGCTTCGACTTCGCTTCAAAACACATTCTGGCCTTGAAGCTTCCCCAGTAAATATATTGACAGATAAAAAAACTCAATCTGTGTTCAATTATAACCATTCTGAGCTGTTTTGTAAATTGCAAATTAATAGTTATGCAAAAAAAATCTGAAGAAATTGAATTGTATGTTGTGATAATAACTTGATTTTTCAGAGTAACATGAAATATTACAAACAATTGTGCAATAAAATATTTTCCAAGTAATTTTAGTGAATAAAGTAATTTAAATATCCACAATATATTTTTCAAGCATAAAACAACTAAAATAAAATATTTGAACTTCAATTCGGCTTTGAGAATATTTCGTATATTTGATTTGAGTTTGCTTCAAATTGAAAAAGTGAACTTCGCACACTCGTAAATGAACTCTCATATATTTTTAAATGTTTAGTTTTAGTTAAAGTGAACATATTTAAAATACAATTTAAAAAAAAGTTGTTAAAGGCTTGATGCCATGGATAAATGTTATTTTATTTATCATGTCTTTAATGTCATAAGCAACAAAGAGAACATTTTAAAATTATATTAATACAATTTTATTTTTTTATGTTATTTTATTCCTCTTGCAACTAAACGTCTTCATAGTTCCTTTAACTAATTGCTTAGAAAACTTTTACGAATATCGCATCTTTAGAATACCATTGGATTTGAGCATCTCATTTCTATTAAAAATGTTACTCGAGTCTATGGCATTGTTAGAATGAAACTTTATTTGTGTTTTTTTGTCAAATATTTACTTAAAATGTTTACATTTCAGGCTCTTGTGACCACTCTGGCAGTCTTTCAGTTCAACCAAACCCAACTTCAGGAGAATGTGATTGTAAGGTAATTGTCACCCTATTGTGACTATTGGTAATACACAATGAAAAATATTACTGTATTCTTAATACCATAAACAAAAATTATATACGAAATCAAATGTTTGGTAGACATGGCTAAATAATTTATCTTTATGTGTTTTTTTCATGCCTCAATCATTTGTTGTAAATGGTGAGTATATATTTATTAAAATATGTAATATGAAAACTAAAATATTTAAAGTTTTATGAATCAGAAATCTTAATAATATCATAGGGTTTTTTTTCCAGGATTAAATGTAATTTGTACTTAAATTTCATCATGAATTTTGGTTTTTGGCTTAGTCAAGATTTTATTTTATGTTCTATTACTTTGTTAAGAATATTCATTTTTTGACACCAAAAATCATTTAATTTTTCAAGTTTATTAATGAGGTGGCCCAATGATTAAATAATTTTATAATAACGGAAACGGATTAAAATAAAGGAAAATTAAAAACAAACTAAGACGTATAACTTAATGAAGAAATCCCACCTAGGCAAAGAGGTAAAATGTGGTAAGAGTCCAATACACAAAGGTGAGATTTTATGTCATTCTTCTATAGTTGAAATAGGAACACTCACACTTAAACACAAATTTAGTAATATTTTTGCATTGTTGTCTTTATCAAACAAAAAGATAAGAACGAATACTACAGTGTTTTTAGCAGTTTATTTATCAATTCAAATTTAAATAATCTAGTGTGTGTGTGTGTGTGTGTGTGTGTGTGCGTGCGTGCGTGCGTGCGTGTGAAGTGTATTTCCTCTTCTCTTTAGTTTGATAAAGACAACAATGTGCTGAAATATGACTCAATTTATTTAAAAATATGTATTTAAATGTGTGTGTGACTATTCTTACTATATAAGATATAAGAAGGAAATAAAATGTAGCCTTGGTGTATTGGATTCTTCCCTCATTTTGTTTACCTACATTATCATTATCATCATCATCATCAAATGTTTCCAGCCTGTGACTCAGTCAGTTTAAGTAAAATACCTTCATCTTTCTCTACATTTCCACCACTCTTCCTCCTTTAATGTCTTCCATTCCTCTCCTCTCACTTGAACACATTCTGTTATGTGCTATTTCCTTACATGAGCCTTCTTAAGTAAAGTAAATCCACGCTTATTAGTTATTTGTTTTTTTTCCTAATATATTCCCATAATTCTAACGTTTAATTTTCCATGTTATTCAACCTTCCTCATAAAATTGATAGATCTAAACCTTTTCCAACTAAAATCATAAGTTGATTTTACACTTTAGAAAGTTGTATGATTTTAGAACATCTTGTCATTCTAAGTAACATATTATTGTTAGGACTATAATGCTGTGCAATTTGTTAAGTAAAGGGTGTCACCTGATAAAGATTAACTTTGAAGTCACATGTTCACAGCAGCCATGTTTGAACACGTCTAGAGCAAGCATGCCGAATGGTGCTGACCAAATAATAGATGTTACACTTGCTGCCTACTTAATATAATTGCCTTAACCACACAGGGCACTAAAAATCTAAGAATAAATTAGGGATGTGCGAGAATAATTTTTTCAATTCGAGACATTCTCAAGAGACACGAGAAAGATATGAGAAAACGTACTTTTAGAAGTATAAAAATGTAAATTATGTTTAATAAAATAAATATATAGTTTATAGAGTTCCTTTTTGACATTTGAGCTGAAGCTTTCTTTAGATTATCTTATGGTTATTCACCCACTTGAGATATAACTCATACACATTTTAAATGCAATTAATGAAATAGTGATAGCTAGTTACAATGAACCCCATTTATAATTTAATTTTGTACTGTAAAAGCAAATATTGTCAAAGTTTGATATTGAAAACAGTTATTTATAGCCAAAACATTTCTTAATAAAGGTTGTTTTTTTGTGGGTAAATGTGGCTTATTTTTGGGTTATTACGGTATAGTTAGAAATAATAAATTCCCGGTGTGTTTTTTAAATTTCTTAGGGCCATTATTTGCTTTGATTTAATTTCTCGAATTTGCGAGAAATTTTTGAGTCTCGCACATCCATAGAATAAATTTAAGTGACTAGTTATTAAATAACTTAATTTCTTATGGTGGATTTTGTTTAATAGGACTACACGATTGGGTCCACTTGTAACCAATGTAAGGCCAACACTTTCTTCCTCGACTCGAATAATCAGTTTGGCTGCATCAGTTGTTTCTGCATGGGGATAACAAATCAATGCCAGAGCTCCAACTGGTACAGAGAACAGGTAATAAACATTGAAATACCTTATCTTAAAATATAATGCTATCACTCATAAAAAAAAAGTTAAGAAGTGTTTGTGACAACAGGATATAGTGCAGATTCCAGTTTTTCATTTGTACCAACCAGAGAACGTGTCAGTTTATGTCATTTAAAGAAATATAATTTCTGGACCAGCAATCTCCCTGATCTATATTTGTAAGCCATACTTTGGGGTCATAACACTGGTTCATCTGGTTACAAATTAAACTCTGGCTTCAAGACTCACTATTGCAGTTGACTCTTTCCTGTTTATAATTTTTGTTTGGTTTAGTTAAATATTAATATATAGAGTTGCATCCAATATACTATTTTATGCATCAGAATCTCCACTTTACTTTTGAATCGTGAATCTCAAACCAAAATCCAAATCTTGGGAAAAATTATGAACTAAAGACAAAATATAAATACAGTGTAATCATAGAAAAATATAAATAGTAACCAAATATTAACATTGTTTCTTATAATCCATACTATAAAAGTCATATTGTGTTCATGATAACACATGTTTCTATCCATCTATCCTGTACCCTCTTCCAAATTCAACGTGTCTAGAAACAATAATTGTTCATGCTACCCTAAATGTGTTAGCAAAATTAGTGTTTATATTCAATTGTTGTAATATGTTATAGGTGTCTGTGGCATTTACAAGAAACACCCAAGGCTTCAAGTTGGTGGAAACTCTGAACAGAGATGAACCAATCACTGATAACATCCATGTCGACTCCACAACACGAGAGCTTGTATTCCAAGACTTCTCCAGACGCACCCCAGATGTAAGTGTATATGCAACACAGGGCTGTACCTTGGAATTATTTGGCATAAAGGGGTGAGATCCTACCTGTTGTGACTTGTAGTTGAATCCCCCGACCAGAGATATCAAGGAATTACCATTAAATCCCTCCTGAAGCAATTTAAAATGGGTATTTTTAAACATAATTCAGACTTTAATTACTACGAATTTCATAGAGTTTGATTCACATTTTTGCCAAAATAGGAAGCAGAATTTGCCTCACGGGTGCAGTGATTGGCATAAAGCTCGTCACATGACCATGTTTCTGTCCTGTGCTAGTTTTTTTGGCAAACTTATGAATCCACTATGAGTCTGTAAATTACTAACCAAGGCTTTGAGGATAAATACAAAAAGTCAAAAACTTATTTCTAATTAGATTTATTTAAAGTTGACAGCGGTTGAGTTGAAAATTTTAAATTAAAATGTTATAGTGGACCAGTGATATAGTTGATTTTTATCTTGAAGGCTAAAAAAGAGCCATCATAAATATTATAATATAGTACTATTTATTTAATAATCCCTTCGGTTTCTTTGGCAATATTAGCTTGGTGAGTAATTTCATGTATATATGCATGTACACATTTACAAATTGAGTGTAAATTTTAGTCACACGAAACTATATTTTTTAATATAATACAATCGATATTAACAATTTTTGACCCTACGACCATGACTTTAACTCTATTAATATGTATAACAGTTTTTGACCCTACGACCATGACTTTAACTCTATTAATATGTATAACAATCCAATATCGGTCATCACATGGTAATTCCACCACACCTTTATAATTACAGCTATGTCTTTGTAACCATATTTATTTTTTTGCAGGTTTATTATTGGCAACTTCCCACTCAGTTCTTGGGAGACAAAGTGACTTCCTACGGCGGCAACCTGAACTACACCGTCCGCTATGTCCCAACACCAGGAGGGCAGAGTTCCAGGAACAGCGCACCTGATGTGGAACTCCTCAGTGTATGACACATTCACTAAATTTAAACAACCAAACGTTTTCAGGGGGAAACTTCTGATGGTGTTATTGCAGTTAATTTATAAAAATTATACACAAGCGAGGGTTTGTAACTAGGGGTGGTTGGGTACCCGAAATTTCAGGCAATAAATGGAGCATCTAAAAATTCCCAAACGTCGAGTGAGTATTTTTATGACCGTATTTCGATCGGACATCTCAAGAACTTGGTATTTAATTTCATGTTAGCACTAAGCTCTAATTCAAACTTTGAAAAAAATAGTTTAACTGATATTCATAGTTGAATTATTTCAATTCAACTATAAAGGTTTTATTTTTTATTAATTCGTAAATTATTATGTTTGCTTTCAACAAAACTGCGATAATGTTTCTCACAGTTTACAAATCCACAACAGAGAGAAATCAAGATTTCTACGATGTAATTTTTTCTTTCAATGCAAACAACATTTCCACATTGAGATTTTTAGGCTCTCTGCTTGCGAAAATTTAATTTAAATTAGTTTTCTTTACATTTCTTTATTTATTATTACTAGCCAGATTTGTTAGGATATAAATAGATAAGTACACATCAAATAAACTTAAAATAGAAAACGGCCATTTTGAATTTTGTGACTCTTTTAACTTGTAATTTGAAATTTTATAGGCCTGTGACAAAGTTGTTTGCAAAATAAAATGCCCACCCGAATCTGCCCGTGCCCGAGTGTTATTTTGGAATGCTTGCCTTAGACCGCCCGATACCAAGATTTGCTGCCTGACCACCCCTATTTGTAACACATTCCTCCAACTCTATGTGACAGATACTATAAGTTGAATCATCCAGGTTCTTGTCTCGGTCAATGTGTCATTTAAATACATCAACTTCCCATCATACTTAAAACATCTAAGACGTGAAAACTCTAGCTAGAACGCAAGATATAGCAATAACATTAAGGTAGGATGCAAGGGAGTACGTCCATGTGAATTAAGGTCCTTATTTTAACATTAAGGTGATATGGGAGTGTGAGCTTGTTATTACTTAGTTTTAAATCATTGCTGAGAAATACTTTTTAAATCTTGGTCTAAATTATGTTATCTACTATTATTTACAAGGCAATTTCTTACTCACTTCAAAAGAAGGATAAGTAGACTATTAAAAGACATATTTCTTCAACCCCAGATACAATTGTGACCATTGTTTTTTTAATTTAAAATGTAAAATAAAGTTGAAATATTTTCATAGCAAAATGAATTAAAATAAACAATGAAAGTATTTATTCAAGTAACCAACAAGCTGCATCAAAAGTCTCTAGAACAATATGTGAAAAGTAGTACTGGCAGATATAGAAGACCTCACTTTTATTTTGTCAACCATTTTGACTTGAAGTTAAAAAAAATTAGTATTAGTGTCAAAGTCGATCTATTTTAAAATATATTTTTGAAGAATTTTCTGTTGTGAAGTCCATAAACTATTTTAATATACAACATTTATTTTCAAAGCGTCTAAGGATGTTGTATTATAAGCCACATTACAAACAATATTCAGCCTATAAAATATGAATTTAGTTTTAAATTATGAGTATTATTAATAATTTGTCAGAAAACTTCAATTTTATTGTGAACTCATAACTATTTAATAATGATTTCTTTTACCTTGAAACAAGTTTTGGTGCTTTTGAAATTGATTTTTCAAATATTTTACTAAAATACCTTTCTAACAAAGTCGGTGTCCCTACTCATGAAATATATTTTAAAAATCTATAGATACTACTTTGTGTAGAAAATTTAACAAAAGGTTTCTACTAAGGCATTAGTTTAAGACCCACTAATTAAGACAAAAAAAAGTATCATCTTTTAAATATTTCTAGCTATAATCCTATTTAAGTCCTTTTACCATAGTAATTTTACTAATAGTTCTCTCTGTGGGGTGAACCACATTGACTAAAGAGGGGGAGGTATCTCCCTTAGAAAATATGCCCCTGTAAATACTACAACGTGTAGAGAATTTCATAATATTAATGTCACTGACTCTTTTATATAATTGATTCAAACAAACAATTTTTTTTTACTTTTGCTTAAATATTCATGCTATTTAATATCTGTACTTCATTTGTACATAATGAAAAGAAATTTAGGGTGTTCAAAAATAAGATGATTAGGAAGATATTGGGTTCAAAATGATTTGAAGTCACTGAGGAATGAAAATGGTTTCATAATGTTAGGTTACATACCCTGTACTTATCACAAAACATAGTTAGGAAATTCAAATCTCATAGATTACGATGAGCAGGATATGCAATGTGAATGGAAGAATCTAGAACCATGTTCAGGTATTTACTGGCAAATCCAATGGGAAGAGGCCATTGGGAAGACCTAACCGCAGATAGAATAACATTATAATGTATATGAAATAAATAATGTGTAGTGAGGTGTACTGGATGGGACTAGCTTCTGATCAGGACAGGGGGTGTACTTTTGTAAGTGTGGCAATTAAATTTGGGTTCTTAATACCATTAAGTAGGTATTTCATTTGTTTGTCTTATAATATTTAACTATTATTTTTATGTTTTGTTAAAATTTCAAAATCATCAAACAGCATTATAATTTTCTTCAAGCGCTATATTTTAACTAATGATAATAATTGTTGTATATATTTTTTTTTAAACACATATACTCACTCATATATCTGCTTGTTTACAGTCGAACGACATTCGATTGCTGTACTTCAGACGAGAGCAGATTGAGCCTAACCAGCCGCAGTCCATCTCGGTGCCCCTACTTGAACAGTACTGGCAGAGACAAGATGGGCAGACCGCTAACAGGGAGCACCTGCTCATGGCACTAGCTGACCTCGGTTCAATACTCATTAAGGCTACATACACCACCAACACTAGGGAGGCTGCGTGAGTTTATTAATGACTTTAACTAGTTAATTATTTTTTGAAACCTTTCTTACTTTATAAATAAATAATTTTATACCTAGAATTGGTTCAGGAAAGATCCGCATGGACTTAAGGTGTAACTTTCACTAGATTGGACTGCTAGTTAAGTGGAAACTGGGGTTCAAATTTTGGTCGAGTGTAACAAGGGTGTTTAAGCCGAAATGGTTTTCCAACTATCCTTCCATATAAGTGCTATTATCTCTCCTCTAAATTATTTGTCTCATCCTTACCCCGTTGGTGGGACTTCATAAGATATAATCAGAGAATAACAAAAGAAAGAACAATTAAAATTGATAAATAATGTAATGACACTTAGATAATAGGCAAATAAACTATTACAAATTTAGGTTTGAATCCTACCCATGTCAACTGCTTAGTATAAGAGATACTTGTAGAGTGTTCATTTATATGTTCACAAATAAAAATAAATACTAAATTGATGGAATGAATTAAAAATTGTCTTTTTTGTTGGCTTTAACTGTGTATGATTCTGTTTATAGTCTACTAGGTGTGACGCTAGACGTGGCAGAGGAACGGAACACAGGCCAAGAAAGAGCATTAGCTGTGGAGCAGTGTGTCTGCCCACGAGGGTACAGGGGCTTATCATGCGAGGACTGTGATGTCGGCTACACCAGGGCTTTGGAAGGGATATATCTTGGGCTCTGTGAACAGTGCAACTGCAACGGACATTCGTCTGAATGTAACCCAGACACGGGGATCTGTCAGGTAAGTCCTGTGCTAAAAGCTCACTATTTTGCAATTCAATAAAAACAATACTGTGGACACACTGCAAAATAATATAAATCAAGAGATAGGGAAGGATAAAACTTCTCTTTTGGATTTCTTTACACACTCTACATACTTAAATCTTCTCATCATTTTCACAGTTTAATATGAAGTTTTATATTTTCATCTACACTCCTTTATCATATTAAGAAAACACATAAAACACAGACGGAAAAACTGGCAGCTCAATACTTAAAATACTCCTTTTTTTGTGTGTATTTTTCTGACTTAATATAAAAGAGTGAAATATGATTTTTAAATGTTCAGAATTTTCCTTTAATTTGTCTTGAATAGCATCTAGAAGAGGATTACCTCTAAAGGCAAGACAATTTGCTTCACTGTATAAAAGTTGTGAAGTATTCATTGACCATTGTTATCAAGAGGAACCTAAAAACACTATTTATAGCCAATGCCCTTAAAAACACCAGTTAGAACAATTTGACACTATTATAGAACTGTGGTGACCATACTACTGGGGACCAGTGTGATACATGTGAGGAGGGCTACGAAGGAGATGCCACTAGAGGTACCCCTACAGACTGTCAGCCCGGCGGTAGGCCCACTCCAGGCTGCAGTTGCGACCCGAGGGGCAGTGCCCGCAGTGACTGTCCTGATGGAGAGCAGTGTGTGTGCAAGGTGAGCTGTTGAAATTAAAACACTGTCCTGACTTAGTAGGTATTGGCTACTTAGATGTTTGTTTTTTTAATCCCGTTCTCAAGACTATGTGGAGGCTACCATGTAACATACAAGTGGTTTGGCCTAATAATTATAGTGTTGGTTCTTTTATTATCTCACACACCTACTCATGTTTGTAAACAAAACATTTTACTATAAATGTTTGGACAAGTTTCAAAACAACAAAGTTGTTTTGTTTATCTAGGTATGTATGAAAATGTTAATAAATAATGGCAAGTGTGGATAGTTAAAATATATATATAACTATCCACGCATGTTAATACCTTTCCAGTGGTTATTAATATTCTCATACATATCTGGATAGACAAAACAACTTTGTTGTATATATGTTGTATAATATATTATGCTTGTGTGTGCGCATATATATATATATATGCACATACACTATATCCTAATATCCTAACTAAATGTTTAAATGTTTGACACGAATAGATTTTACCTCTTATAATAAAATCTCTTTTCACTTTTTATTTAGATAAATGTATGTCTTTTAAAATAAAAGCTACATCAAAAAGTAATTGGAATAATTGAATGAGAAAACAATATTGTTGATAGTAGAAATAAACAGGAAAAGGAATTGTGTACATCACTTTTTGCTGTGTTTTTTTTCCAATCATACAAATATAATATAAAGTTGTATACGGTTATGTAAATTTGTTTATTAAATTTGAGAAATATTAATTTGTCGTATACATTTCTTGATGCAACCTGTTTTTCTACCCCATGAAACGATAGACCAACGTCGAAGGGAGAAGTTGTGATCGCTGCCGTCCAGGAACCTTCGCCCTGTCATCTGAAAACACTGAGGGTTGCTTAGAATGTTTGTGTAGTGGTGTTACTGACAGCTGCCAATCTTCTAACTATTACCGCACACAGATCCCAATGCAAATCATCGATTCAAGACACGGTTTTACTCTGACTGACAGGTACCAACATATTGATTTATTTCATTTAATGGACTTTTTTTACTAGTGATAACTACAGTACATTAAGAATCCTACATTGACAACATTATTTTGAAAACTATACCGACAATTTAATAGGTAACAATTGTAAAAATAGAAATTTGTATTTGAATACATAATTTTCGTTTTATATAAGTAAGATAAAAGATAAAAAAAACATAATTTTTTTTATTCAGTTAAAATATTTGGATCAATAAAACTCTAAGAATTGTTGTTTAGCAATGAAGTAAACCCAATTACTAATGGAGTATTGGAGTTTGCTTAAGGATTTATGAGAAAATTTACATCTCTCATGAACAATAATCTCTTATTGATTGCGGAAAGATTGTTCCAGATTATTGCCTACTACTTATACTAAAATATCTTATTAGAGACGTAAATTTTAATATAATTCAATTGTAACTTTTAAAAATTGAAGTAACTTTCTTTTAAACTTTCCAACAGTTCCAGGAATAATGTGGTTAGAGATGGCTTTTCACTGAATGTCGCACAGAATGAAATCGGCTACACTTTTCCAAACAGCCGCAACCAGAGAATGTTCTGGTCCTTACCGCCAGCCTTTACAGGAAATAAGGTAATGTTATACAATATTAGATATTAATCATAGAGATGGGATGTTTGATTCCTCAAATCCCTCGAAAACTATGGAATTTGAGAGATTGATAACAATCTCAAAAAACTATCATCATCATGAGCATTTTCCAACCTCTTACTTGATCTGTTTGAAACATAAACTTCTCCAACAAATCCTTTATCCCTCCACCCCCTCTCCTCCTTCATAAGGATTCAGTCTTCTCCTCTTACCCCTTACAGTTTTTCATTTAAAAAAATGAAAAAAAAAAGTCTTTTAGAATGTGAAGTGTAAACAGCCATTCCAAATTTTACTATAAATGTAGGTGTAAAATAATCAAACCCATGACAGTGAGATTGAAACCCTTATAAAAGTTCATGACATGTCAAAATCTGTATTAATTTTGCTATCAAACTTAACTACTATCAGAACATATTTTATGATAAATAAATCTCGGTGCTGCATTGCATACTCTCTGAAATACTTCCCATCCCCCTCGGGGTACACATATTACAATTTGGAAAAACTTGTCTTAAGCAATGATTTCCCTTTTCTTTGTTGATCTTGTCTCTTCAGGAAGTGTTGATTTTATTACAGTTTTTTTTAATCCACACAGTACAATCATTCTCTTAACATCGATTAAGCTACAAGAGACAATAATATAATAACATAGTGATAATATTTACTCATCGAGGTTACAAGAAACTAGAACAGTGATATTAAATATAAAAACATTTAACTATGGTAAATAGTACTCACCTCTGCTAGCATTTGACCAGATACCGCTCCATATAACCTAAACATTAATGTAACCACCAGTGAAGTAAAATATGAGTACCTCCAAGCCCCCACCAATAAGCCCTGCTGACTAAAGGAACTGCTGAGATACGAGTTTTATGCTCTGCTACAGACACGCCTTAAAAACTCATGGACGATGATACTGTGTTCCAGAATATTCTTAGCCAGCCCGGTTACATTTCATTTACGTCTTCTCTCGCGCTCTCTCTCGTTTTATTGTTTCCCCCCACCTCCCCTCTCCCCCATCCCCTTCCTTCCTTATTCCATTCTATGATGTTTCAAGCTTAGCGGTGGTTTGAATATAAACTGGTGATTTTCTACTTGTTCTTTACTCTTGTTTGGATACCCACCGAGGACACTTCTTGTCTTAAAAAATGTAAGCTTGTCATAAATTCTCTTTCGGCCTGCCTATTCTAAATTTATTGTTTCGGCATGATTTTCTTTTGGTGTATTAAAAATTTGTATCATGGAATACATTAAATAATAATTAATTTGCTTTCTTGAACCTTTCAAATCTTTTCTGTCAACACTCAGACATTTCTTTTTCTTAATATGTATTCTGGTGGAAATTATACTTTGACCTTTATTTATAATAATGTTACTTCAGAATGACTCTTAATACTGTCAAGACTTTAATATTAGTATGGCGTGTATCTTCCATAAATATTTGTACACATTACACTTTCTTAGACTTCCGTTTACATATTTATGATAATAATTTCATAGTGTTTGTAGTCAATTGGCATATTCGTTTTTTGTCCCTTTTAAAAGTACTATATTATTAGAGATCCTAGAATACACAATGACGTATAAGGTTAAATTTTGGGGAAAGACCATGTTAGCCTTTGCAGCATATTTTTTTTTATATCAAAGGGAACTTGCTCAAATTAACTGTTGTTGATTAGTTTAAATTTATTTAATATATTGTTTTCTATATTTAAATATGATAGTTTAGTAGACCCTCTGCATTGATATTTGTTTCAAGTTAAAATGTAATCTGGTTATTGACACAATATTTGTTTATTACATATCCTTTGGTTCTTTCTTAACTGTTGATTATGAGTTCATATATATATTTTTTGTAATCTTTGTTATTTAAATTTAAATATCAGAGGAGTTGAATGAGGTACAGCTGGTTTGTGTAGTTTAACTGAAGATTTCTGAGTGTTACTCTTGAGGGTTATAACTGTATTTTTTTCTTCTTACAAATTTACGTATCTTGTTGCCGTATTGAAGGTAATTATTTTTGAAACATATATATTGTATTGTTTAAACTCCTATAATACTCATTTAAATAAATTATATTCTTTTCGTTCTTTGATTTATCATCCAGACCAAAAGTTACCGATGTAGTCACAATAATGAAAATTACCTCTTGCCATTTAACTTCTATTCTTTTTCAAAGAACTCAGGTGTATATGTGAAGCAGTCCAGCTGGATAAAATTCACACACACACACACACACACATATATATATAGTGCGTTGTTCATATGGCCCTGTCCATCAAGGACGTAGGACGGGTACAAATCTAACGTGTTTTGTAGTTCTGTAATAATGTTTCAGTAATGTGTATTACCTATATACTGAGCTGCCACATGTTATTGATGGTTCTGATTACTCTAGGTCTCTTCGTATGGAGGCAGCTTGACGGTGACTCAACACTATACAGCCAGAGCAGGAGCAGAGAGGTTGTATGACACGGACGTCGTCATCAGTGGAAATGGCATTTCTCTCTACTGGACGTACCAGGGCGATGTGGCACCAGACCAACCCCTCGTAAGTTTCACAGTGGATAAATTACAACTATCGCCCCATCATTTATACTAGTTGAGGTATTAGTATAAAGCATATGATAATCCAGCTTCACTAACTAAAGTTTCCAAGTAAAAGACATGTAAACCATGTAATGGTACTGTTTTGGACCCACTAGTTTATTTATAAAAGTCATGGATGAAGTGTGTTTTTCTTTATAGAACTGTATGTATATTTTCCTTTCTACTTCATCCATGGATGATCAGGCGTTTTCAGAAGTAATTTTAATACAATAAGTCTTAAAACTTTCTTTGTCTAAAAAACTCCCTTCGTTCTATTTGAAAATCTGGTGATGAGTTGGCTGCCTTTACCCAATGGGAGGTTAGCCTTTGCAACATTAGGTTGCCAGGAGTTCTCCTATTTGTAATTAGTTTTAACACTGGTGACAAGGGGTCCAAGGAGCAAGGGGTAGGTCATATATAAGCAGCTTGTGCGTATAGTAATAGACAGAACATAGTAATATCTATCACACAGAAAAATAGTAATCTAAAGTTAAAATCTCAGTCTATAACAAGCACTAGCTCAGGCTCTCCGCATCATTTTATAACGAACAAAAAACTGTTATCATTTTAATATTACAATATTGAGGGTGTAATTAACAAAATAAATCAAGTACAACATTAAATCTCTACTAATTTCAACAAATAACCAATAAGTAATCCTACATTAAGAAATACATATAATCTGATCGTCATAGCTATGTGGTACCAAGTACACAGTAAGGCATACAGAGGTTGTATCATCATAATAAAAAAACTCTGTCACATTAACCATAAGTAACAAACTTGTACTCTTAAATTAAGCTTAGAATGAAGGACAGAAGGGCAAGGCTAAACCACTTACCAGAAAACTGTAGGCCTCAAAGTTCACAACTAAAACACAACAAATCATATACTTATATAATTTTTGTGGTACATCAGTCCTCTTCCTCAGCAGAAGAGAGTAAAACCCAGACTGGAATGTGGCAGAATGTCTAAGAGGTTGTTCATGGTCACTTAGATTCTCTTGTTGCCCGTTTCTTGATTCAAAAAAAGGTTTAGGCGTTGATTCTGCAGCTGCCTGTTCAAATTTGTGTCTTTACTCTTGGTATATGCACATAATGTTGTATTTTTATTATATCTAATTATAAAATTAAATAATATGTTATAATTGTTTATATAGAAATGACTAACTGGTGTGAGTAAGCCTGCTTGGAAGAAAGAGAAAGAAGGTTATCTAAGTTTAGACCAGTGGAAAGGGGGGGGGGGGGGGCCCGGGGTGGGGNTAGGTTAAATATTGGTGAGCAAGCTCTCGCCTACGAAACTGGGAAGCATAGTAACTATTGGGGAGGGCTGATATAATAGTTTGAATAAAAATCTGAATTATGTGATTGGGCATGAAGTGCTACTGATACTCGGCATACAATAATTATATGAGGTGTAAATATTATTGGAATTTATAGAATACTTTTTCAAACTTTTCTACCAAGATATAAGTGTTGTTTGCTATTACTCTATAATAAGAAGAAAAAAAATAGATGAAATCTTTCTACCCTTCCAAGAGTCTTATGATGTATAATTTATTTTCATTTTAAATTCAAATGGCATCCATTTGTCACTTGATACATTACTGAAAGAAAACTATGTATTTGTGCTAACAGACGTTTACGGTACCACTACGAGAAGCTAGCTGGCGTCGACTAGGTCAAACTGGGCCGCGCAGTGCTTCCCGCGCTGATCTTCTCACGGTGTTAAGCAATGTGGAAGCCATCTTGGTCCGAGCATCTCACAGTAGTCAGACTTTGTCCACGTACCTCAGCGATGTTTCCTTGGACACGGCTGTACCCCAGTACACTGGCCAAGCAGTGGCCATCGACATGGAGGCCTGCAGATGTCCTGAAGGATACAGAGGCTCTTCTTGCGAGGTCAATTTTAGTTTTATTCCTAAAACGGTTATTTCCTGTTTTTTCGGGTACATTTCTCACTTTACTGCCAGTAAAGTTTCAATAGAATGAAACTTAGTTAATGGGGTTAGGCATTAGTGATCTATTTTCTTTTAGAAACAACCGGTATCTCTCTGCCAAGTGGCAGTAGTTCAAAGTATTACTTTTCTCCCTAGTTTCATCAAAATAGATATATATTTTATGCACTGTAGGGATGAAACCCTTGAATCCTCAAACCCTCGTATACCTTGAATCTTCCAGGATATTAGAGATTCAATGATTTTAGAAAATATCGGACGAAAGATTCACATCCTAAGAGAAAAAAATTCAATTTCAATTGATTTTAAAGCTCTATTACTGCCAATTGGTGTCTCAGAACCAACATAATTATAGGGTAGACTCAACACCAAAGCCTCAGATAAGTAATTTAACACTTTGCTTAATATATAAAAGTAACAGAATGTTATAATAGATGGATTATAAGAAAAAAGGTTAACCATTAGTTACTATTTCTATTTTATACTATTCCATTATATTTCGTTCTCCTCTCGGGTTCATAATTTTTTTCAAGATTCAGATTCAAATTTGATATTTGGGAGTTGAACGTAAAATGAAGATTTGTATTTGAGATTTGGGAATTGAAAGTAAAATGAAGATTCATATTTGAGATTTGGATTCATAAAATAGTTGGCCTCAACCCAGCTCTAATATACTGTATTGGCTTGAATATAGTACAATGTTTTTCTTCTAAAAATGTCCTTTTGAAAAGTGTGCTCTAATTATATGTACAGCTTCGACTATCAGGATATGTTACACATGTCTTAATAGTAAACTCATAAGTCGAAACCAGAGAGAGAGAGAGACATATAAGATTTCCACCCTTCATTGTCACTGAACTAGTAATTAACCATGTCGCTGTTAGTTGGGGCAGAATCTTTGCTGTGGTTCTGATATTAATAAATCACCAATGTCAGATCCGCAAGTGAATGATCATGTTGAAAAGAAGGCTTCCTCGGCAACTAAAGCAAACAGATTGAGAAGCTACTACATAAATCCCACTCTGTTAATCTATTTTTATTTTTTTACCTCTTAGATGATTTGAAGTAACCTCTTATTGTTAAAGTAAAATACCTTCAAAATGTTTGGGTCGTATTGTAATACAGTAATCCTATTTGTTTCTGGGTTTTTTTACTGTACCATCTTCTGTATATCAAATATAAAGATAAGTCGAATCCCTTTTTCTTTAACTCTAATCTTCATTATACTTAAAATAAATGTTATGAGTTCAACTATCCTCCATTGTAGGGAAGTGGAAAGATTTGACTCCGCTTCGAGGAAATAAAAAAATCTGTTTCAAAAATTTCTAAGCTTTGCAAATATATATATTTTTACAGATATAATAATCAATTTATGTCCAATTATTGCCATCCTGAGTTTTTTTTACATTATAAATTACTATTCAATTGAAAGAACCTAAATGATTGAATTGCATGCTCGAGTAATAATTTAATTTATCAGATATATATATATATATATATATATAAACCCCCACACACACACCCTCCACAAAGATTTGAGAATATAAAGAACTCATCCCTAATTATATTTTGTTTTCTCTGCCTGTCCCAGCTGTGTGCGCCTGGATACTACCGAGACAGCAATGACCGGTCAGCAAGTTTACTTGGTTCATGTACGAGGTGCCCTTGTAACAACCACGAGGAGAGCTGCTCCGCGACACCCGATGGCCGTGTGAGCTGTTCTTGTCAATCAGGCTACACTGGTCGGTACTGCAACAGTGTCGGTGAGTCGACCACTTCCCTGTCTTATTTCGCATGTTTATTGAATTCGTGTTCAGAAAACTTTTTTTTCCAGTGATCTCTTCTCTGATTATATATTTGGTTTTATTGTATGTTTATGCTGCATGTTGATAAGTCACCATAAGGGATTATTAACCTTCTACATTAAAGATTGGTTGCTATATTGGATTCAATCATTAATAATAATTTAGATTTATGTTTATGGTGACAGTTTTTGTGAGGAAAGTTTTATTTTTAATTTCATATATTAACTCCAGGGTCAAGACTCTTGTATTTTTAGAATATTTTTCTATGTTTTTAACTTTGAATTTGGTTATCATTAAAATAGGGCTATTGGCAATATTAATTTAAAATTATTTATTATGTAGGTAATTAGATTTTGCAAATTTATCTTTGAGAATATGGATCCCCTTAGCCCACATTCCCTAGTGCTTGTACTATAAAATAACTTGATATATTTGTAAAAAAAAAATTACCTTCTTATAGATCATTTTTTTACCACTATTAAAACTCACATCACCTTTCAAAAGTGTTTCCATCCATAAATTTTAATTATTATTTCTTATATTCCATTCATCATAATAATCATAAATTCAGTTAAATGTTAAACTAATGGTCTGGGGTCTGGTTGTTAAGTTCATTCTATAGTTACAATTGGCTGTGAACCACCTATAAACAGTATTAGAACTCTAAAACAAATTTCTCTTGATTTATTTTTTATTTTTTATTTTTTTAGGATTTAAAATTTTTCAAATCCTCGAATCCCTACTATCCCCAAGGATTTGAGGGCCTATCTTTAGTAGATATATTGATTATTACAGCTATTTTAATCAATGTGTTGCATATTTACTATAGAGACCAGCTCTACTCATTTGATCAATAGCATTGAATTTTTAGCTCCCCTTCGTCCCTTAACTTTGGGTGACACCTAGTGGGAATATAATTTTGTCGAAAGAGAAAGATTATGCGAGACTAGGCAGCAAAGAAATTATTTCAAGTGCTCTATAATATCTATAATATATGCCTAAACATCCCATATGATACTCACAAAGCATAATTAGAATCCTGCATTTGAAATGACGATACACATTAAAATAATGAAATAAATTATATGGAAAGAAGGGGTAGTTGGGTCAGGCCTTGATATAAAGCTAACAAACTTCACCTTTACCTGTTTGGATAGCCACAGAGTCTAAGGCGTCACTCTCACAATAGACTGGATTGTCAATGACAGGGAGATTGAGATTCGAATGCTCGGTCAGGTGTACTGAGGGTGATTTTTCCAAAAATGGCTTACCACTCTCCCTCCATCCAATTGTGGGTATACATTCTCCTCTAAATTCAACTTCCCTCATCCTTAACTCATTAACATAATTAGCACATATGTGTATAACCTGAACAGATAGTAAGACACAGTGTTAAAATAATTTCTTTCTTTATACTTTCTTAAGGGGAGGCTGCAGGGAACACAAAAAGGTAAATGTTTTTGTGATTTTTATAGCAAAACATTAGTTTGTTCAAAATTATTTAAACATTGCAACTATACAAATGGAGAATTTAATTTTCTTCATGTGGTGATATAATTTGTTGTTGAATATCTGTCACGAGCATCATTTAAAACATTTTTAAAGAAAGAGAAAAAGTTTTCATGAAATTCCAGGAAACCCTTGAACAACTATTGATATCACAATGTGAAGAAAATTAAACACTCTGTTTGTAATAAAGCAAAATTAAATTTATTGTGAACAAAAAAATGTTTTGTTATAAATAACTTAAAAAAAACACTGACCTATTTCACGCATTTCTTGCATCTCCACCTTAATACTTATACTCATTTCTTTCACAGTTATAAATTATTTTTAGATTGTTGGAAGTATTTATTTATATATTAAAGAAATGCATAAAACGAACAGATAAAAAAATGACCCTACATTTCAGATATTCTTGAGCTATTCAAATGTAACTGACAATTTATTTATAGTCCTGAAAATTAAAATTATAAAAGTGATCATACAAGAAATAAATAGAGAAGTTTCTATCAAGGCCTACTATCTATCCTTTCAGGTTAGCTTCGTCCCTTATCACTTACCTTACAATATTTTACAGTATTTACACATATTATATTATATTTTTAAGTTATTTACAGAACTATACTGTGTGCCTAACGCAGTATAGCAGAGATAAATATTTAATATTCTATTATTATGTAATTTACATTTTTAGACTAACTATGCTTAAAGTCAACCATAAACACCAACTTACTATTGGGAGAAGCAATCCTATATTGTAAAAATTTATTAAAGATGTCCACCCCAATATCCAATAATTAATTATATTCGTATATCGAAATTGCTTTTCTTCTCTTAATTCATTGCAAAGTCAGTGCTTACACTATTTCATAGTGCTACTAACAAAATTTAATTGGTTTGTTAACTTAAGAGATCTAGTAAAACTATTTTTTTAAACAGTATGAAATAACATAATTTTGTAATTGTATTTTTATAAAAGTCGTATGAAAGTGCATGATTGTGATAAGATTGCATGTAAGTATTAATGCATGCACATTGAATATAGACTTATTGGTGTGATTATGATTTGTATTGCATAAATACGCTATTGAATGGCAGTGTTTGCTAACTATAACTTAACCCCTTAGAAGGTCTCATGATGGAGCTGGTTCCTGTGCGTGTAAGTCAACCTGTCGGCACCCTGGTGTCGTTTGTGTGTAGCTACAACAGCAATGAGGAGATGAACATTGAGTTCATAGAGATCCCCAAACCAGCCGTCGTACAAACGACCAACGGAAATAACAATTTGCATCATACGCACACAATAACGCGTTACGATTCCGGAGCAAAGAGAGTTTGGACTGTAAGAATCACTCGCTGGCACAAAAATGTCCAGTGTTTGGTGAAGAATAAGGCTGGGAACATCTTAGGAACGCTGACTTCGACGATTAACACAGGTTTGGACAGTCTGTTTTCCGTTTCCCAGTCGGCAGGAAAAAAAGAGGATGCTTTTATTTTTCATTTTTTCATCCCTGGGCTCTTCAGTGATCGTCCACAATCTGATCTATATTGTGCCGTCCAAATACTGTCCTTTGTATTGTTTTATTTCTTTTGACTTCTGTCCATTGCTTCACTTTGTTGAGAAAATGTTGTTCTCAAGTGTTTGGTGATTTATAAGCTTTTCATTAATGTGTTATTGATTTAGAAATACTTATTTCCATTTGTGTCTATCTGCTACTTAAACTATAATACAATCAAAATATATGACTTTATATCTGTCATATGTATGAAATAAAGTACATTGAGCAAAAGCAATTTGCAATAAATAAAATGATAGAATAGTATGAAAATAGTAAAACTAGGAAAACTGTTCTTGATGCAATATTGTCAGAATCAATTCTTAATCTTTTAAGCCAAAGTAAACCATTACAACCGCTCACCGGCCTTTCACAATAATATCAAATCAATTAGCAACATTTATAGAGATGGGTATAGTCGTATATTTCTCGGATCCCAATCTCAAATACAAATTTGAATTCTTGAATATTCTTTCAAAAAAAAGTAAAATTTTAATTAAAAGGAAAATATCAAAATTTTATAAAAATAATAATAATAATACATATTTTACTGATCAATTCACATCTTTATAACACCATTTCGTTTGTAACATTATAATTAAAAAAATTTAATTAATGAGATTGGTGTTTTCTAACATTCTTCTCTAACAAACCTCAATGAATTTTATCATTTTACATTATGGCTTGCAGAACACATTTAACATATATTGTAGGCCCTATTTAGTACGATATATTCCTAAAATTTAATTTCCATTAAAAATAGTTTCTATAATTTTTGTGAAATAGTCTCTGTATACAGCCACATGCATGCATACACAGATTATTTCCATAAATTATACTTTGCAAATTTTAGACATTTTATATTAAATATTTATAGATACATTCACATTCACATTTGAAAGTGTGAAAATGAAAGAAGAAGAATGGAAGCTATAAAGGAGAGATGAGAATGGAAGGATAGGAGAAAATGGAGGCAATTTACTAAACTGACCCAACTACAAGCTAGAAATATATTATTATTATTATTATTATTATTATTATTATTATTATTATTATTATGAAACACATTCATGGTCACACGGGTTTTTGAAAGAGCTCAATAATTTACCGTCCATGCCTAAAATAATATTATTTTAAAAGAAAAAAATCCTTTTCTTAGTTAAAAAAAAGTTTAACAAAATCCCATGGGTACTGTTATGCATATAAATCACCTGCTTTTGAACATAATTTTCTTAATCAGTATACTTTTGTATTGTCTTTCTAATGATGATAAAATATAATCTCTAACTAATTTCAGATTTCTAGAAATCCCGTACATCCAATTATTAAATTTTAGCCATCTCTTCATTTTCTTCAATCTTCAAGAAGATAGTGAAAACACATTCGCATGACATTGTGGCTAGTAAAATTTTGGATTTGTATATTGATTTTGCAGATACAGTTTGGCTGTATGACTGCCTTCTTTTGTGGTTTCTTCCTGATGAATGCATCCCACCGGTTATTTCAAATTTTTTAACGGTGTTCAAGACTGAAAAAGGAAAGTTGGTTTTGTATTAGCTTTGTGTGCAAATACAGCTTAGAGGGTTCTTTTTTTTCCACTTGGTTCAAGTAGTGAACGAGTCAAATTGGTGTCTTGCTTTTCCGCAGGAATTCTTTCATTAGAAATACATGTCAATAGATTTGTCTCTAGTCTTTCTGTAATAGATAGCGTCACTGGTTGTGATCAAAACGATTCTATTATTTCTTAAACACTATAAGAATAGTTGGGAAAAGTTGTAATCTTTCCGTGTCAAGTATTCCAATGATTTAACTAGTTTTTATCAAATGTTTTAATATGCTTACAGATATAAATACTTTTGTGTTTTGTATTTCAATATTGAGAGATTTATTCTTTGCTTTACAATTTAATCTCAGACCAACCATAAAAAATTATTTATTTTATTGAGTCTTAATGGTGATTTTTTTGTATGTTTTATTTTTTTCATCCAAGATTTAATGTCTACATCTAAAACTCTTACAATTAATTTTTTTCCACTTTATTGTTGGTGGTAGTTCTTTTTCTTATTCAAATAATAATGCTTTTGGTTCTTTAGCTGCTTATTACTTATAAAATACTTGGTTTGAATGCTTTATTTACTGTGATAAAATATAAATTCTCAGCTTGGTTCATGGATTTTTGCTGGTTGTTTGGATAAATATTTGTGATATAACTTTGTTTTATGTTTAATCGTGTGCTATTTCTTAATAAATTACATTCTTACTGTCTTTATTTTAGTTGCATTTACTTATATCAGGGGTGGACTGGAACACCGGGAGTTATACCTTTTAACTAAAATAAATTTATCCATTCAATTCTAAATGATACCTGCTTAGGTGGATGGATGCTCTAAGGCATCACTTTCATGTTAGAGTAGACTGTAGATGATGGGGAGACTGGGGTTCAAATACTGGTTGGGTGTACTAGGGGTAGTTTTTCCAAAATAATTTTCCACTCTCCCTCTACACAAAAGGTGTTAGACTTCCTCTAAATCCAAATTTCCTGATCCCAAACTCGCTAGCATATTTAGTACACATGAATATAGCCTGAGTAGGTAGCAAGGCGTGGTGCTAAAAAAAATATTATTAATTATTGTTTATATTAAAATTTAATCAAATATTTCAGTGAATAAATCTGACAGTGGCCAAAATATTTTTTAAATACAGGCAATTACATTAAAATATGTAAAATCGCCCCTTTTGTGTTTTTTTGGTGTTTATAGACAATTTCTTAAGGTGATTGCCCCTTTTAACTTGGTGTGTAAATGCAGAGCCATGGGAACAAACTATTTTCTTCAATAATTTTTATTGTTTTGCAACCCTCCTTTCGGAAACGATTTGTTCAAGACTAGAAGCATGTTGATTAAATTAGACTTTTTGTACACACACCAGACCTATTATTTTAACAGTGATCAAATATTGATAAAATTGATATTTTTCACTAGAAAACTGTCGGCTTCATAACAAAAAATAAGAAAATGTAACAATTAATAAATAACAATACATTATCTTAGAAGGGGTGTTGAAAATATTAACATAAAAATTTAATTCGTTCTCGAGGAAACTGATATTTCCAAACAAATTATTTTTCCACAAGACCTGTCCTGCAGCTAGCGCCATCTAAAGTTTTCGTGGTCCGTCTGTTTTTTTTGGCGCAGAAGGATACTTTGGTCGGTTATGAATCCATGCCTTTCGTTGCCTTTCATCCTCCCACCCACCATCACACTAAATAGGTTTTAGACTCACTCAACATGGCCAAGGGTTTTAAGCCAAGCGCATTTGTTTTGAGAATAATGTTTTTTACTAGCTTTGTAATTCAAGCTTTAATAAATCGACATTAGTCTCGCAGCACTTCATGTAATAATTTATAAGTATTTTTGCTCATATTGCTAGAAATTTGAAGCTGGTGTTAAGTTTACTGAAAAGCTATGTAATTTACCAATAATATAGCTGAAATGGCAACAAGAATAGCTTTTCTAATAACAAACATATAAATACTTCATCTCACTAATTTATTTTAACCTTAAACTAAAACATAGCTTCATTGGTATTTATGAATTTGTTTAAGTGGGACAGTGTAGGGAATGCAAGTAAAGTGCAAATGTTTCCAATTTTTATATCAACACAATTTTTTGATTTGAAAAAAATAATCCAAAATTTCTCCAGTAGAAACATAAGAGTTTACTTTTCTTCACAAGGTAATATCAACAGTTCTTGAATGTCTGTCCAGAGTGTCCTGGAATTTAATGACAACTTTTTCTCTTAATTTAAAATGTTTTATCATCCAATAATCTGCTATGCTCATGACAGATATTTAAAAACATTTGAGGTCACCATGTGAATAAAATTAAACTTATGTTTCTACTGAAGCAATATTTGATGTATTTTGGTCAAAAAAAAAATTGCCAAAAAAAACTCTCAAAACATACCTTAACTCGAAAACCATAGTGAATGTAATATTTGTAGTCTTGGAGCATGCCTGTCCAACCCTGACGTTTATAGCTGCATAGTGATTGATAATTAAGTGTGCTTAAAAATTAATAACACAATTTAAACAAAAAACTAATCATAGAAATAATTAGTTTTGCTCTTTAACTTTTTTTTGTACTTAAAAAAGAAGAAACAATCAATATGCCTACATATCATTTTTAGGCTGAGTTGCTTCCATTACTGAATTTTATGCCACTAACATTTCTCAGCCAAGGGATTACATTTTAATCTTGGTAAGGGAACTTCCATTAATGTTTGTCAAATTTATCTCAATTTGGTTGTTTGGAGTCCACTTTGATCAAGATGACAAGTCGAGGTTATACTCTCTACTGAAGGGCACCAAAAATCACTATTGTTGCAATTTATTCGTTTGTTTACAAGCTTTTGATAGCTCTGTTAAATGTAAGCTCAATGTGTTCAATTACTAAATCCCTTGAGCTGAATGTAGCAGTTTTTTTTTGTTTTTTGTTTTTTGCATGAAAATGAACAACTATATGATATGCTGCAGGCCAAAAGTTTTTAGTTTTAAGATTTAGAGAATCTATAGGCCATATGAAAGAACGAAAAGAGTGAAAATTGCCCAGAAGAAATTATGTCATTTTATGATGGAAACATGGGGGCAGTTCTGAGCAATTTTCTCTCTCTCTTCTTGCTTAATCTTTAAGATGTCACGTTAGGAGTATTTATGTGCTTTTGTTTTGTAAACATGGTATCTTTTCATTCACTTCTCGCTTTTTCAGTTTTACTAAAGGCATAATATTATTTTTGACATTTCACTTGACTGTCAAATAGCAATCTATCATGTCACTCTGTTAACAAAGGTTTAAAATGCATTTTGCTTATAAAAAAATGTATTTGCCATTTTTATCTAGCTTGTATTTTGGCATTAATTTTAAATGTACTTTAAAATATATATATATATTTTTCCTTTTTCTCCATCTTAAAAAATTGATTGGTTTTTGATTTTACATAAGAAAATCCTTTTCTAAATCTTAAACATTGTTTTAGTAAAATATTGATATTTTTTTAAGTAATTTAAATTAAGTTCTCAGTACTGAATTAAAATTGTACTTAGCATATTCAAAACACTTTATTGGTTTTTATCATGATGTATTTAATAATGTTTGAATGATATCTGGGCAAAATGATTAGTGTTGTTTGATCACTTTGTAGATGGAGGCAATGGTGGATCTGTAGATGGATCCGGAGATTTAACCTCGTCAACAACTACCACCACCCTACGCCCACCACCACCTCCTACCATCTCAATCTCTGTGTCAGAACCAACAATACAGATTGTAGATGTCGGCAGCACAGTTCGTTACCGTTGTTCCGGCCGATCATTGATCACCCAGGTTAGTTTACTATGGTTTGGTAAGGGAAAATCCATACTATTGGTATTCAAACTGAAGTACGCTTACTCCTAAGGGTACACAAAGATATCTTAGGGGGTCCAAAACAATTTTTTAAATATATATTTTTTCATGTTAAACACCAAATAGTCTGGGTCAGATTTGGGGCTAAACACAATAGAACCTGATGTGGGAACATGTGATCTAGGAGTGCCATTGTCTTTATTTTTCTCTTCTTTTCTCCTATATATATATTATTACATTTAACTTTCATTTTTTATAACTAACTTTGGGGGTACAAAGTTGGAGATAAATTACATCTGGTGGCACACAAACAAAAATGGTTGATTACCACTGTTCATTACCAATCAGTAGTGGCCCATCCCTGTATCAGTAAGCTGTGTATTCACAACTTAGGTAAAAAGGTTGTTGGGGGGAGCACTGGCTAGAATAAAAGTTTTTAGGGTAATAAAATGAACGTAATGTATTTTAAATAACAACAGCCATTATACATTTCCCAGATTAAAAATTCTATAAAAGATAAATAAATGTGTTGATATAAAGTATAAAACTCACTCACTAAACTCTTTATTACCGTTTTTTTTTATATTCCCTCCAAATTACTATTTGAAATGGTATGTTATATTTGGAAGAATGTACAAGAATGTTGATTAGAAACATATAAAAGGGAAAAAGCACAAGATGTATCTTACATTGAAAAGAACACAAAACACACTTTATATTGCTGCTATTGGACAAAGTTATAAGGAAATTTGTGAAGAATTATAGCACACTCAGATAGAATAGAAACATGTAAAATGAATAACATAAAGGACAAACACAGAGAATTTCTTGTAACTCCTTCGAAATATAAAAAATAGCTTTAGAGTGAAAAGAGGTTTTCCTCATATATATATATGACATGCTATAAAATTTAAAATAAATTTCACATAGTTAATAATTACACTCTCATCACTCATACATAAATTCAAAATTTTTTGTAACTCTATGTTCTTTAGGCTTTTACAATTCAAAAGATGCAGTTCTATTTTAAATGGATAAAATTGAAATAATATAAATTCTTTTTTAACTAAACCCAATAGGTAAAATGGCGATTTTCATGTTTTAGTGGGTTTCTTTTAATTACTTTTGGATGAATATATTGATGTTGTAATAATTTGAATATTTTCTTCACAGAGACCGGTGACACTGCAGTGGAGCAAGGAAGGAGGAGAGCTACCGAGGGATAGAGCCATTGACGACCGTCAAGGTGTCCTCGTCATTACAGACGTTAGAGTGTCAGACTCTGGCACGTACATATGTGCAGCTTCTGACGGTCTTACCATCGTAACAGAGCGGGCAGTACTCACTGTGGGAGGTGAGGCAAACTAATAAACAATTTTAATCTGATTGATATCTTATTAACTTTCTGTCTACTTCTCAAGCATTCACATTAATCAATAATGATTATTAACATTTCAGCTTTACTTTGTCTAAACTGCAATATATGAACATGGTGATCATTTAATGAATTTACAATAAAGGATGTGACCTGCTTCAGTAGCCAAATGGTCTAATGTGTCGCTCTCGTGTTAGGCCTGCTGGTGCCAGGGAGATCGGGATTTGAGTTCGTGTTTTTTCCTAAAAAAAAAATCCCACGCTAATGCTGGTACAACCTGAGGTAGTAAGGCGTGGTGATAACAAAAAATAGGGTTGTGATAGTAGTAATTTTTTGCTTCAAATCAGGTTTGAATGAAAATCTATAGTGTATAATCGAGTTTGAGTAATATAGGGAAACTGTTGTACTATTAAAAAAAGCCTATACCAAGTTGAATTTCTATAATATATCTATTTATAAACCATACATATAAATTTTAAGAATTTTTTCTTTTGTGGAAAAAATTAAAACACTATTTAAAGAACGTTGACTTTTTTTATTATTATTGTAAAACTAGTAATTCTGTTAATTGAATAAAAAGGAAATATTGAGGGGACTATTATATATATTATTATTACTATGGGAATCGAAGTTCTGATCCTTAAAAATCACCAAAATATTTCATAAATGCATACGGTATATTATTTTAATTTGGCACCATAAAAGCAAATGTTTACATTTTCTTTAGGGAAGGTTAGGTATAGTTCTCTGTAGTTTACCTTTTGCCCTAACTCATGTAAAATGTCATCAAAATGGACTAATTCTACATTTTCAAACATATTTTTAAAGAATAAACCGTTACTTAAACACTATGCAATATTTGAACACCTGCGATGCTTTTGGATACTCCATTATGATGGGGTCAATATCGTCTCAACGTTCATGTACCATAAAGAAACATACCAGTGTGGGATCGGTATTAATGTAATATAACAAAACAACTCAAGTAAAAAACCAGCTAAAGAACTGAATAGCCATATTTACATTGCTTTCAAGAAAATTGGTCAACAGTAACATGTGTTACACTTCACCTAACTTAATGTAATGTGAACATTCTCCCTTGGACAAACTTATTTTAAATCTTAAATTAATTGCAGTGTGATGGCTTTGATTTAATAACAACCTTTATGTTATGTTATGGGAATTTAAAGTTTAATTTGATCCAGGCATTAGGTTTCAATATAAATTGAAAGGCTTATTAGTGTATAGTGTATAGTATATATAGAGCCATAGTTTGGTTACTACACTCCACAAGTAATGTTTTGTCTGAATATAGTTGTGTGTTATTCTATTACATGCTGCATTGATCAGATTTTCCTCTCAGTCTCCTCAGCGCACCAGGTAAAGTTCTTATTGCTCTCAAGGCTTCATAAGGAAACAATTATGCCAACATTTAACAACAAATATTAAAACAAAAATAGAGAAAACTTCCAATTTAAATTATTCTTCCTTACACATCAGTTTTTATTTCAGTTATGACATAGTTTCCATACCAACAATATTTGATTCTGATTTTAGATTGAATAATCTTTAAAGCTAAGGAATAATATTAATTTGTATTTATAAGCTTTAAAATATTGGATTCTCACACTACTTGTTAATTTTATGTTCCTTTATCATCTTACAAAGCACTTGTGAAGCACATACAGAAAAACTGTTTGTTACATTTTAAAGTGAGATATTGTGTCTAAACGTGAACGTGATCAGAAACTGGAAGTGTGAAAAGAGTATGAAAAAATTAAGAAAGAAGTTTATTGATTTGATTTAGGTCTAATCCATATATCCTTTCAGATTAGCTTTCTTCCCTATCACTTATTATTCTAAATTATTTTCACATTGTTTTCAAACATTTTTAAGTCACATGGCAGTTTTTAGTTGTTATTTTTTATCAATAAAAATATCTGAGTGTAGTTTTAATTTTTAACCAAGCACAATTTTATTTTGTTTATGTTATTAATTTGTGTGTTTCAGGCTCCCCACCAACACCCCCTCAAGTGGTGATCCTTCCTCGGTATCTTGAGGTGACTGAGGGTGAGCCAGTAGAGTTTAGGTGTGAAGCTTCTGGCAACCCAACACCCACACTCCGCTGGACTGCCAGGGAAAACAAGCCCCTTCCTTCTCAAGTAGGTTACACATTCATCTTATGAGGAATATTTTAGGAAGTGACTGTACTCTCTATTCCTTGATATGAAAGAAAATATTTGATTAAAATTGTAGAAAACAAAATGGAATCTGCCTTATAGCTCTAAAAGATGGTTCAGCCCCAACATAAATAGGACATGCTTAGTAACCAGTCTCTAGATAATTGATTTAACACTTAACTTTGTATGAATGTTGGACATATAATAAAAAATTGAAGCATTTAGTTACTATTTCTATGTTCTGTTGTCGACCTCGGTCCTGGGATACATACTCGCCTCAGGACTCTGTATTTGTGGCTTCAAACCCAGCCAGGGCTTATGGAATTTTTTTGAGCGATAAAAAACCTTTAGCATAAATTCCTTCAGAGGAGAAGTGAATCCGTTGGTCTTCTGTCAATTGTGGCATGTAAAAGAACCCTGGAAGTTATGTGAAAATAACTTTCCGGCAAAATTGGTAGGCACTTTCGTTTTAGCTCATAGAAATTCTTATGAGTTGATATAATCAGTCAGGTCATAAAATGAACATTTATTATTCGATTTCCTGCTGTGGGATTGTTTTTTTAAGGTGTTTTTCTATTATTAGAGTTTGAATAATTCAACCCCTTTAATTCCAGGATGTGGATTCTTGCTCTAATAACATAAAATTTCAGGCTAAAATAATTACCATCTCACTTTTGAATTGATTAAAAAAAAATATATATTATAGGTAAACACATTTCATGCATTGAGGTACATAATATTATTTATGGAAGAATATATAGTAAATAGGGATATAAGGGTAAAAAACACAATATGGCTTTTACAATGAAAAGAAGAACACAATTCCTAGTCTAGGGGTGTGCGAAGTCCACTTTTTTCAATTAGAAGCAAACTCAAATAGAAAATATGAAATATTCTTGAAGCCAAATCGAAGTGTGAATATTTCCTTTTAGTTAATTTATGCTTGAAAAAATATTATATTGTGGTTATTTAAATTACTTTATACCCTAAAATTACTCAGAAAAGATTTTATCGCACCATTATTTGTAATAGTCTCTGTTACTCTGACAAATCAAGTTACTATCACAACATGCAAGTCAATTTCTTCAAATTTTTTAAATATAGATATTAATTTGCTATGTACAAAACAGCTTAGAGTTGCCACAATTGAACATTAATAGAGTATTTTAGCGTTTAATAATTTTACTAGCGAAGTTGAATCTGATGTTTGTTTCTAAGCCAAGTCTAAGTTTTGCACTCCCCTATTTCTCACATTACATTGCTGTCATTGGACAAAAAAGTAATGACTGCCTCTTGAATAAAATTGATCGTTACTGCCTAAACCCATGATCTAGGTATCATTCTATTGGAACTCATTAGGGGGGATTGTAAAGCATGCAACACAACTCCCTAAAAAAATGAAATCAAAAAACAATGGAGATAAAATAGATAATTTGTAAAGAATGATAGGACACTTGGATAGGAACATGTAAAAGTAATAACATAAAGGACAAACACAGGAAATGGACATTGAATGTGATATCTTTATAAGGAAAACCTTTTTTCATACTGTAATAGTAACAAAAAAAATTAATTATGATACAATTCAACAATCCTAATCACAGTCCATTTGTAAAAATATATTTAGATGTGAAGATTTATCATTACTTAAAAAAAACTTCATCACTTCCCGACCAAAGTGCAACTGTTAACTTTATGCTGGCTTCTTACCAGAAAAATAAGTTGGAGCATTAATGATTTTTAAGCTTTACATAGTACAGGTTTGCATTAAGCTGCTTGATACTGTCTTGCACAAAGAATATTTTTGTTCTAATGACATTACAATGGCCATCTTCACAATAGCCTCTTTGTTGGGGTATTCTCCTTTATTATATAAATCTTGGCTCAGATCTGAATACTGAATGCTCACAGATCCCTATTAGACTATTAAATTAAACTTATAAAAGAAATCACTCCTTTGATCTAGGTTTAATTCTATCTAGGAATGGGACCCTGAATACATAAGGATATTCAAGACTCAAATCCTTTAAAAAACATGTTTTTCTAGTTTTATATTAAATATGTTTTAGAGCTCTAATACTAATTATTGGGAGCTCAGAACTAATTATAATTATAGAATGACTTAACATCTAAGCCTAGGACCAGTAATTAACACTTAACTGAAAGTATGAATGTTATAATTACTATACTATAGTAGTGACCTCGCGGTCTAGGGGTAAGGTGTCAGACTTCTGTGCTGGCGGCCTGGGTTCAATCCTCGGTCCCGGCACAGATTTATCTGATTACCAAACCCTTCCTTCACCCCTGACAAGGCATCTTGTGAATGTGGGGAATGCCATGCCTCCACCGTGGTTCGGATTCCACGTTAAACTCTAGGTCCTCCATTTCATCTCACAATCACCCTACCATTTACACATTAGCGTAAGTGCGTATAACCCTAACGGGTAGTAAGACGCGGTGCTAATAATAATAATAATAATATAATTACTATATTCTAGCAAAAAGTGTTACATTTAGTTACTGTTTGTATCTTAAATTATTCCAATTATTTGTTTCCGCTTTTGTTAGTAATTTTTCCCTGGATCTGGTTTTCAAAGGTATATTGGAGATTCAGATTCATAAAATAGTGACCCAACTCCAATTCTATCTGAACTTTTTTTTTTTTGTATGACCATTACCGGTACTGTTTCCAACCTTGGTGTCGGTCAGTTCCAAAGTTTATGAATCTGATGGTAACGACCAATTTTGTACCAACAGAGTTAAAAAAATTGCCTCTATGTCCACTGGCACCAATTTAAGGTGTGAATGCACGCTGTTTTATTAGTCTTGTATTTAAATTTTCAAATCTTTCCTGTACTTAATTCAATATGTATAACTGTTTCACATGTGCATCATTTCTTCGTTTATTTTTAGGCATCTTTTTTGAATGGAGTATTCCGCATTCCTGCTGCTCGCAAGTCTGATGAGTCTGAATACGAATGCCATGCAAGCAACCCTTCAGGAACAAATACGCAGAGGACAGTGTTATATGTGAGAGGTAAATAAATATTAACTTTATTGTTTATTTATAATAAGTTTATTCTATTCTTTCAAAATTCTTACTTTTCACTAAATATAATTAAGCATAAAAGGACAAAATATATGTGATCCGTTATAAAAAAAAAAAGTAAGAGGTAGGTTATTTGCTTTGCTCAAATTCTGAAAGATATTCAAGATACATTAGTTTGAAATAAATTGATTTTAAATTGAAGCCATAATCCTGCTTATTATTGGTTTAGTCCATTTCTAAAATAATACAGCTAGTCCCTGAACTTATAATTAATATTCATAGTCCTATTTTCTTGGAACATTTTAACTTGTAAAGAAGTTTCTTCACTCTATTTTTCTATTTCCTCTTTTTTTCTAGTTGGACCATCTTCTCCTTTCTACAAAGTAGATTCTCATTATAACTATACATCTTTCTCTTATTATTTTACCTTGAATAGGGTTAAAAGTTTCATATACTTACTGGCCAAAAACTTGTAAGAGATCGATTCAAATCCTGGTGATGTCGAAATTTAGTCTTTGTCTGATGCAAATGCAGATGTAATATCCCTGTTTTATTTTAACTTCTACAAATATAACTAAACAAACTACATTATCCCAAGTCTACTCACAAATATTTATTTCCTATTTTACTTATCTCTTTAAGGAAAACCTCTTTTTGCTGTTTGAGGTAATCTGTAATATATATTTGGAAGAATGTACAGGAAAGTTGTATAGAAAACATAATAAAAGTGAACAAACACAATATGGCTTTTGCAATGAAAAGAACACAGTTCACACTTTACATTGCTGCCACTGGACAAAAATCTAATGGCCGCCCCTTTGTCCAGTGGCAGCAATGTAAAAGGTGAGCTATGTTCTTCATTTAATTGTTGCATCCATATTGTGTTTGTTCCCTCTTGTATGTTGTCTATCCACCTTTCCAGTACCTTCTTCCAAATATAAATTATTCTACTTACAGAGTGCTTTGATAGCCTATATGTAATATTCTTAAATTTCCTTTTACTTACCCATACTTCAATAGAAAAAGAATTGTAACCATGAAGATGTTTGACCTCTTAGATTATGATGGCTTTTTATGCTTTATGTGTCTTTGTTTTACAAATATGTTTGTTTATATATTGAGTTACATCTAAAACAATTTGAGTATATTTAGTTAAACCCTATATATAGATGTTATGTGGTCATACCTCAAGGTTAAATCTTTATTTTGAATATAGACCTAAAACTAAGGCTACTTTACTTACGAAGGATTTTTGAATGTTAGAAATATATCAAAAATGACTCTAACAAGTTTGTTCCAAATGGGTATTTGGTAAGAGTTATAAATAATGAATAAGAATCAATGTGTTGTTTTTTTTAAAAAGGGAGAAATTAAAAAAAAAAATATATTGACCAACTGTGTTTAAAAGGTATAAATGAAAAGTGTTTCATATTTGTAACAAAACAAAATGTTTGTTTTTCTGCGGAAAAATGATTTTATGGTATTTAACTGAGAACTAATCTTTGAAAATTAAGCTACAAACTACATTAGATTATGAGAAAGTAAATATTGTTATGTAGCACAGTTTATTTTATTTCCTCAATTCAAATTTTCTCACATTAGACATTTGTTCGTATTCTAGAAGGTCAACCAAAACCAGACCCGACATCTTTAACTGTCGAACCCAACGAATACTCTGGCCCTGGTGGTGAAACTGTAAGACTGACATGTCTGACGGGAGAGCAAGAGCGCGACTACACAATCCGTTGGTCTCGCGCTGGAGGTCGAGAGCTGCCACCATCGGCTGTTCAGAGGGATGGAGTGTTGACAATCTATAACGCTTCCCCCGCCGACTCTGGAGTTTATGTGTGTACGGCCACCTCGTCATACACTGGCTCAGTGGACGAAGTTCAGGCTAGAGTCACCATCGTCTCTTACAGGTAAACTACATGTGTAGTGTACGGGCTAAATAATGGTTTAAATTAGGAGGCATAGCCCGAGTGTTACTGGAGTAGATCATAATTAGCATTACATCACAAAGGTGCTTAGATTCATTAACAAAGATTTTTGTAACCCTTCACAATTAAGAATATGGAAACTGGCCCATCAAAATATCACCAAATCTAGACAAGCCCATAAACTCAACCTTAGGTGAGTTTCTCCTTCCTACCTCTGAAATAGAATGGGTAGAATTAATTACGTTACTTCAAGATCATACCTCCCACCCCTACGAATCCATCAGTGGGGAATGTTCCAGCATTTGTTTGTACTTGTGCGCACATATACAGTACAGAAGGCCTACTGTTCACATTTCATGAATATTTATGAATTGGTCAGAATAAGATTAACATAATTTGTTAGACAACAAGCTGAAATTTCTTAAAAGTAAAGATTGAAGGCTGGATTTTTTCTTAAGATTGAAACTATAGTACGAATGCAATTTTAATTATCAATTACAATTATATTTTATTAAATAATGTTGCAAAAATCTAATATGTAGATTATTGTGTTACAGAGGTCCTCCTACAGTTCGTATTGAGCCAGACCGCCAAACGATCTCTCAAGGTACTCGAGCTGAACTAAGGTGTCAGGCCTCAGGAGACCCAGCACCACAAGTCAGGTGGACCAAGGTTGGAGAGGAGCTCAGTAGCCTCACACAGGTAACAACCTTGTCTTTCTCCCCGGGTAGATTTGCTGACAATATTACGGGTGGAGGTTGCTTACAGACCAGAATGATACTTGGATTTAAAATATAAATTAGGGATGAGATCCTCGAATCCCTCAAATCCTTAGGGGGAAAAAAATTGTTTTGAATAATTTAAGTGAAACTTGTTTTTAAGCTCTAATACCTAAGCATTAGGGGTTCAGAACCAATTATATTTGTAAAGGATGTACTTAACAACCAGGCCCCCTACCATTAATTTATCACTTAACAAAATGTTATAATGAATGGATCATAAAGAAAACTAACATTTAGACAAGTTATTTGTATTTTATATTATTCTATTATATTTATATTTAGGCCTACTTGTTTTCATAATTTTTTCCAAACTTCAGATTCAGATTCAGGATTTGAAGGTAAATTGGAGATTAGGATTCGTAAAAGGTGGATTCGACCCATCTCTATTAAACATATAAATTAGTATGAACATTCTTTGTCATTAAATGTTAGCATTTCCTTTTTCTTTTATGTTTACTCATTTAGTAAATTAAATAACTCCATTAACAAAGTCAAATTAATATTATTTTAACCAATGAGCTTAATTATTAAAGTAGAATATGTCCTACATTAGTGGCCTGTGGCTGCCATGTCACCTACCGAGCCATTTGTGTGCAACTGTGGATTACCGCTGCACCAAATAATCTAGACATAGGTGTTTGTAGCAAATTTTACTTTACATCCATTACTGTTTATAGCCTATGGTCTTGGTCAGTTTTTTATACTGTATTTTCCATGACCGCCTTGCTAGGCTTGTCGTGGCTTAATGTGCCCTATACTCTAACTTAAGTCTAGAACAGGACCAGCATCCAGTCCCCATTTATTAATTTATCACTGTGAAAGGGTAAACCCACATTTCACCAATGATACATTTTTTTGTCATGCGGGGAATTGATCCCGGGACTCGGTAGACAGACACACTACCAACTGGTCTAGGGTGTCAGATCTGTAGTAAACTATGCACCCATTAGCTTAATATTAATGACAAGTGTAAGAGCCATCTATTATCAGACTACCAACTTATTGTCTTTCCATTCAACAATAGTATGGCCATTCTCAAATAGGAATCTCATTCTACTCTACCTCTAGAAAGAAAAAAAAATTGGCTGATGAGATGCAATGCCAAAGATCACATTGACTCTGTAAATTAACCCTCATCCATTTGAGTGATTGTTGTGCGAAATAGAATTAATTTAAGCTTTAACTTTTTTAGATAAATCAATTGAAAACTACTTAAAATATTTATTTATTTATTTAAACTCCTTGATCTTTCTTCCTAAAGATGTGTGAATGGATCCAAAAAAAGAGAACACCCTTATGGTTGGTTACTGTCCAAGAGTAATTATCAAATTATTGAATTAGTAACTTTTTAAAGTAAAATCACATTTATTTACTCACTGGTCTTGAATGTGTCCCTAGTCTCACTGAAGCCTTGAATATGCCTATGATCACCAAAAGGTTGGAGACTTTGGTTATAAAGTAGTCTCGTGGCTATCTGGCCCTCCATACTATCAAACTAGGGCAGTTGTATGCATTTGTTTTGTATTTTTGTTTTCATAATTTTTATTGACTATCTTATGAACAATTTCATTCTAATTTAATTTAAATATAATGACTAAACTAAACATTTTCAATTTGCTGAGTTAGAACTATGCAATATGGTAGGCCTGTACTCATTGCTCTCTTTAATTTAAATTTTGTCCGATGTATGTAATCTTCGTCATATTCTTGAAATAAATCTCAAGGTTTTTTAAATATTAGCAATGTTTTATTTAACTTTCCTTTTATATTTAGGCAAAGTTAACATTAAAATCTTTGTTTGAAGAGTATACAAACTCGATAAACACAAATTTAAGTATGCTTTGAAACGCTACTAATATACAGTTATCACACATTGTGGGTGTTGACTGCAAATAAAATGATTCAACCTCAAGAATCTGATTTTTTTTTTGCGATCCGGACCGGCCGATCGCCACATTAGGCTGGATAGTTGCAATTCTTTTGTGTGTGTATTTGCAATTTGTAATATAGAACTATTAATATTCTTATATGTTATTGTTTCTCATTGAAGGTTGCTGGATCTCTGCTGATAATTAACAGTGCCCAAGTCCGAGATAGAGGAGTGTATGTTTGCACGGCTGAAAATGAAGGTGGCAGTGCTCAATCCTCGGCTATCGTTGAAGTTGAAAGTAAGAACTTTTAAATAAGCTAAGGGATTTATGGCAAACACATTGTTTAATTTATTTCGCAGAATAGGTTATCAGTATGAAACTAAACTAATTAACAGCTTGAATTTTGATTTAATTTTCAAGTTGATATCCTAAAATGTGTAGTATTATTATTAAAATTATTGGTTTTATATAAAGATGAATGTACTTTTCTTTACTAGGGCAAGAGCCTCCTTCAATTGAACTGTACCCCAAGGGCCAGCACACTGTGGTAGAAGGTGGCAGAGCACTATTACAATGCCGTGTTACGGGAGGAATACCGAGCCCGAGTATTCGCTGGACTCGTCCCAATGGACTCGCTCTTTCTTCATCAGTTGAAGAGCTTCCTGGTGGAGTGTTGAGGTATGAATGTGAAACCTTAAAAGAGATAACACTTTTGTTCACCTTAAACAAATTTAGTGTTTATTTTCTTCCTTATTTAAAAAAATAAATATATTAATAGTTAAATAGCAATAAATACTAATTTTAAAGTGTGTAGGTGTACAAAAGTTGACTAGTTTGTCTTATGTTTTTACAATAATTTAAAAATATGAACATTTAATATTCAATTTGTTACATATATTTGTAAGAATGTACAGGAGAGGTGGATAGAAAACATTTAAGAGAGAACAAACACTCTACAGTATTCTTCACACAAGTTTTTCCCTTTTGTCTTAATTCTTATCTTTATGCTTATCATCAATTACCATTATTATAAAATCACTTAGCCATTGGGCCACTTCTTTATCAAACAATTCATACCTTGGGTCATTAGTTCACTAACCGACCTTGGGGTTTATTGGTTAAAGTGCTTGGCTGCTGACCTATAGGTCCAGGGATTGGATCCCATCTGATACCAATGGATTTTTCTTGAAAGGAGAATAATTCTCACGGTCACCAGGGTTTGGTTAGTTAGGCTTACGTTTGGTTAAGAATTAAGCTCTTCATTGGCTTTAACGTGTCGTGTTTACTATCATCATCACCATATTGGGACATGAAAATATCCTTAACGGAAAGGATGTACGATTGTACTTTTGGTCAATCCCTGTGCAACAGCACATTCGTACCGGGTAATCTTTCCGCAAACTGAGATACAGATTGATGTAGCCCAGAAACCCCATTATTTTTATTAGTTTACTACCTAGCTAAATGGGAATAAGCATGGTAACAAAAAAATATTATCACCTAGATAAATTTTTATTTTCAATCACAACTAAATAAATAATGTGTACACAATAATAATTCAAAAAGAAGGAAAAAACATCAATGTGTAGTTTTCATCATGTTTTCTACGATTTTGATTGATATTTAATCTAGTCGTTAGAATTTAAAATGGATTCGAACAATTTTTATTTACCTTTACACTACTTCCACAGTAGCTACTCAACCATCCATAATTGTGTGTCGACTGCAAAGGCAGAATACCAAAGTTTTGTTTTGTGTTCCAAGATTTAACCACATCACAAAGTTGGAGGAAGGCCAATACTCGTGTCACGCGGAGAATAATGCTGGAAGCACAGACGCTGTGGCCACATTATTGGTCCAGTCGCTGCCAAAGATTGTCTTGTCTCCTTCCAACACTGTCCATGTTGCTATTGGCCAGAGTGTGAGACTTGAGTGCAGGGCGACAGGTGACCCTATCCCATCTGTTTCCTGGACCAAATATTTACAAAGGGCATATCCATATGGGTAAGTTGATCTCTCACTTTACTTGATAATTTTAATCATATGTCAGTTCATATCTGATAAATTCATTGATACCAGTTTTAGCCTTTAAGAAATTTATTTCTAAAAGATTTGTATTATTTAATGTCATAACTATATTTTGCAACAAAAATTTATTGGTAAATTACTTTGTTTATGTATAAAATTTAAACTGAATGATTTTTATCCTAATTTTCTGTTGAACTATTTTTTCATCTCAGTGGTACCGAGTCGATAATACCAGCAACGCCACAAACTGCAGTCTACGAGATCTCAAGAGTAACTAAAGAAGACGAAGGTTCATATAACTGCCAAGCGCGCAACGCAGCAGGATTCACCGAGGACCGCCTTCAACTCATAGTTGTCGAGGACAATACAATTGGGGGCGGCAGTGGTAGTGCTGGAGGTGGAGGTGGAGGTGGACAGGGGAGCAGTCACAGAGGCGACATTCCAGGTTTGTATCATATTAAATACCCTGAAATTCTTAAGATATCCGAGAATTTTTTTTTTTTATACATATACATTTTTATATACATTTTTATAATTTAGAAATTGAATTTGTTTTAACACACCTCCTCCCTTTAAAGTATTATCAATAACATTTTGTTTTATTCCTCCTTAATGCCTAAATTATTAGCGTATAGGAATATTATAAAATTCATAACAAGTACAACCACATTATTAAGTTTAAAATACCTAAAATTAGCTTCAAGGAGGATTTACTGTTTATACACTTTTTCTTATTATCTCCTGTTGTGGAGGCTTCAAAATGAGTCACCACAGGTAGGACTAATGAACACCACCCCCTTTCTAATATATATATTTGTGGGTACAGCCCTGGTATTAGAGTAGACATAGCTGACACAATGTTGTCATATTGGGTGCAAAACAATGAATAAATATCTAGCCTAACTTTGCCATACATAAATGACTATCTTAAATGTATGGCAATGGTTTGTAAATCTCGGGTATGCTTACTTAGCCCGTTGCTTACATGTGGAATTTAACTAATGTCAACTTATGTTTTGTTTTAATTTTCCCAATTTAAAAGTTTTATTACCAATAATTTAATCAGTACTACATGATTTTTACGGTAATTAATTTAAAGTTTAAATGCTCAGTTTTTAATAATTCATCAAAGCATCTCTTTTACCACAATATATTTGAGGTAAAAAGGTGTTATTTTCTTCCAAAAGTTTAAACTATAAGTTTTAGATGTTACATTGTTTTAATTAAAGAATGTCCAGTAAAGATTGATTGTGAGAAAGATAATATGCCTTTCACATTGAAAGAGGAACATAGTTAACATTTTACACTGCTCTCACATACATTGAGATAATAATAGTCGTGACTTAGAGAAAATGGTTTATTCTCCCAAATTGTTCCTCTTAGCATCCTCAATTATTTTTACGTCCCTTTATAAACACCAAGAGAGAGTTTCTTTCTAACTTTGAAGGTCGTCTCATGTTGATTTAATTCACATGTACCTAAATGTGTAAGCTCATGTGAATCTAACTTATGTTAGTTGTGTTACTCAATACTTCATCTTATATTTAGAAGACGGTACAGGAAAGGTGGATAGAAACATATAAAAGTAATTAATACAATATGGATTTTACAATGAAAAGAAGAACACAGTTCACCCTTGGCAGTTCACATTGGTAGCAATGTTAAGGGTGAACTGTGTTCTTCTCTTCATTATAAAAGCCATATTGTGTTAGTTCCTTTTATATGTTTCTATCCACCTTTCCTGTATCTTCCTTAAAATATAATATAATTACTACCTCGTAGAATGAAAAGAGGTTTTCAATATAGAAATCAATACTTTATCTGTAATTATTGTAAAACTATAGATATAAAATATAGATAGATAATATGTTGTAATGTATTGAAAAGTAATATCTGATATGTCAAATAGCCATTGCCATTAAGAGAAATTGTTTCTATAAAACAAAGTGTGTGAATATATTATAGCAAAATAAATAATGACAATGTTTCTTTAAAGTTGTAAAAACCTTACTCAAGTCAGTGTTTTCCAAACTATGGTATGTGTACTCCCAAGGATATATTATAATGTTTTAGAGAAGACGTGACATACCACTCTATTTTATTATTAATAAACATATAATATACAAACTAACGCTGAGTTTTGTTTAGCTTACACTGAAGCTTTATTAGAATTTAGAACCATTGATTAAGCTTTAAAAGAGGGATTTAATATCCAAGCTATTATAGTTAAAATCTAAATATTTTCTTTAAAGAATATACTTTACAATGGTTAATATTATTTGTTTCTTTTCTTATTTTTGTGTGGAGTTATGGTTACAGATATACACGACTGTTGAATGTTTGGGGAACACTTTTATTAGTCCTTCTTTAAAAAAAATTATATATTAATTTTCCTTATAAATTATTTATTGACATTAGAAATATAAATAATTATATATTGGTTTGGTTCACGCAGCTGGTGGTGATGATGATGATGACGGCGATGACTATGAAGGTTCAAACCAAGCCCGCCCTGGTTCTGGCAGCCAGTCAGGAGGAGGTTCAAGCACCGGTGGTTACCCAACCTACCCTGGACAGGGCGGACAGGGCTACCCTCCAAACGGAGGAGTACAAGTGTCGGACAATGTCTACCGTATATTGGAGGGAGGACGCGCTGAGATGAGGTGTATGGTCAGAGGTGAGTCTTTGTACATTAATGTCACATGATCATGCTAGGGGGTGAACACCCGCTTCACCTCCCACATACTTCTCTCTCATGCTTATAGAGGGTCCATGTTTGAATACCAGATGGATTAAATGAGTTAACTTTAACTAGGGAATTTCTTGCATAAATAATACAGGCATATCAAGGACCTGATAAATATCACAAAATTCAATTTATTGAAATATTCTAGACATTTGCGATGCAAGTTTTTTTATTTAAGATAAAATTTCGAACCTAAGCAAGTATTATTCACAAATTTTGAATAATTATCAAATCAAATCAAATCCTAGTTAAATATATTAGAACTATGATGTTGAATAAAAAGCTACACATTATAAAAAAACACAATATAATAATGGACTCTAGTGCTATAATTTATCAAAAATAAATGTAATGTTTTATATATGTTCATGCAACAATAGTTCAGCATGTCAAATTCAAGCGCACCATCTCCATTTCAATATATATCTTCAGTCTTCAAAGTTAACACATTTGCTACATTTTACCCAAGAGTGCGGTTATAGGCTAAACAAAGGTTTTTTAAACGCTATTTTTGTTAAAAAGCTGTGGAATATTTTCAGTTAAGTAGGGTAATAATTAATAAACATTTACTTTACCTCACAAGAATTTTTATTAAAAATATATTCATGTAATTTAGGCACATTGTAGGATTTGCAACAACCTACAACCCTATGGATTATTTTCTGGTTTAGTTTGATCTGAGTTATCGAATCAAATAATATATAGTTTGAATTGATATTGATACTATCGAAGCTTCTCAGATCCTTAATTCATTTTCTTAACATACTAAACATACTGTTGAAAAACAAACTGAGGAGGAACAAAATTTTTGAAGCGCTACCAAAACTTTCATTGTTTTTTTTTTTAACAGTACAAATACCGAAAGCTTTACATATAAGCATATTCATATATAATTATTACTGTACATTACATACTTAGTGATGGTCATATTAGTATCTTTGTTTAATCAATTCATATAAGATTTTCTGAACACGCTGATATACCTGTTAGAAAAAAAAAATGTGTACTTATATATATAGAAAGTTTAACATATCATATTCACTGTACGTTACCTACCTAGTGATGATCAAATTATTTTTTTTATATATGTAATATATTTATTTAAAATGAACCATATTCTAACCAAATTTTTTATTTTGATTACAAAAGCCTGAAAAAAACATTATATCAATCTATAAACAGCCCTGAAAGAGACATTCTAGACTTTCTGGCATGATAAATGTTATAATATGTGGCATATAAATATGTTAGCTGTCTTATAAAATGACCTAGCAGAACTTTGTATCTACACTAATTAACATTTTGGGCTCATAAAGATGCGACTGAATTAATTACACACTTATATTATAATTTTTTGCTGCATTATTTTTGTCAGGTAACCGAGAAAGGATATTCTTAAACTGGGTTCGTTCAGACAACGGTCAGATGCCCTCTGATCATCTTGTGAGAGACGGAGTTCTGTACATCAACAACATCGAACCTTCGGCCGCTGGAGAGTACTCTTGCCAGGGGATTGGCCAGAATGGAAATGTACTGTTCACAGCCACAGCAACACTTACCGTCATTGGTAAGTACTTTATTAATTTATGTAAATAAACTAAGGTTTCTAGATGTAAATAATAAGACACATTTCAATGTAATATAGAAAATTTGAATTTTTACATGAATAAGATATAAAAATTTGAGTAGTACAGTATAAGATATTATAATAGTTTTTTATATAGTTGATTATTTAACTTCGGTCACCCCTTCCCCAAGTTGTGTCAAATAGTCTTATTTAAATCATTTTTGTTTTCCTACTAAGTTAGAATTTATAAACATTATAAAGAAACAATTTAATCGTTTTTGTTTTCTACATATTTTGTAAATACAAACTCTTTAAAATCTGTAAAGTTAATGTTATGTTGTTGGTGCCAATTTTGGCTTTATTGAATATATAAAACTATTTATTTTAATCAGTCACTTAAAATTGACGTGCATAACACACAGATACACACTTCCAACACATTTTCTAGCACATAATCTTAATCAAGCACACAAACATTTTGGATAAAGATTTATCTTGCTTACAATGCCTGTTATAGTTATGTCTGTGATGTGTGCAAGCTTTATACCAGGCAACTTCAGGTACAAGAGAGTGAGTGAGATTATTCATCAAATGTTCCTATTAACAATTTAAACCAAGAATTTATTTCAAACAAACTTTGTAAATCTTTTTTAAAAAAACCTTTTTTTATCTATCTATATATATTTATTAATTTATTTATTTCTTTTTATATGGTGTATAGAAGAATGATTTGATGAGAATGCAAAATTTTAAAATACAAATAAGGTGATAAAAAAAACTTACACTAACAATCAATCATTTTTTTAAAATTATGCTTTACCTTGATGTTTTATGACATCATATAAAAAAGTTGTTATAATAGCCAAACTGCCACATGTGTTTTAAATCAATGCATACCGGTTTTTGTCCCAAACCCACCCTCTCCTCAACCCCTAACTGTAGTCAGTATGCAAAGAGCATGTGCTCTTTTGATGCATTGTCTCTTTCCTTTGCTCACGGAAGGCAACACCTGCCCTCTCAAAGATAGAGGTAATGTGTGAGAAGTGTTTTGTCACCACCATATTTTGGTCGTTGTCCTTGTGCACCACCATACTTGACACTTGATTATGTTGGCATGTGTGTGTGTTGTATCTGTTTAATATATTGCAAAAATATATTTATATATTGACAAATCGATCCATCCATTTAAAAACATAGTTTGCTATAGCAGTTATATTTAACTATTCTATATTCGTTCAAATGTTGGTTAAAAAATGGTACGTTAGCACAGGAATCAAACCGAAAATGTTTGGTTTCATGCAACCAATTAATTTAATACTGAGCTACTTGTGAATGTGCCATCCAAAGGGTCATACACCATTCATTTTCTAACTGTAAGTACAAATTTTGGACAGCCAAAAAACATACCCAAGATGAATATATATATATACATGCGAGATCGGTGGGTATTTTGACCAATCTTAAGGTGGGGATGTAGGGAACACAAGACAAGAGTAGTGTTTTTCCAATTTTTATAGCAAACTTTTTTTTCCCCAAAATAAATAAAATATTGTCGTGCTCTAGTAGGAACTAAGAGAGTTTAATATTATTCACATGGTGACAACAATAGATCTTATATATTTGTCAAGGTGTCCTGGAATTTAATGACAACTTATATTCTTCATTTAAAAAGGTTTCTCATGAAATGTTAATTTGCTCGTGACAGATATTCAAGAACTATTGAGATTATCATGGAAAGAAAATTAAACTATATATTTCCATTGGAGTCATATTTTATTATTCTGTTATAAAAACTGCAAAAAGACTGAACTTTTTTCATGTCTCCAACACTCCCACGTAATCAGTCCGAGCTTATATGAACATGCGAATTTGATGTGGCTATCTTGGGCAGTCGTAAACTTTCACTTATTGTTTTCATAGCTCTAACTACATGTTGCACTTTTCCATATTCACAGGGTTTTAAATCATAACCGATGTATAACACTCGACAAGGAATAAATCCGGGTAGCTCAGTGTTAAAGAGAATTGGTAAGCTTGGCCAAAGTTCTTCGCCATGATTCACATGTCCAAATGTGTTTTGAACTTATATGAGGGTTATGATTATAAATTGATTACAAACCATATGTGAGTTATCCTTAATTTTTTTAACGAAAGTAAAAAGTGTGTCCAAAAGGAAGATAGGTCTTACAAACTCACATGGAAATTATAGTTTCTAAAGTTAAGATTTAAAAACCAATTGGGCCAGTATTTGTTCTTGCCTGATGTTTCTCAAAGATTAATGGTTGTGTCTTGTATTAAATGTGAACTTATAGACCGCAACTATCCTGGTCTTGTATTTCTATTCTCTTCTCAATTTCTTATTTAAAATAATTATTTATTTAAAGGTAAAATGATTAACCAAGTTATGTTTATGCAGGAATAAGCAAAATGCAACTATTACTCTCATTTGGGAAATAGCTTTTAATTTTAATAATACACACATATCACTTAGTCATATTATGATTATGGAATGATATTAAACACCATTCTCACTGCACCATTTTCTAAAATCAAAACGTGTTTGCTTGCTTATGTAGTTGCACTTTGATTGCAACATTCAATGTCGGTTTTATAAACAGTCTTCCTAATATACAGGCATTTTATCGAATTTTAATCATTAGGTAAGTAAATCATATATAAAGGAAACATTTATCATTACTGGGGCTCTCACTTGCACTATTAAAATAAGTAGGACTGATCAAGTGTTAACTGTAAACCTTTTTCTCTTATCATATATTTTTTTTAATTGCTTGTTATTTAAAGCAAATTAATTAAATTCCTTAGATAAAAGTAATTCGATGGGCTTTGAACACAGACAACTAGAATATGGATGCCTAAATTCTTGCCCCACTTGACATCTTAAATAAATCAAATAACATTGGTTCTGAATTCACTATCGACTTATAAAATAATTCCAATACAATTGGCTCTACCAACATCTTAAATAATCAGTTCTGAACCTTTTGCCAGCTTGTCAACCTTACAGAACTCTCTTCTTTATTATATATTACATTCAAATAAATACATAGATAATATATTTCTATATTTTAACAATGTTTGGCCTGTACATAGATTCAATGCACAGGCCAAATAATAAATAATTAAAATATATTCAAAATTGCAATCGTTGGCTTAGATAAACTAACCCTTAGTTACCATGTACATGGTCTAGTATTAAACATACCTGGATGTATACAAAATAATAAGTACAGTAGTTAAAAATTGGTTTCTTTCCTCGTTGCAAATTAAATTTAATGAAGTTCATTGCATCAGATAAATGCAAGAAGAAGAATTTTTAACTTTGATTGTCTATGAAACTGACATGAATTTTTATTTTTTATTTTTTATGCACTTCACATTTTGTATTGTTTTTCGTGCTTCTCTTTCTGTGCAAGCAACCAAACCCCAACACTTGAGAGGTAAGACATCATACAAGCACATTCCTTTATATTGGTTGTCTGTATCATAGATAGCTTTTATATCACACTAATTAGTTTTTGGTGTCTTAGTTATAATAATAAATTATTGTATTCATAAATTTGATAAGCATGGCATCAATGATAACTCATTATAGCTAATGATTTACTCACATCTGTCACAGACTCTGCCTTAAAGATATGAGTGAAAAATAGACCTGACCATAGGACAAATTCTGGATAACCCAGTGCTAGAACTTTGGCACACAAGGTTAAGGACTCTGGGTTCAGTTTCCGTATCCAGGGGTCAATTTTCAAATTTGTGAATATGACACTTGATGCAGCTATAAACATAACCTATAAATCATATCAATTTCCCAAGATTTGTTATTCATACACAATTAATTCTATAAGCATTGGCTTTGTTCATCAAAGTGTTGGACAGTTAAATTCAATTAGTTCCATTTGACTTACTGTGTTAGTTAGTCACATATCTCTAATATTCATTGATTAAAGCTAAATTAGTTTCTCAAACTCTTAAGCTCCCATTTCATACCAAATTGCCCTTTCTTTTATTGGCTACTTCAATAAAGGTACAAGTGGTTGAATTGTATGGCTTTGTTTGAAAAATATTATTTCCAAATAATATTATAATAGAAACTTACTTTATTGGGTCATCTTAATGGAATTAAAAACCTGACCAATGATCTGAATTGTAGCTCCGCCAAGAATCCAGTTGAACCCTACAAGACAAGTAGTCCGTCCTGGTGACAACGCTTACATCACATGTTCTGCAACTGGCGATCAACCTATAGATATTGTTTGGACTGCTGAAGGCAGAGCCTTGCCTCCTTCAGTTAGCATCAACCAAGGCCTTCTACAGGTACATTTTACTGCTACCCACAGAACAAATTAAAAATGTTAATACAACATAGTAAGTAAATATAATAATTTAAAGATGCCCATCTAAGTAAAGCGGAAAACTAGTCCTTAGATAGCCACTGTTAGTTCAAAGTGTAAGTTATGTTCCTCTTTTCACCGTATTTCTATCTGCTTTAACTTCCATAAATCAAAATATTTGTTCCTAAATAATTAAATCGATTCTTTGACAGTTCCGTGGCATTGCTGTATCCGACGCTGGTCGCTACGTGTGCAGAGCTCGTAATTCAGAAGGAGAAGCAGAAGCTGTGGCTGAAGTTATTGTTAATGGTAAGTTTATATTAAATTAGATAAGTAATAATTAATTATCTTTAACAAAGGTTTGCAACCTTTTCGAATCAAGGCTCATCAACTTGAAAAAAATTCAAAGGTAGGTAGGCCTATGTGTACAAAGCTTGTTGATTAAAATGAGTTTTTTTTTAATTATTTCTAAAATTATAAACTACTAGTAGTTTTAAAAATATGTCAAAGTTTATTAGATATTTAGAGAAATTTTCTTGGCTCTCATTAATCAACAAAGGGAGTACATAGTTCACAATCAAAGGCCACACAGTAATAATTTGAGAATTTGCAGCTTATACATCTTAAGTTTGACACATCATTATAATTTGTAATCCTTTCTTGATATCCTTTTGCTGCTTTTCGAAAGGAACCGATCCAGATAATGAGCAAGTTGATAATGTTAACATCACCATAAGTTCAGGTAAGAACTTTTGTGATACAATTAGGGGTATGGATGGCTTAACTCTTTAAATGTGAATCATGAAGTTTGAAAAAATGCAAAGAAAAGTCATAGTTGCAGAAAAGTTTTGTTTTTTTTCACATATCACTTTTAATTTTTAAATAGTATATTATTAAGCTCTTCTTGGTAAAGAGAAAGGTCTAAGAAAGGGGGAAAAAACACTAAATTCTTTGTATACATATCTGAATTTATGTAAGTTATGTTATGGATGTTACTTAGTCACTAACATGTGTTAAATATTGTTTAGTGATTCTATTAGTTAAATTTTGAAATATGTCATATTTATTGAGATATTTAAAATCTCTTAATAATATATCAAAGTTTTCCACTTGATTTGAAATGTTTCAAAGATGCGAAGGTTTTATTCTGATCATTGGATTGTGGTTTGAATTCCTGAACATATGTGGGAATATTTATACTTTTTGTTAAATAAGGAATTTTCTCGCTTTATTTTAACTGCTTTCTCAAAGGAACTACTCCAAAAGTTGAAACGACTCTTTTTGACTTCACTGAAACTACAGGTAAATGTATTTAATATAGATTTTTTACATTGACTACATTAACGAAAGAGTGATTTAAATAACTATTTATGTGCTATTTTACTATAAAATTATTTTGGAAAAGCAACAAAATTAACTAGTTAAGAATACATATATTTAATTTTGATTTACTTATTGTAATTTACCTCTAACAATATGACTAAACTTGGAGAGTATTATTAAATTTGTTGAGTGGTATTGCTATTATTAATAATAATATATAAGATAGAATTTTAGAAGGAGCGAATATGTATTTCACAAAGTTTTTTTTAGAAGATATTTACATTTTTTCTTGAAAAATTATATTATTTTACAGTGGATCGCACTACAAATAATACCTAGAACATTAACAATTAGAAAAATAATGTATAACAATGTTATTGTTTAATAGCTGCTTGTGTTTATTTTTGAATTTGTGATTAATGTAAAAAATAGAGAAAAAAATGGCATCCTACAATAAAAACTGGAAAAGGGGTGAGTCAATACAAATTGAAAAATTTAGTGTGGAAAACTTATAAAAGTTGGGGAAAGTTATAATAAAAGTCCTGTAGCCATTCCATGATTTCTACTTCTCTTTCTCAATTTAAAACCCATTTTAGCCATTAAGTACCATTATATGGTTTAATTCTACTAATTTCAGAACATACACATGAGCAGCCGGTAGTAACAGCCGTACAGCATGAGCAGTCGGCCTCTTTGGGCTCCTCGGTGCAACTGCGCTGCACGGTGCCTCCAGGCTCGGTGCGGCCACGTCTCACCTGGAGGCGGGAGCGACGCCCCCTACCTGCCAACGCAGTCACCAGGGGTGACGGTGTTCTCATCCTTAACAACGTGCAAGTTTCAGATGAGGGACGGTACATCTGTGAGGCTAGCAGCGAGTATGGTGTTGCGTCCGATTACGTCACACTCCGTGTGGAGCGTAAGTAGGACGGATCCATATTCATCCTTATATATCTTCACGTATTGTATGTACAAAATTTATATATGTCATTGATAAACTTTGTAACTCCTGCATTATTAAGGAGGTAACATATTTATAAAACATAAATTTTCAATTAACAAAAATTTATACAATTTATGAAAAAGTAGCTACAATATAGCCAAGATAACAATAATTTTACTTTTATCCTGTTGTTACTTGATATAACTCTTTTAAATTTCTCATGCTGACTCAATTAATACATATCTGTATCTGAATTAAAATTTATAGTCTAGACTAGCGAATGGTAACTTACAGCCTGCAGGCCATTTCCAGTAAACAAACATGTTTGTTCAAAAAATAGACTAATAACTAATTACTATATGAGAGATAAACAGTTGGAATTTTTTCTCTATAATTTTAAACCCATATGGACCATGCTCCCCAAAATTTTTCGACCCATGGATGGTTTATACCACGTAGTGGCTACTTTATCATATTTTCCTTGTGCTAATAATGTAAAATTTATATTTGAAAACTCTTATTTTGTCTTTTTGAATAACTTATCTTTTTTTAATGTTAATTTGTTGTTATTAACATTTTCACTATATATTTTTATTTGAATATCAACATACAGTTCTTGTTTTATCGCCTGCTTTGTATTGATATTTTTGCTGAAGCTCAGCTTTTGTGTGTAGCCAATACAGTTTTTGCTTTTATTATTGCTTTTTTTTAGGTCTGAGTTACACATAAATATCCCTAAAGGCAATTTTAACTGTCCTAATGATTTGAAATATCATTTAACATAAATATATATTTATTGGTTTTATCTGTGTATACTTAAAATTCAGTCTTCCACTTTCAAATGTGAGGCTATATTAGAATTTATCTACCTATTTTTTTAAATAGAAATTGGCTTACTACTATTGTACTACTAGTTATTAGGATGCCATCCAACCTGCAAGCCATTATTTACAAGTTTGATCTTAAAAGTGACTTTTTAATTAAACTTGACATGTCTTAAGTACATGTTTGTGTATGTATTCTGAAGTATTAATGTATTTATTCATTATTGTAACTTTATTATGCTATTATTGATTTTACTACATCACTAAAGTTATTTTAAACCATATTGGCCTGAATATAGTGCCATGGTTTTCTTCTAAAAATATTCCTTCGAAAACTGAAAGTGTATTATACTCTCAGCTTATCATTTTTTTTCTGAAAAAACCCATCAGATTCTTCAGAGGTTTATTTTGTAGCATACTAAAATTTTACTGGCTGGACAGCAGGAATCATTGAGCTTATAATAATAAACTCAAGGTCAAATAAAGAGGTGGGGTTTCTTTTCCACCCTTGAGAGTAACTGTATAAGGCATTCACGAGCTAAGTTTCTAAGTTTACCTGAATGACAGCTCAAAATGTTACTAGAAATAATCCCTAATATATCACTACGCCAACAGCTGACATCTATAACTTTGTATGACTGTAATGAAAACAGATGGTAATATATTAATGTGATAGTTAACCACACTAATTTAGGCCAATATTATTTATATATTTATTTGAGGTCGGTCACAAAGTTTATCTATAGTTGTATTCCCCTTAAAAATGTATTAACACCACTTTCACAAAAACTTCTAACAAACATAGCCTCAAAATGGCGACTGACGAATTTAAATCATATGATTAAACATTAAGGTAAACAAGTTTTTTTACCACGATGCGGACATGCAGTTGATGAAAATACTTTATTCAGTTAAATATTTCAAAATATGATAAAAATAATCATAAAATTATGTATTGTATTTAAAAAAATGACAACAATTTTCTCTTTTCCAAATAAATACAATGCCTGTATTAAAAGGTATTGATGTATGCACTATATTACACAAAATAAGTAACGTTCCAAAACAAAAAATAAGTACTTTTAATTATGTTTAAAATATTGTTTCGAGTTGGACGAAAAGAAATTATTTAAAAAAAATTAAATAGTATAAGAAAACTTAAGTTTACGTTATTTTTAATGTAATATATAACAGGCAATTAAAGATATTTACATTTATAACAAAACTGTGATCTTTTACAAGTGTTGGCAACCCTAAACCTAAACATATGATTTTCGAACTGTCATCCAGGTAAAAACCTATCGTGAATGGAATTTAGTGGCAATTCAGTACATCAGTGTTTGTTGGTGCAGGAATTTTTGCTGTGCTTCATATATTAAAAAAAAACCACCCATGGCAGATCCATAAGTGAGTGACTTTGTTGATAAGATGGCTTCCTTGGCGTCTCAAGTAAGCAAGGGAATGAGAAGAAGCTATGGTATTAATTTTAAATTAACAACAATATGCAAGGTGCATCAAACAAATAAACAGGCTTCTGCTATTAAGTTATATGTTTCCGAGGCTAATATTTGACTTTGGGGGAAAAAATTAGAATTGCCCACATATGAAGACAAGCATTCAAAGAGCCTTATAAAACTCTGTCAAATTCGTAAAGTTTTTTACCTTTGATATTCTAGACCTTTTATTTTTCAAAATATTATGTGCGAGACTGTATTATATTCGGATCAATACAATGAATCTATTTATCCTTTTTTAAACAAGAACTGCATGTTCCTATTTGGCATGTGTAAATAGATTTGACACTGTATAACAGTAGTGTACTAATATGTTGATTTATTTTATGTTTTCAGTTGTCAATATTGCATGATTAATGTGATGCATCCTATTAATTAATTTCTAATACAACAAATATGGTTTAAATTAGGAGGGATAGCCAGTACACTTACCTAGGTGATACTGGAGTAGAAATTGTTTAGATATAACACTAAAAAACACAATAAACACATTTTAAGGACAAGCTTTCACTGTCACAGACAGATTCATCAGGTCAGGAGAGTAGACCAAGAAATCAGTCTACTCTCCTGACCTGATGAAGCTGTCTGTGACAGTGAAAGCTTGTCCTTAAAATGTGTTTGTGTTTTTTAGTGTTATATCTAAACAATTTCTACTCCAGTATCACCTAGGTAAGTGTACTGGCTATCCCTCCTAATTTAAACCATAGATTTAGCCTAGTGCTCTATACCACATAACCATAATACAACAAATAACAATTTTCATATAACCTTCGGTAGATAGAACATAAATAAATAACAACTTTGCAGTTAATTTAAAGTAAATGTTTGTTGGTGAAACTCTTAGAATTGGATGATTAACTTTCAGTGTGCATCCCAATATTGATGGCTAATTTTACAAACTTAACAACTTTTGTTCATATTAATGCCAAACAATAAAATAATCTGTCTTAACAGATTATGATAAAATTATTTCTTAGCGAGATAGTATAATGGTATCTATTTTACAAATTTCAAGTCTCATTGTTATATAGTTTTTATTTTATATGTTACTTTGAATATGACCTCTTTAAAGAAAGTCTTTGGTTTTAGACAAAAAGAAACAATTCTCTTCTAAAAAACAAAGTTTTATGCATTTGAGATATTGTTTTGAAATATTCATTGAAGTTTCCATCCAGATAAACAACCTAAGTCCCACATGTTAAGAATCTGAAAAATCAAACTTTGACCTTAATAAAATTAAATGTCTATCAATTTATCTTTAAATTAACATGATAGAAATGTAAAAAATAAAATAATAACGTAAATATATATTATATGTGTAAAATAACACACATTCTGCCTAAACTTTAATATTTCGATAGCACTGGCATTTAAATATTTAAATGTTTGTGAATAGTTTATTGCGTTTTATTTTTACAATCTCTTTTCCTTGCGGTTTTTTAATGTTTAATAAAGCAATAATTTAATTTCAACCAAAGAAAGGGCGGTTTGTAAGATATTCTTACTTAAGTTTTTTTTTTAACACATTAAAGAACATAAGTATAAATCTAATTTTCTTTATTATAACTCAGACCTAATGCACACACCTTAACAGAGTGTCCAGAAGTCGAAAAAATCCGAGTCTAACAACTTTGCATGTCAGCGAAATTTGTGAGGAGAACTAGAATTTAAACATTTCATTTTTTTTTTTCAAAATTTAATATAATTTACATGCATTTAATTAATGATATACCAATTATCACCTTTCAACTGGAGTTTTAGAATTTATCCATGAATCAAAACACAAAAGAGTCCTATTTTCAATTTGGTGCAATTCAATTTGTTTTGTTTAAATATCACAGGTATTTATATTTAAATTGTAAATAAGCTTAATTAAAAATATTTAATTTCATAAAAAATGAATTGAGAAACATTTCAAAAATAAACTTTGCAAGTAATTTTTTTATAATAGTTTTACAAATAATATTGATTTATAATCACCAATATGGTAGTTTTTAAAACAATAATATCTTCTTAAACTCAAAATGCCTTAAACTAAACTATTAAGCTTATTGTGTATAACAAATTATTTGAACAGATTCTAAAAATGGTATATTTGCCCTTTTGATTACTTTGCCTACTAGAATAATTAATACCGAGAATGGGAATCGTGCATAAGTTTGAAATAAACTTAAATTTTGTTATGTATAAATTGTTTAGTTTTTGTCAAATTAAAATGTTTAACATGAGGGAATAACAAATTAAGTTGGTTGAAGGCTAACATAATATTTTCTTTACAAAACCAAACTTATTAGTTCTGAACCAAACAAGAATAAACTTTATATAATAACCTAAGGGTACCCTTACATTGTATCATTTTATTCATTCATTTATGTCCAGACATATATATTCGATCAAAATTGTAACTATAGAAACTTTTACTTGCCGAATCTGTGCGGGCGTGTTAAGTAAATTCTCGATCCTACTTTTTCTGGACACCCTGACATTTATCCTCCCAGCAGCATGGTTGTTTTTATCACCTTTTGCTGCATGTTTGGTGTAGTTCAGGGGGAAGGTTGCACCTGGAGCAAAGGTTTTCTATGTGACAACGGAGAGTGCGTGCCACTCTCGCTGGTCTGCGACGGTAATCCTGACTGTCGGGATGGTAGTGACGAAGTGACCTGTCGCACAGGAAGGGGTTTGTTTGATTAATTTTTATTTTTGTTGTTTGTTTTGTGTTTCACGTATTTATTCTGCTTATTGAGTTTAATGTCTCAACTGAGCTGTGAACAAACAGAGAATGAAATTTAATTTATGATAAAATTTGTATTCGTACATCTCTTTCTAATAATATTTATTTTTGGATTAATAGTATCTATAATGTCACTTAAATCTTGATTACAAATAAGATTATCTGAAAGAATTTTTACTAAACATATACAGTGAAACCTGCCTTAAACGGAAAAACAAGGGTCCAAGATAATTTTCCGCTAAAACCTGGTTTCCTTTTAATGAAGGTGTACTATAAAAATTAAACCAGGGAAATGCACGTAACTGAGCTAAAAATCATAAAATAAAATACCGTACTCATTATTACACAGTACTCATTATTCACAATATAAATGAACATATGGAAACATTACACTGATCATAAAAACATTACTCACTTTGTACTTATTTTTTCCAGTAGTCAAGCAGGGTTTTCTGCACACAGTTGACTCTCATGGCTGCCTGACTTTCCACAAACACTTAAGCCTGAGAAATCGCGATAAGAATATCAGAATCATTCCATTGTAGGGCAAATTTCTGCAGTTCCTTAAAACTTTTGACAGCATCTTGGTAATTATTCATGCTACACTTTTCTTCTTCCAAAACAATGTAACTTTCCTCTTCTTTTTCTTCTTCTTCCTCCTCTCCTCCTTTCCAACTTTCTTTAAAATTCTCAACTAAGGCATTGATATCCATTGTGTCTGGTTCAGTGTGCACGCTATTGTCTATGTTGATGTAGTCTCCAGCATTATAGTTATTGAAATCCGCTTCATTCATGCAGTTTTTTTTAAGTCATGCTGTTCATTCTCATTTTCTACACTAGCAGTAACTTCATTCATAGAAAATCCTGCTTTTTGAAAACACTTTGTTACAGTGTCTGGCAACAACCTTCTTACAACTTGACTTATTCAAATAACCACATCTAGAACCAAGACGGTTCTTGCAAGCTCAGAGGTGGATAATGTAAAATTCATATTGGCGAGCAAAGATTGCATTAATAATTTACGATAGTGCACTTTAACATTCTGAATGGTGCCCTGGTACATTGGTTGAGAAAGACTTGTGATGTTTGGAGGGAACCAAGAACGTTGCACTTTAAAAGTTTTATGTGGGGATGGCATGATACGTTACCCAAAAACAACCAAACATGCCGGTTTTGGTTTTGCTTTTGCATTCTGCCATTAAAAGCTGTTAACCATTCCTCCATGATCTGTGACGTCATCCATGCCTTTTTGTTGGCAGGAAGTCTCCGTATGTCCATGTTTCTGAAGCATCGTGGTTTTGCTGCCTTTCCAATAACTAAGGGTTTCTCCATTTCACCTGACATAAAACCACATTTAAAAACAGTCAAATGTTTCTCTGCACAATTTTCCTCCTGAACATTTTTCACCTTTCAAACAGAGTGATTTATTCGATAGCACATGGAATAACAGTCCAGTCTCGTTAACATTTGCTATGTTTTCAGGTTCATATCCCTTGATTATGGAGGGAAGTTTAGCAACCCATTCTTCAATGGTTTCACTATTTATTCTCCGCAAAGTTCATTAAAAACTATCCGATGTATTTTGAAGAAACTCTCCAACCATTCGTTAGATGCTTTGAATTTAGTTTTCCCCAATTTTTGAGCAAATTTTTTTAGCGTATTCCTGTACCATTGGACCCGACACTGACAAACCACTCCCACACTATTTCATTAATGTCTTTGTTTACAGTTTTCTTAAGTTCTCGTTTTATTTCTCCATTAGCACAGTTTTCCCACAGATTCAAAATTTCCGTTGTCTTTTTTAGAATCTCGTACACTTGTGTTTTACCGAAGCTAAACATCTTGATGATCTGCTTAACAGATAAGTTATCCCTCTCACTCACATGAATAACTTTTACTCTCGTGTTTATATCAAGCACAACTCTTTTGTCTTTGAAGCCATAATGACAACTGCCAGACTAAAGTTAAAAATGCATGCCTAGAGTCTACTTTGAAGGACAAACAAACAATTGAATTTCAATACAGGTAGTGCTGTACTGTTAAAAGCTGAATTCCAAAGATGATTGACAAGTCATTAGCGCCAAAACTGGAAAGAACAGAGATAATAATAGAGGCAATTACAGTTCACAATTCTGTAAGCAAGGTAACAAAAGAACTAAAAAGGAGAAAGGAACTATACCTGACTTAACAGTTCAACTCCTCTTAATATAAAGGGAGAGTTAGGCCGTTTCCGTTTAATCCAGGGAATTTAGTTGTTTTTTTTTCAGCCCTAAAGTCACGAGACCGTAAAATATTTCCATTTAAGACAAGTTTCCGCTTGATAAAGGGTCTGTTTAAGACAGGTTTCACTGTATTTATATGTTAGTAGATTTTAAACTCCTTTATTATAAATAAAAAACCATTTAAATTCACAATTTTTATGAAGAAACCTTATTTTTTAATTAACCGGTGTTTTTTTCCGAGCATGAAATCAAATAATTTTATTTTTAGGTACATAATTGTATATATAATTGCTACTAATATTTAACATGCACATTTATTTTGAAAAAAAAAAAAATTTTAATTTTCTAAATAAGTTCTTTCTGCTTTGTATAGTATTACTAATTTTTTTTAGTCTACACATAGTAACTAATTTTAAAATAACAGAATAATTTATATTTCCTAAAATCAGATCATCTGAATATATTTATAAAACACTCTTTTTTTTTCTTCTGAGACATAATTTTAAAAACAAAGAGAAGGTATTGAGAAATAAGTAATTTCTTGAAGAAATCTTTTTTCTTCTTTTGATTATGTAATATATATTTTCTTTGCTTTCTTCCAAATATTATAATTTATTATTCATAAAACTCTTAGCCTGCATGTGCAATGTGGCCACTGATCAGGAAAACTGGAAATAATTCTTGAATTTTATTTTAGGTTTTACATACCCTACCCTACCTTTAGAATTAAACTTTGTTTGAGAAACCAAACAATTTAATTTAAGAGAACCATTACCTCATTGTCCAATAGGAACAGGGCCGCCCACATCACCAATGTCGTCAAAAACAACTACAACTAATAATCTTTTAATTAATTCATATATCACTCAGCAATATTTGATATTGTACTAATTTTTTTTTTTTTGTGATTTATTATGGCTTGTGTCCTTGTTAAACCCTGTGTGCATGAACATAAGAAATGCATCCATCTTGTTTTGAGTTCCTTTCAAGTTTATAGGACGTTAAAGAGGAGAGGGCACATAAAGGTTATGCTTGAGGTGGCCCTGAATAGGAATATGGTTAAAGCTAAGAACAGTGAACCTCTGAATCATGTTTGTTTGTTTTCATTCTCCAACTAGCCGCACTTGAAGTTACTTTTTTCCATCAATTTAGGTTTCCCACTCTTTATCCAAGCTAATGTAGAATTTAATATATACTAACCTATTTCATTGTGTCTTTAGATAAGATAAATTTAAACCACTAATAGTCGGTATGCTAATAGAACTTTTTGTCAAGCCCTATTACTGAAAATATATACATTCTCACAAGCACAGACTCAAAGGTTTCATGCACCTTAGACAAGACTTAAAATTCGTGCCCCAGTTGTATTCTGTATAATATAAACCAAGTGCACCCTTTGGGTGAAGCAAAATAATTATAATAGGATCTACTTCGGTGGCCACATGGTCTAAGGCATCACTCTTGAGTTAGACTAGATTGCCGCTAACGGGGAGATTAGGGTTATAATCCTGGTGGGGCTTTTCCAAAATGGTATTCCACTCTCCCTCCATGCAAATGTGGCTACACTTCCTTTAAAAACCTTTCTCATTCCTAACTCATTAGTGTAATTAGTATATATATGCACATAACTTGAACAAGTACTAAGACGCGGTGCCAAAGATATATATATATATATATATATATAATAAGAGGGTGCCAAAATACCGGACAAAAATATTCGAACAATATTTGATTTTGGTTGAAATAATTAACAAACCTTCAACCATTTATCTGTTTAAAACAAATTATTTAACTGCAGGTGTAACCAATATTGCGCTGCGAATTGAGCCAAGCCAAGAAATAATCCAAATCGGGGACAATGTCGACGTCCGTTGTTCTGCGTCCAGCGATACTAGGATTGCTTACTCTTGGAGCAAAGTGGGAGAGCGACTCGGCAATAATGTTCAAGTGATTGACAACTTACTAAGGTGAGTTCATGATTAGTTTGTTAAGCTATTGTCTACACTGAATTAAGAATGTGTGAAAGTATATCTAGTAACTATTCTAGTTGTAATAGAAGAAGTCCTTTCTTTGACCATTGGACTGTATAAATGAGATAATTGTGTTTTTCATAATTAGTATACAATCATAAACAAGGGATTAATTTATTTTATTATATGGCCATAGCAATGTATTTGATATGCATATTGATCTTCAACACAAAATAATTTATGATGAAGTCATCTTTATAAGAAATAAATACATATCCACTAAAGCCTAATTTCCCACATTTATTATTTGTAAATGAAGTATTTGCACATTTTTAATTCTCTTGAAGCGTGGAAACTATAAGTGAGATTTTACTTTAGCTACTTGTATGTATCTACCGACAGAGTTTGGCGCACACAAAGTGCTCTTGGGAGGCCTGGGTGGAAGTTGTTTTCCATCCTCCCTCCAGATGAATACTGGTGCATAGTTTCACTTACTCATTCTTATCATACTTTTCTTTTTTCTATATATTAAGCCTCGTTATAAGGTATATAAAGTTAAAGTCTTTTGATTCCTGATATGGCTTCCAAAATATTATTACTTTGAAATTGTGATAGTTACTTTCCATAAAGTGGTAAATTAATGGTATGTGCCTTTGTTGTTTTGCTTGTTTTTTAATTTATTTAAAATGAACTAGAACTAAAGCAAACTTTAAAACGGTACAAATAATAATAATAATAAAAGAATTAAAGTATATGTATATTTCTGTAACAAACTTATTAATTTTACTGACTGATTAATTATTTTTCTTCTAGGGTGTCTGATGTGAGACCTTCAAATGGAGGTGTCTACAGATGTACGGCTAGAACTCGACAAGGCTCTTACACCGAAGATTATGTATTAGCAATTCAAGGTAGTTTTAACTATTTTAATCCCATACACTCATTTGATAACTATGGGTTCATGTATCTCTTTAATAATTTTTAGACACCGAAATTTCGTGTGATGTGTTTTAATAAACTTTTATTAATTGCCTTAGAAAGTTCACGCTAAACACACCAAATTATAAATAATGAATATGGAAGAAATATTTCAAGTATGGTGTGCAAACATTTTATACTGTTAAAATGGATTACTCTGGAAACCAGAGTAATCACTAAAAAAGTATACAATAATTGATATTTGTAGATATATTAAAATATAATTTGGTTAAGAAGGGGTATGCAAGTGCTCAAATTTCGAGCTCAAACAAAATTTTGTAATACTCGTAGAAGCCGAATTTGAGCTGAAAAGCTTTTTAGGTGCAATAATTTTGAACGTATTATAAAGGCCATTTCCTTCCTATATTGTGTGTGTGTGTTTGGATGATGGCGCATTGCTTACTCCTTTCTGTACTTGTCTAGATGTCATTTGTAAAATGTGCAGTTGACATTTGCTCTTATCATTATATAAAAATAGATATTGATACTTTTTTTTAATTTCAAATATAAAGTTTAATTTTATTTTAAATATACGAGTTTTATTTTTATTTTAAAACTCTGGTTTTATTTCAATAACTATCTTATTTTATGTATAAATAGTAAAGTTTTAAAATTATATATCTATTGAATTAAAGCATGGCTCAACTTCGAAGCATGGGAACTTTTGAAAAGTTCACTTGAGATAGTCTCATCAATTGATATGATCTTGAGATCACACACACACACACCCCTATAGCTTGGTATTATTATTTTTTATAACTATAACTCTTCTGAGCAATGGTAAACATATTTTTTAATTTCTGTGGCTGAATATTTGTATTAAAACTAAATTAAAATAATTTCTTATATTGTTTAACTTCAAATTGCTTTCAATGCCGATGACTTCAAAATCTGGTGAGTTTAAAACTGATATCAGATGGAATGTGAGTACTTTTAAATACGGTAACTAGCACGGCTGGTCACATGGTCTCGATAGATCACTGATAATGGGAAGTCAAGATTTGGTTCTTGACCAGGTATACTTATTATAAACATCCCTACACAATCTTACACCATAAATTATTATGTATTTTTAAACATATCCATAAAATATATTATTGTTATTACCAGATTCTGATGATGACCTTAAAATGTGAATGAATGAATGCACAAGAATAAAACAAATTCACCCTTTGCAAAATTTAAACTAAAAGATATCTCTTGGCAATGAAAAACTTTTAACAAATAAACTTGCAATCTGGCAGAAATTAACATTAATTTACACATTTCTGCTCTAGAAGCAATAGCTATTCGTCCCTCTCCCCATCAATTAACAGCTTATTAGTAGTGACTTACAAGTAGGGTGAATTTTATGACCACACAAGTAAATAAGCTACATTATCTTATAAATCCACTAACTCTTTTGTGAAAAATCAAATGGTTGATTATTCATGGATTTATAAAACATCAGTAATTATAATATCTAGGCATAAATTCAATATAAATGCCTAAAATAAGCCAAAAAAATATATATTTCTACAACAAGGGAATCATGAACATAGCTTATGTGCAAATAATCATTGTCTATGATGTAAAAAAATATCTGTCTTTGAAAAATGTGCCCGGTTATTACTATCTTAATAAAAATAACAGACATCAGTGCAATTTATTTGTAGTCTAGACCCATCTTCTCTTGATGTGAATGAATGGTGAGGTTGTTGTAAGCTTAGGGGAAGGCTCCCTAAATTAATTGTTTGAATTGGAACAATTCTTCTCCGAAATTAGCAATCGTCAACATTTCGTGTCCTGGACTTTTTTAAATTAATTAAATTAGCAATCACTTCTGATAAAATATCAATTTTTTAGTTTACTAGCTAATAAAGTTTCAAATTTTATAGACACTTTTTTTCCCCCGATGTAATATTGAGCTTGTGCCCTGTACAGATTCACCTGACATGAACCGTGACGCTGCGGCAGTTGAGACCAGGACCGCTCCTTATGGTTCCACAATCGAGATGGATTGTCACACCGACCTAGAGCCACCAGTCACGTTTAGCTGGTCCAAACAGGGTGGATCACTGCGCAGGGACACCAACACTCGGACAGTAAGAGTCGTGAAGATAAAACACAACTGCTTAAGCAAAGTTCTTAAAAATAATGCAACTTAGCTGAACATATATATTGAAACTGTGGCAGCTAAATCTATATTTCAAAAACCAAAACAATTATTGTAAAGGGAACAAATGTACCAGATGAGAAAAAAAAAATTCACCGATAATTTTATACATGGTGTTTCTTAAGTAAATGTGTATGTAGGCCTTGCTCTTGTATCTTCCTTTCAATGTTTATTAGATTAATACAACTGAAATCCTAAACAAAATCACCTATTGCATTAATGCCAAACATTATTTTTATACGTTTTTAAAGAGATAATAATTTTAAATACATTTTTAAGTATTTAATTATTTTCTAAATATTATCTCTTCAATAATCAAAACACACTTTACCATAAATGTTATAATATATCAGGAAGAGATTGTTCATTGTTTTTAATCATAATTTATTTATTGTCATTGTTTTAAATCATACTTTTGTCAAACTTGTAGGTTGAGATGTAATTTGTCCAGATTCTACTACAATAGATATGTCTCACTCACTTTAAGCTCGGGCTTGTAAGATGATTTTTTTTTAAACTATCAAAAATCTATTTTTTCAAGTAAGATACCGCTTTTTCCAGTGGCAGCAATATAAAATATTAACTGTGTTTGTCTTTTCATTTTCATTCATGTTTCCCTCCATCGTTTTTGTATATTGTGAGATGGAGGTTAGAAATCTTATAACTATCTAGTAATATGATGAGGCCATCCTCTTGGTGGTCCAGTGGTCAGCGCTCCTGGCCAGTAATCTAGAGAGGGTTCTATTCTCGGCAGTATTGGAGGTATTTTTCTCTAAGGGTCGCTATGGTCTGGTTTATTAGGCCTAAGTTAGGTTTAAGACTTTTGCTGGCCCCATATCATCTCATTGTGGCAATATGACCACACACATATGTTGCCCCAACCCCATAAATTGGTTATCTACCCACCACCACCAGTTGAAGGCAAGAAATGTCTAGCCGACAAACCCAGGTGGCATCGGGGTGGTGGTGGAATATATAGGGTTTTTTTTTTTTT